>VZQC01007082.1:343103-407827 GCA_009823505.1 Rhizomys pruinosus
TGAGTTCCTGACACACACACACACACACACACACACACACACACACACACACATACACATGAGTAGTTGGGTCCCCTAAAGAATCACAAATATTCATGTAACATCACTTCCTTTTGTAATCCATACATTCAATACAATGTCTGGAAAAAATAAATTTTGATTAATGACTACATATGTATCACATAAAAATGAGTTTGTTTAAGGTGCCTGCTAAGCTGAAGTGAAAAAAAAAGGAAAAAAATTGTGTTTTTCTAAATAAAGACTTTTTTTATTAATTTTTATTTATTTCTGTATGTGTATGAATGTATTGTCTGCAAGCAAGTCTGTGCACCCGTGTCGTGCAATGCCGCGGAGGTCAGAAGAGGGTGTCGGATTCCCCTGGAACTGGAGTTCTCCTGGAATTGGAGTTTCAGACGGTTCTTGGCCGCCATGTGGGTGCTGGGGATCGAACCCAGGTCCTCTGTAAGAGCAGTCGGCGCTCTTAACCGCTAAGCCATCTCTCCAGCCCTGTGCCCCTTTTCTAAGCCTAGGGAACAATCTGCGGAAGAGGGGGCATGGTAGAATGTAAGGGCTGCGATTGGGGTGAATGGTGAGACTACGACAATGTAGTCTGGACACTCATTTGATCAACTTGATTGAAATACAACCCCTCACCCCCTGCTGGATGATGGGGCTGTGGGGGTTTGGGCACAACAGCCTGCAAATTGGTTTTACATGAAGGATACTTGTACTCATGGATTATCACTTATAGCTAAAAATTAAAAACAAAAACTGAAAGATGCAGGACAGTTATGGCAGAATGCATGATCTGGGATGGGGTGGGGGTTGGGGGAGGAAGGGAAAGGGAAATATGTCTGAACTGAATTGGAAAATGATGTATGAAATGCACAAAGCATCAATAAAAAATGTTAAATAAAAAAAAAGAGAGAGAGGTCAGGATTGGGGCACATAGCACCCAGAAAGTGAAAACACTGCTGCTGGTGAATGAACAGAAATTTATAAAGCAATTTCTTGTAACTGTGTTTACATGTTTGTATTTGAATATGCTGAAATAATTTTTTCATTCTGACATCAACACTATTCTCTCTAATCAACTCACATATTATGCATCCCATGATACTTTCCTAATTTTCTCATTTTTTCCACACTGAGCCCATCTTGCCATTCTGTAATCAGCAGTGCACATTATGTTACAGGAACTAACTCATTATGTACAAGAGTTTTCAAATGCTGGCTGGAGCCTGGTAGCTGATGCTGGTCACTGAGGCTATGGATCTGCATCCTCTGCAGATGGGCATATGGCTTTCTGATGCATAACTAATTGGAATGAAGAGGAGAGGGGACTGAAGCGAATTTGAACAGCAGATGACTGTCATCAGCTCCCGGCCTGAGATAAGCCCATCCTACTTGACACAAATTTCACACCCCATTTGGTTATTGTGACTCTTACAGGGTCTCAGAAAGCCTCTAAAGGTGCAAATGGATACAGCATTCAGGTATGTTTATCTCTGCATATCCAAGGTGTGTAGTATCACATACAACTTTAGGAGAGTTCTTAGGACAGCCAAACTCAACTTTTCCACTTAGTTGCTGACTGATACTGCTAAAACCTTTACACCATCGCAACCTTTAGCTCCAGATACAAAAATAAAGATGAAAATGGTACCTACCTCTGCTGGGTAGCTTTAGTGTTAACTTGACACACCTAGGTTGAGAGACCTACACTGGGGAGTTGCGTCCATTGGACTGGCCTGTGGCCATGTTTATGGAATATTTTCTTGATTGTTGAGTGATGTGTGAGGGCCCAGCCCACTCTGGTCAGTGCCACCCCTGGGCAGGTTGTTGTGTACAGTATAAGAAAGCAGGCTGAGCATGGGTCAGGGGAGCAAGCCAGTAAGCAGCATTCCTCCATGGCCTGTGCTTCAGCTCCTGCCTCCAGTTTCCTGCCCTGAGTTCCTTCCTTGGGCTCCCTAAGTGATGAACTGTGACCCAGGAGATGTAACGTGAATAAACTCTTTCCTTCTCAACTTGGTATTTTGTTACAGCAATTGAAGACAAACTAGAACACTTCTCATAGGATTGTTGTGAACTGAAAGAGCTAATTCAGGGAAGAAGGTAGCGATTACGACAATGAACTATGGGGCATTGGGACTACTGTCACTCTCTAGCAAATGTGAAGGAAGACAAGGTTCTTGGAGGCATGGTTCCATTGACCACTGGGCCAGAAGCAGGTGGATGTTTTTATGGGTGTGAATGTTTGAACCCTGCAGAAGTATACTGAGCATGCATTTCTGATGTGTCCTGAGAATTCATATTACTGACAGGCTGCAAGTTTGTTCTGTGCACTAAACTTCAAGATTCACCATGATAAAAATGTAATTGCAATACAGTGCTCTGTCAGTGTTCCGAAGTCATCAGGGAAAGTCAGAGCCTTTGAGCACTTCCCCCTAAGTAGCTGAGAAGTATGTATGCACGTGTGAATGAATATCTAACAGAACTAAAGAAATGAATTCAAGCTTTATCTCTAAGTTTACTGTATTTCAAAGAGCTTTAGCTATTAGGTAAATTCATTTGTGTAGAACATTTCAATCACTGAAGAGTTTGGCAAATGATGTCTGCAATGTTGTCTACTTTACATATGAAGCTGTATTTTTACCCATTATATCATAAAACCCCACATTATATTTCTTTCACTTCAACAAAGAGTTGAAAGTGTCAAGATTTTGTAAGCTATAGAGAGATTACATCTATCCATAGTTAAGTAAATTTGTGAGCTTTTAAGTGAAAAAGAATATTCTCAGAAAATATGCCCCCCAAATGAAATGAAATACATATCATAACCTTTGATTTTTTTTTCTACACAGCCTTATCTCCTTAACTTTCTGCCTCTTGCAAGTACAGATACTGTAATGCAATATCATGGTATCATTTGCTTTCTTACTCATAAAACTAGCTCCAGTCTCTGGCTCTCTCCAACTCATCATGAGCAGAGCAGGAGGCCAGCAGTTGGCCTTACACTCTGGCTCTATCATCAACCGCAGCTAAGAAGCATGGGTGGTCAAGATGGAAAATCATCAAACCCACTATGCACAGTTCCAACAAAAAGGAAGAAAAGTCTATACCTTGAAGACACGACTTGTCTCAAAACATATACCACGATTGCAGTTAGAGCCAATTTCTAATCCCAAGTCAGGCATTCGTCATTTTACTGCTTCTCTGTAAAATGCTTTTACTTCAGTAAGCATTATCAAGACTGATTTCCATGTCAAGTATAGATGATACATTTTTTATTATTCTAAAATTATTCTAAAACCATAATAGCAAATAAGCCAAATTTAGAGATTCCCACCTTACTAAAGTAAATGATTTTGTCTAGGCTTCTTTGAAATAAGTGAGGATTTGGGGGTGATGCTAAGCTCTTCAGTTTTCCTAAGGAGATGACCAGTTATTTTAAGTGCATGCCATTTAGTTATTTTTAGCTCATGACAGAAATCAAAATACTCATTTAAAATGTGAAGAAATGTATACTCATTTAATCCAGGCAGGATAGAGGGGCATGCTTGGAAAGCTAATAAGGATTACACCCTGTGGTGGTTTGAATGAGTGTCCCCCACAGGCTTTAAGTATTCAGACATTTGTCTCCAGTTGGTGGCACTGTTCTTGGAGGGCTTAGAAGGTGTGGCCATGCTAGAGGAAGTATGTCACTGGGGGCAGGCTTAGGGAGTTTAACAAGCCTTGTGGTCTCCAGTCACTCTCTCTGCTTCCTGTGCTCATTGCGAGATGTGACCCTTGGCTTTCTGCTCCAGCTCCAGCCGCCATGCCTCCTGCCACAATGGACTCTAACTCCCTGGAACCGTCAATTGTAAGCTCAAATAAACTCTTCCTTTTATAAGTTCCTTTGGTCATGGTGTTTTATCACAGCAACAGAAAAGTGACTAATACACACCCCTAACATAAGTTGCTCATGCAGACTCCAAGGGTGCCTTGCTTTCCCATTAAAAAATACCCGCTGTTATCATTGAAGCCATCAGCTACCATTACAATAACTTTTAACTCAACACCCATCAAGACCATTTTTCCGTTCAGGGGTTAAATTCTGCTCCCAACTGAAATGCTCACTCTCAATAGGCAGTCAACAATACTGGAAGTCCTGAAATCTTTTAGTATTATTAGTCTTTCATCCACTTATTGCCTTCTGCTTCAGCATAGTGAATCTTTGCTTACTCAGATCCCTTGTGTCAAACCATGCAGTATCTGAGTAAATCTGAATGAGAGTTTGACATTGTTGCACAACAAGTTAAGTTTGTAAAGAAGAACCAACCTGATTCAATGGCAGATCCCATTCCCATTTGGTCTGGGATTCCTTGAAACACATGAGGACTTCGGATGACACTGAGCTGTTCAGTTGTAACAAAGAGATGACCCTCAGGAGTTAATGGGGATGTATAATGAGGAGGGAGTGACTAAATGATACTAAAGAAAGTGGCCTTTTCTTTATCTTTGTGTATATACACACATGTGGGATGTGTGTGTAATGCGTGTGCATATATTTGTGTGTATGATGTGCATGCATATGTGTATAATGTGTGTGCATGTGTAATGTATGTCTGATATGTATATATGTGTACAATATGTGCATATTCATGTGTGGTATATGTGCACATCCATGTATATGAGGATAAAGGCACACATGTGGAAGACAGAAGACAGTCTCTCGTGTTGGTCTTTACTTTCCACCTTATTTGAAATAGGAACTGTTTTCGTGCTCACCACCAAGAGCAGCAGGCTAGCTGACCTGCCTGCTGCATCTCACCTCACCATGGAGCCCTGGGATTACAGTTGTACACTATCACACCTGGCTTTTTGACTCGGATTCTGGAAATCTGTATTAGTCAGAAACAGAAGCAACAGGATGAATACATAACTATATACAATTTATTGATTTGCTCACATGACAGAGCTCAAGGAGTCCAACAGTAGCCGCGCCGAACTGGAGAGGCTGAGAATCCAGGGAACTGCTCAGTTCACAAGGCTGGATGTCTCAGTAGTCCCAATCTGGTGCTGAAGGCTCGGTGGATTCCAGGATATCTGCTGGTCTCAGTACACGCTGGGATCTGAAGGGTTGATCACAGCAACAAGACAAACTCACCAGTGAGAGAGAGGCAAGCTGCAGGAAAAAAGGGACCAGCTCCCTCTGCCCTTTATACTGCCTGCCGGCAGAAGGTAATGCCCACATTTGGGGTGGGCCATCTGGGTTGAGGTGGTCCAATCTGAAGATCCTTTTCTCTTATTTGTTCTTTAGTCCAGTCAAGTTGACACCCAGGATTAACCATCACAGGATCCAAACAAAGGTCGTAACACTTGGATGTCAAGTGCTTTATCAATGAGCATCTCCCACATCCTAGAAACAGCCCTTTGTCTTACATTGTTTTGTAAGACATATATCCACTATGCTATGGTGAAGTTCTTTATAATTGTCAAATTCCAAATGCCAGATATTAAATAAACAAATAAATAATTAGAATGCAGCCTTTGAAAATATTAGATGAGCTTTATATGAGGGATTTCATTTCAATTGGCTATATTTGCTTAAAATCTCTTTTCTTGACATTATTTTCATTTCATTTGCTATGAATCATAAATATCATGATCAAACAGTGCAAAGATTTTGAAACTAAAATATTTGCTTCTATCCAATAATACTGTACTTATTCAACTATTATTTCTTCACCCTTCTAGCCCCCAAAGATTAATTAAATGGAAGTGCTTTCAACTAAACTTTTCAGGAAAGACAGCAAAGCAAGCCTCTGAACAACACAGCGTTTGTGAATCATATCCTTCCCCAGGAAGGACTGAGCTCAAATGTGCCTTTCTCCAGCCCTCAAAGCTCCAAGCTCAGAAAGAATGGGTAATACTACTCACTTTCCAAGGAAGCCAAGCATCAATCTCCTGCAGGCAGCTGTATAAGCTAAGACCTGCCCCTGCTACCCCCCAAGCTCACATCTTCTCCAACTCTGGAGCTGATTCCAGGTTACCAGTGACAGATTTGGACACTTCTATAGTGTCACATTCTTTTTTTTCCTTTTTTCTTTTTTTGGTCTTTTCGAGACAGGGTCTCCCTGTAGCCCCCAACTGTCCTGGAACTCACTCTGTAGACCAGGCTGGCCTTGAACTCACAAAGATCTGCCTGCCTCTGCCTCCCGAGTGTAGGATTAAAGGCGTGCTCCACCACACCTGGCCAGGGTCACATTCTTTAAAAGGAAGTTGTGATTCAGGCTCTTGAATTACATTCTCCCCTTAGCCATGGTTTTGGGGCTCCGTAGGAAAATCCTGTAGATGAAGTGCAGTCTCTTGTTAATGCTATACTCCCTCCCCAACCTCCCCTTCCCTTGAGCAGAGTGAATGCAATAGGTGCTCTGCTTGCTAAGCCTTTCCTGTAGGAGCTTTCTACCATTCTCTCTCTCTCTCTCTCTCTCTCTCTCTCTCTCTCTCTCTCTCTCTCTCTTTCTTTCTTTCCAACACTCTCTCTTTATTCAAGAACCACATAGATATGGAAATATTTTCTGAAAAATTCCTTACTATCCAAGTTTTTGAGATTCATTTTCTGAACCACAAACACGATCCTATTTTAGGATATGACTGGTTGGCAGGGAATATGGGTTCCAGTTTATATCACTACATTTTAGAATCTTGGTATTGCTGAGTGTGTCATTTAACCTGACTGGGTCTCTGCTGCTCCATTTAATCTAATCCAATGAACATTTGTTGACTATCCACTGTCAGCAAAGCACCTGGTCAGCTACACAGGGATCTACACAGGTTCCCCTTGGGGCCTGAGCCATCCACTAGCATGGCTGCAAAGTGGTTGAAATGTGGCTAGTAGGAATCAGGAACTTGAGTTGAACTTTCATTGAATTTTCATTCATTTAAATTTAAAATTAATACTTTATTCAGCTACTGGCAGACTTTTTGTATGTTTATAATAGCTTGAGTAAGGAATCTAACTTTCAACTGTTAATTTTTTGAAATCTAAGAATAGATCAATTATTTCCAACA
This sequence comes from Rhizomys pruinosus, assembly GCA_009823505.1. NCBI lineage: Eukaryota > Metazoa > Chordata > Mammalia > Rodentia > Spalacidae > Rhizomys > Rhizomys pruinosus. Next base: position 350,160 of record VZQC01007082.1, read on the forward strand.
AAAAGTTGCTAAGCAAATTGAAGTGTCCTATTGCAGCATAGTTCAGAAGATTCCTATAAGGAATGCCGGTTAACAATCTACATGGTCATATGTTGAATTGGACATTTGTTGGATACATACTTATTTCTCAGTATTTGCAAAGCATTGTTTTCAGAAGAACCGTCTGCACATTGCTACCAAAATTTATGAGTGTTCAAGTCCCTTCTGGAAGCAGTTTGATGCTACATTTCTAGAACAAAGGCAGCCTGACTCTCAGTATCCATTTATCCCAAGAGTGAGACCTGATCTGTTCTGAGAACTTGTTCCTTCACATTTATCTTGGAGCTGTACTCTCCAACAAAGGTCTTGTTCTCTCTCGATTGAAGCAGTGTATCCAGTATGATATGGGGAAAGAATGAAGAATCTACTTTATAAAAGGAGTTCCCTATCTGATGCTTACTGACCCAGAAAAGCACACACAACCACAAGCAGATATCATCAGTCTAATCCCACCTGTTGTTTACAACATAAATGGATAATTCATTGCTTCCAATAAATGTTCCCCGTTTTCAGTCCCTGATGTTTTCACAATATGCCTACACACATGCATTATTCTAGATCAGGAACAAGGAAAGATTAAATGAGGGATTAAGCTCCCGTTTATCTTACAAGAGAAGCCTAAAGTTTAGTAAGCTTGTTTGCATTATAACATTCTGAGTTAGTATCTCAAAACATACCATTAATTTTGGTTACAATGTTAAGATTCCCTTTGTCCAGAGAAGTCATTCCCACAGTTCCCCCTTGTTTGTTCTATAAAAAAGAAAAATGTTCATATAAAATATGTTTGTTGTATAAAAAAGAAGCATGTTCATATTGGTAACAGAAGACATTCACACACCTTTTCTCAAACCATGGCCTGTGCACATTGCCAGATGCTTGAAATCAACTCTAGATGGCTTATCATGTTTAATGCATTGTGAGTGCTGTGTAATCACTTGTTATAGTGTATTCTTTAGGGAATAATTACATGAAAAAAATGTCTGTACATAACTGGTATTGATGTAATTTTTCCCTGAAGAATTCTGAACCATAACTGTTTGAATTTGCAAAGGTGGAACCCCTGAATATAGAGGTCCAATTGTACTAAGTTGAACAAAGCATGCTTTGCCATTATTTTATTAGTTTCTTTTAATTTTTAACATTTATTCTCTGAAAATTTCATCAATGTATACAATGTATCTTGATCATATCCACCCCTCTGACTCACTCCAACACCACCATCATAGCCTCTCCCAATTTCATGTCCTCTTTTTATAATTATTTATTTTTAACTCACTAAGTCATATTAATCCCATTTGCACAGGATGTGAGATCCTTCCTTGGGCCATGGAGAGCCTAGGAGTGAGTATACCCCAAAGAAAAGTGACTTTCTCTTCAGCAGCCATCAATGGCTAATAGCTCCTGGATTAGGGGTGGGGCTTCAGGAACCCCACCCCCACCCCCTCCATGCTGGAAAATTTTAGCTGTCTCAGTCTTGTGCAGGCAACCATAGCAACTGTGAGTTCACGTCACTTGTGTGCCACAGTTATCCATGTCCAGCGGGAAGCATGGCACAGCATTCCACCCCATCCTCTGAATCTTATATTGGTTCAGCTTCCTCTTCCATGGTGTTGCCTGAGGTTTTTTTTTTTTTTTAATTAGCCTACAAAGCAGCAGGCTTTCTTGTGGCATTTTCTTTCTTTCCCTTTTTCTTTTTTCTTTTCTTTTTTTTTTTTTTTTTTTTTTTTTTTTTTTTTTTTTTTTTTTGTTTTGTATTTGAGACGGGGTTTCTCTGTAGCCTCAGCTGTCCTGGAATTCACTATGTAGACCAGGCTGGCCTTGAACTCACAGAGATCCGCCTGCCTCTGCCTCCCGAGTGCTGGGATTATAGGTGTGCACCACCACACCCGGCCATTCTTGTGGCATTTTCATCCTGCACTCTCCTCTTCTCTCCTCCAGTCCTGTCCCCATCTTCCTGGGCTCCCATCCTCACTGAGCACTTTGGACTCCATTCTGCCCTCCATCCATTTTCACAGTCTGTGCGTTCTATCACTCTCCCATACCACTTTGAAGCATTTTTTTTTTCCATCTCTTGGACCACTTCCTAATCTCATGGCTTCTACCCATACTTACTCCAACATAAATACACATAAGTGACAATTAGAAGCTGGGCTCTGCATGTGACAGGGAACATGCAACATTTATCTTTCTGAGCACCAGTAACCTTAAAATATATTATTTTCCAGTTCCATCTATTTTCCTGGTTTCTTTTTAAATTTTTTAAATATACTTACTAGACTCCTGCCACATTTCCATTGGATGGTGCACCCCTGTAGCTCCATAGAAAAGGCCACATACCATGCCTACTGTATCCCTGTATAACTTCCCATGTTCCATGCACCTTACCTAACTTCTTCCTGTGAAAACCTGTCTGTCCTTTCTTCTCAACATTTATATTCTGCTTGCTTTGGGATCTTCCACTTAAAAATGATCTTTAGGAACCACTCGGCTTGCTATAAAATATTGGATTGCTCTGCTGGATCTTCCAATATGTTAAAATTTCTAGGAGCAACAAAGCAGCTTTGTTATGGTCCCCTCAGTGTCGAGATCCACCCAGTTCCACACAGAGCAGGTGCTCGTGGCAGGTGTACAAAACAGTAAATACGTAAGTTCCTGAAAAGTATCTGAGTTCACAACTTGAAGATACTGGCAAAGTTTTTATTTTGATTTGTTTTATAATATAAAAACCCACCTTAAATTAGAAAGATCTCAAAATTGCCTTGGAAAAGTTTTCTTTTTTTTCCCTTCTGGCTTTAAAAAAAATCACACAGCAAGAGTTATTTCATCAGAACTATAGTGGCAATAAATATATTATCATTCTTAATATTTTACCCCAATGTTTTGAAATAAAATTGACATGGAAATATGTAGATCATTTTCTCCACCTATACATTCAGAAGCAGTAAATCAACAAATTAATTTCTCCTGGAGCAAATACTCCTTCAGCTAAGAAAGGACAATATTTCGCTCTTTGATAAAATCATGTATTAGTAAAGCAACTTGGAAGTAGATGCATAGCTCAGTGCTTTGTTTTCCTCATTATATGCTTTAGCTGGAGTAAAAGGGACCTCCATTGTCGTTTACGGCTGACATGACTCACAGCATGAAGACTGCTATTTATGTTTTAATTAGATGAAATCCCTGTGCATAATGCCATATGTGCTTGCATATTATTGCTAAGATGCAGAAATAATAGTGCATCATTCATCGAAATAGTCTCTTGCCATCTTAGCTCCCATTCCTAAATAGCTTTTGCTTTCATTTGTCTTTTGATTATTATCAGAGCAGCAGCGTCATTTAGCAGAGAACGAGTTCACCCCTCCTGTGAGCACATGCATGGGGCTCCCTGGGTTCAGAAGGGAGAGCACCTGAAAGTAGAGGTTAGAGCTATGTAAAGAAATAAAAATGCCGGCAGATCTCCCTAGAGCACCTGAAGCACGGGTAGGTAGGAGCTGGGTGCCTCAGCAAGGTGGATTGTTGTTTGATTTAATCTAGTTAGTCTAGTTGTCTTTGGCTTGATTGGATTTTGTGGCTGTGGGGGTGGAGTTATCCTCCCATCTGGTATAAAAGGTGGGTTTGCGTGAGTCTTGAGATCAAAGATCTCCCAAGATCACCTGAAGCACAGGTAGAGAGCAGGCTAAAGAGCACCCCACCTCCAACTGGGATTACGAAGGCATCTGAAGGAGGCAAGCAAAGCAAGCCTTCAACACAGTGAAGAGGCATTTGGGACTCACATTGGAATACAGGCAAGGAGAAGCCCATATGCCAGGAACGCGAAGAAGAGACAACATGGGAAAGGTGCAGGACAATGCCACCAAGCTCTACCAACCCTGTGGAAGATTCCTACAGTGGGATCCCCCTGGGGATGGCCCAGGACACAGATATCAGAAGCACAATCGTGAACATACTTAAAGAAGTACAAGATTATAAAGAGCAAATCAAAGAATTAAGAGAACGAAGAACTCAAGAAGGAAGTGGAAACACTGAAAAGATCCCATGCTGAAAAAGATAAGGAAACCAACCAGTGAAGCAAAGAGCTACAGGAAGAGATTGAGAAGCTCCAAAAGGAAGTAGAAATACTGAAGAAATCAGAAGAGGAAATAAAAAAGGAAATCAAACATTCATCCAATCAAGAGGAAAGGAATGGAAAAAGCCTCAGAAGCAGAATGGAGGAAGCAATGGGAGGAGATTTGTGTGTTCCCACAGGTAAAAACACCAATCTAAATGCCTGAAAACGTACAGCTTTTGGCTGTGCAGGATGGACTGGGAAACGCCAGCAGAGAGGCTGACCCATCTGAACATTAAAGAAAGAGGAACCTCAGATGGTTCAGTAGTTAGAGCACTGGCTGCTTTTGCAGGGGATGTGATGCCCTCTTCTGGCCTCTGCAGGCACTGCATGACACAGGTGCACTTACATGCAGGAAATATACTCATACACACTAGTCTAGAATGTCTAAGGTCTTGGATTATTTAAAGTATGTACCAGCTGGGCGTGCCGGCACATGCCTTTAATCCTAGCACTTGGGTGGCAGAGGCAGGCGGATCTTTGTGAGTTCAAGGCCAGCCTAGTCTACAGAGTGAATTCCAGGACAGCTGGGGCTACAGAGAGACCCTGTCTTGAAAAGACCAAAAAATAAATAAATAAATAAATAAATAAATAAATAAATAAATAAATAAAATAAATAAAATAAATAAATAAATAAAGTCCCAGTAAGCACACACAGAGGACCATGGAAAGGCCGGGACAATTACAAATCCAAGACACTTCAAAAATCTCAGTCAGATCATTGGCTTACTGGACATTAACTGAGCAAAAATTTTGGCAATCACAGCAACAAAAATTATAAACAACAAAAATCATTTGGGAGAATGACAACACAGGTAGCAACAATAAACTCTGGGATAGAGGATCTGATCTCTAGATTTGCCATATTATACTATCAATCTGTTCTTGATAAAAAATTATGACACATAAAAACCAGAAGACATGTTGCACATACATTAAAAAATTATTAGAAACCTCCCTGGGGTTAAATACATGCCTATGTATCTGGGCCAAGGGAAGTTGAGGCAGGAAGGTTGTGAGTTTGAAAATCTGCCTGGGACACAGAATGAGGAGACAGGAGAGAGAGAGAGAGAGAGAGAGAGAGAGAGAGAGAGAGAGACCTTTAACTCAACTCCTCTACTCTTAGGAATGTGGAAGAAGAACAAAATGAAATCCTGTCAAAACGTTGAAGAAAATTATGAGAAAGAAGTCTCAGCAAATAAAATATATGAAAAAGATGTATTTTTTTAAGAAACAATTTTGGAGCTGAAGAGACCAGTAACAGAAATGGAAAGGTTACTAAAGAGCTCAACATCTAATATGAGCTTGAAGGAAGAGTAAAATTGATGGCAGTTCAATTTATGATCCAACTGATAGAGAAGAGATAGAAAATGGTAAAGAAAATTGAGTGGAAACTCAGAGAGCTGTGCAGCATCATCAAGCTTACCAATATATAGATAATGAGAATTCCAGAAGAGAAGGGAACTAAGAAAGGGCAGAAAGAATATGTGAAAAAAATGACATCTGACAATGCCAAAAATTGATGAAAAAGTATAATGTACACTTCCAAGATGCTCTCCCAAAAAACTCATAGCAGAATGAACTGAAAGATACCCACACTAAAACACATCATTCATCAATGAAGCTGCTGAAAACCAAAGCCAGAAACATGAACAGCCAAAGAGAAGCAAAATGTCACATATTAAAGATTCTAGGTAAGATGAAGGAAGGCTGAACACCATAGTGATGCATGCTTGGAATCCCAGTACTTAGGAGCTAAGGAGACGAGGGCAGTTTGATTGTCATGAGTTCAAGTCTAGCCTGGGCTACATAGCATTTGATTAAACCTGAAGTCCTTCCATGATTAAAGAATTTTTTTTTTAACTTACCAAGCAGGTACAGAAGTGAAACACACCAGAGAGAGAGGCACAGCTACAGAAAAGGCCACACCATGTGCGTCATCCTCAATGGTGAATGAAGGAATCTGCCTTTCTCTGGTGACAAACTCCTGCCACCGTTAAGCAGCTTCGCATAGAAAGTTATAACAAACAAGTTGTTTTCAAGCAATCAAAAAGTACAAGTAGGAGCCCAGCAGTTAAGAACAGCTCTTGCAGAGGATCCACGAGAGTTCCAGCAGCCACATCAGGCACTCACAATTGCCTGCAACTCCAACTCCAGAGGATCTGATACCTCCTTCTGTCTTTCTGGGCACCTACATACATGTATACAAATCCCCCCCCACACACACGTATACATAATTAAAGATACTTTGCTTCTTTCTAATATAACTACCTTGTGCTTTTAAAATATTTTATTTAGGGGCTGGAGAGATGGCCTAGCGGTTAAGAGCACCGACCACTCTTACAGAGGACCCGGGTTCGATCCCCAGCACCCATATGGCGGCCGAGAGCCGTCTGAAACTCCAATTCCAGGAGAACTCCAGTTCCAGGGGAATCCGAGACCCTCTTCTGACCTCCGCGGCATTGCACGACACGGGTGCACAAACCTGCATGCAGACAGTACATTGATACACATACCGAAATAAATAAAAAATTTAAAAAAAATAAATAAATAAAAAAATAAAATAAAATATTTTATTTATTTTTGTTTTATGTGTATGGGTGTTTTGCCTACATGTATGTAAGTGTGCCCATGTCGTGCAATGCCTGTGGAGGTCAGAAGAAGGAGTCAGATCCCCTGGAACTGGAGTTATGGACATAGGGCACCGTCTGCTCTTCCAGAGGACTTGGATCCAATTCCCAGCACCCACATGGTAGCTAACAACCGTCCATAACTCCAGTTAATGTGATATTGAATAGAGAAAAGAAATTCAACAGGAAATATACACAGAGGGTTATGGGGGGAGGGGGGCAGGAATTACTGGAACTAGTAAGATCAGCAGCTTCACAGAAGAGATCAATATCCAGACATCAATTTTATTTTACACATAACAATGAACAACATGAAAGTACAATCAAGAACTTGATTCTATTTAAAATGACATCAAAATGAATAAAGCACTGTGGAGTAAATTTAACAAATATATACAAGACAGACACTGAAAAACCACAGAATGCCATTTGAGGAAATCAAAGAATATGGAAATAAATGGAAAATGTTTCATGTTTTTGAAATGAAGATGATAATGTAAAGATGGCAAATTTGATCTACAGATCCAACACAGGGCCCACCCAAACTGCCTTTCCTCTCTAGAAGTTGGCAAATGGATCCTGAAATTCATATGCAAGAGAATGCAAGGCAACCACAACAGCCCAAATCATCTTTCAAATAAAGAACAAAGTTAGAGACGTCACATTTCCCAAGTTCGCAACTTACTGAAAAGGCATGGTAATGAAAATAGTCAGATCTGCCATAAAGTTGTACACACAGGTGAGTGGGAAACAGCTGCATCGGTAAGAAAACCCACACCTTCATGGTCAGATGTGGTGGTTGATTGTCAACTTGACCACAAACTAAAGACACCTAGGAAGAAGGAACCTGAATTGAGGAACTTCTTCTAGCAGATTGGCAAAGCACATGGCCAATTGAGGGACTTCTTCTAGCACATTGGCAAAGCACATGGCCAATTGAGGAACTTCTTCTAGCACATTGGCACAGCACATGGCCGTGTCTGTGAGGCATTTTCTTGACTGCCAGTTGATGGAGAGGGCCCAGACCACTGTGGGCACTGCCAACCCTGGGCGCATGGCCCTGTGCTGTATAAGTAGCTGAACAAGCCAGGAGAGTAAACCTGCAAGTAGTGTCCTCCATGCTCTGTGCTTCAAGCTCCTTCTTGAGTCCCTGCCCCAACTCCCTTTAATGATGGACTGTGACATGCAAGTGTAAGCCAAATAAACCTTTCCTCTCCAAGTTGATTCTGGTCATTGTATTTTATCCTTGCACTAGGAAGTAAACTAGAGCTGATGGTTAACAAAAAGAATACCAAGAAAAGTAAATATGGAAATAACAGTATTTTCATTAAATGATGTTGGAATAATTAGATTTCCACATCCTACATAGTGAAGCTGGATCTCTATGTGTTGTAAAAATTAACTCACAACTTAGCAAACACCTAACAGGAGATAGATCATGAACCTCGTAGAAGAAACATCCAAATCTTCATGAATTTGGATCAGGTCACAGTTTCTTGGACATGACACTAAAACATAAACAACAAAGGAAGAGAAAGCAAACGGGACTTCCTTAAACCTAACATCATTACATCATTCCTAAAGACTAGAAGGAATATGAAAATAAAACATGCCTGCAGGTGCCCGCCAACAATACCAGCCACTTCGGATGCTGAAGCAGGAGGATTGCAAGTAGAAACCAGGCTGAAAAATTGATAGGGACTGTGTCTCAAAGTAAATTGCTTTTCAAGAAAGAGCTAGAGGTGGGGCTGGAGAGATGGCTCAGCTGTTAAGAGCACTGACTGCTCTTACAGAGGATCCAGGTCCAATTCCCAGCACCCACATGGCAGTCAAGAACTGTCTTTAAGCTGGGCATGGTGGCACATGCCTTTGATCCTGGCACTCAGGAGGCAGAGGCAGGCATATCTCTGTGAGTTCAAGGCCAGCCTGGTCTACATAGCGAGCTTCAGGCCAACTGGGTCTAAACGGAGACCCTATCTCAAAAAAAAAAAAAAAATAGCTGGGCGTGGTGGCACACATCTTTAATCCCAGCGCTTGGGACGCAGAGGCAGGCAGATCTCTGTGAATTCAAGGCCAGCCTGGTCTACAGAGCAAGTTCCAGGCCAGCTGGGGCTGCGGGGAGACTCTGTCTAAAAAAAAAGAAAAAAAAAAAAAAAAAAAGAGCTAGAGGTATACCTCAAGTCAGTGGTCAAATGCTTGCCTAGCATGTGTGAAGCTTTGGGTTCAATCTCTAGTATTGCACAAAAGAAAGGAAAAAGAAGCAAAAGGAAGAAAAGAGGAGGGGATGGGAGGGAAAGGAAAAGGATAAAAGGAGAGAGAAGAGGAGGGTAGGAGAATGAAGGGGAAAGGGGAGAAGGGCGGGAGAAGAAAGTACAAACAAAGAAAGGGATAAATTATATATTAATTATACACCTGATAAGGTTCTAGTCTCATGAATACAGAAAGAGTTCTTATAAGTCACAACATAAATAAAAATAGCACAATTAATAAGAGGTCAAAAGTATAATAAAAATAGCACAATTAATAAGTGGTCAAAAGTATAAATAGACACTGTTTCAAGGATGATGTGTGACTGACCCTAATAAACATGTGATTGTTCATTAAGGAAATGTAAATCAAACCAACAGTGAGTTGCCCCCCCCACCTCCTCTGAAATAGCTAAATCAAAATGATGGGCCACAAAAAGTATTGGAGATTTAAAAATCTGAATTCTCATATACTCTTCGAGGGAAAGTGAACTGACCCAGCAACTGTGGAAAAGAACTCTTCAAAGTCATGCAAGGGACCTGGAGCAGTGGCCGAGGTTGAGTGCTTCCTGTTCTTCCAGAAGACCCAAGTTCAGTTCCCAGCATATGTCAGTGGCTCACAACCACCTACAACTCTAGCTCCAGGGGATCCTATATCCTCTTCTGGCCTCCTAGGAAACCTGCACTCATGACCTGAGTTCAATCCCTGGGACCCATGTGGTAGAAGGAGAGAACCAACTTCCACAAGTTTTTCTCTAAACTGCATACATACACCATGGCACAGATGTGCTCAAGCACATGCAGACATAAAATGTATATACATACATCCACGCACTAAATAAATACATAAATGAATGTAATTTTAAAAGAAAAAGTACCACATGTATACCATGTAACCCAACAGTTCCACTGTTAAATATGTACCAAGAGAACTGAAAATATATGTACATAGCTAACAAGTCCGTGAATAATTCATAGCAGTATTATATGTAGTAGACAGAAAGGGAAAACAACCTGATTACTGGTGAAAGAATGAAATGTAGTATACCTACACAATGGGACAGTTCATCAATGAAAAGGAGGAAAATACTTATCTGGTGACAGTGATGGATAAGGAAAAGTGAAACCATCTCCTGGAAACAACCATACAGACAGAAAGTAGGTCAATATCAACCAGGCCTGGGTAGAAGGGTGAATGGGAAGGGTTTTAATGAATCTGGGGTTGCTCTGGCTGGTGGGGTTTGGCTGGAATTTGGCTGTGATGATTCTTGAAGATCTTGTCCTGCTTAGGTTTTGTCAATTTAACACAAAGTAGAGTCAGCTGGGAAGAGGAAACCTCTGCTGCAGAATGTCCTCTATCAGCCTGGCCTGTGTGCATGTCCATGGGACATTTTCTTGACAGCCCACTGTGGGCAGTGCCATCCCTGAGCAGATGGGCCAGTACTGTATAAAAAGTAACTGACATGCCACAAGCTTACATCCTCTACAGGTTAGGAGATGTTATAAGCACAGTAAGACCCTGTCATATTTAACAGGGGAAAAAATGTAATTCATGGATTAACATATCATCCAAACATATGTGTCTATGCCAAAGTAACCTACCATAACTATTAGTGCTGTTTAAATACCTATATGTCTAATTGCTTGTGCTTCATTAGTAGGATCGAAAGGTTATTCCTGGACAAACTGTCAGCCCATGAAAGGAAACAGCCAGAATCGACCAGAGTCCAAGACAACAGCTCCAGAGAGAGTGGACTGTTTTGCTTCTCATCCACCTGTGCCCCTTTTCTAAGCCTAGGGAACAATCTGCAGAAGAGGGGGCGTGGTAGAATGTAAGGGCTGCGATTGGGGTGAATGGTGAAACTACAGCAATGTAATCTGGACACTCATTTGATCAACTTGATTGAACAAACAACCCATCACCCCTCACTGGATGGTGGGGCTGTGGGAGTTTGGGCACAACAGCCTGCAGATTGGTTTTGCACAAAGGATGCTTGTACTCATGGATTATCACTTATAGCTAAAAAATGAAAAAAACTGAGAGAAAGATGCAGGACAGTTATGGCAGAATGCATGATCTGGGATGGGGTGGGGTGGGGGGGAAGGGAAAGGGAAATGTGCCTGAGCTGAATTGGAAAATAATGTATGAATTGCAGAAAGCATCAATAAAAATAAAAAAATAAAATAAATTAAAATAAAAATAAAAAAAGTAACTGACAAGTCAGGAGAAGTCAATCAGCAAACAGCACCCTGGATGGCTCCTGCCTCTCCTGCTTGAGTCACTGTCCTGGCTTTCCTCAGTGATCTACTGTGACCCAGAAATAACCCCCCCCCAAGTTGTTTTTGGTCATAGTGTTTATCACAGCAACAGAGAGCAGTCTGGGACAACTGGGAACATACTAAAAACTCCTGAGTTAAACATTCACAGAAAGAACAACAGACAAACAAGCAAACAGCATGATGGGTTATAACAAATGTAGTTAAGGGATAACTTTAATTTCAAGAGAAGTAGTGTAGGATGGATTCTGTCATAAAAGAAAGATCCACACAAAGTCCTGGAGCACCAAGTACAGTTAACATGGAAAGTAGGCACAGTCTAGTTCAACTCAGCTGCAAAGTGGTTTAGAAGAATGAGGTTACAAAGCAATGAAATCAGATATCAGAAGACATTGGATGCTCCTCTGGAAGTTTCCACAGGGACGACTGTGGCCATCCCTGAGGCAGTAGAGGATGCCTTCAAAATGTCTCTGCAGGTCAGTTTAGACCCTTCACTCAGCGAATTTCTGCCCAGTGCTGAATCAGTATCTCATAGTCTCAGAGATGATGACACCGGCAAGTGGAGCCGTTCACAAGCGGCAGGTTCTGGTTTTAAGAAGCAGTCCTTCGGAATATGTAACACGTAAGTGGAAGTGTGTCTGTGAGCAAAATACGGGACACGGTCACCCTGGACACTCTCAGGACAGGACAGTCACGCAGGGAAGTGAGAAGCACAGAGAAAGACGCCCTCGTGGTAGAGACAAAGGCGTGAGTGAGGCGGCGTGTAGAAAATGTTCAGGAAAAGAACTTTGCCATGTCGTAGGAACCAAGACAATGGCCTTTCTGAGATGAAGTCATTTAGACCCGGTGTGTGTTTAAATCCGGCAGTTACGTAACCCCTGATGAGTGGGAGTGTGTCTTAAACACGTCTTCCTCTTGCACAATGCTCCACACATAATGGATGTGAGAGTCAGTGCCTCGGTGTTCCAGCTTTGTTCTGGGGAAGCTCATACGTAGTTTCTAGGGTCTACCTGGCAGGATGGGTTAGAAGCACCTCTCTGGAGGAAGTCAGATGAGTCCCATCTACTCTTGCTCTGCCGAATCCCCCAGGAAGTCTTGTGAGTGAGCAGCAGAAACTCCTTTTTCCTCTGAGTGCATGCAGGACAGCCCAAAGCATTCCCTGTTTGCAAACAGAAAAGAAGATTGATCCTACAATCCCCCCTTCTCTCTCTCTCTCTCTCTCTCTCTCTCTCTCTCTCTCTCTCTCTCTCTCTCTTGCTGTGTGTGTGTCTGTGCACATTGAGGGTAGAGCCCAGTGTTTGTTTTCCATATGATAGAAAATGTCCCTATCCCCAAATATACCCCAGCCCTAAATCCTAGGTTCTTACCCTAAACCATGCTAACTATCCAGAGTCCCCAACATTGAACTTCTTGATCAAGCACAAAGGCCAAAACTGAACCAGTCCATTCTGTGAACATAAACTGATATTTCCAAGGAGTCCCTTTGTCCTATTCGACCTTCACCCCAACAATTGGTGCCCACATTGGTGGTAGGTACCCTGAGCTTAGTCATAGTTGTGGCTGAATAGAGAAAACAATGTATGAACTTAACTGAGTGTCAAAGAATAGTGAGAAAGAGCCTTCAAACCTGCCAGCCAGAGCAGCCTTTGTCAAGACACTTCCAGCTTTCAGTGCCCCGTGAAGACACATACAATGGAGACAGCTCAAGTCACCAAAGGGGAGGAAATCCATTTATTTTCACTGTATTGTTGCTTGCATTAGATCACCGCTCAGGAAGCACTGCTGCAAGGAGGCTGATCCCAGGAGGTGCCCATAGTGTCTTGTGCTGACTGAACTGGAGTAGTAATGGGGTTACACTACACTGTACTATAGCTTTATACCTAACTGTATTCACACCACTTCCTGGGTGATGTTGAACAGCTATCAGCTGAAATTTGGGGGGCATTTCACAGGATTTCACAAGATGAATCCTTATTTAATAAACTCAAAGAAAACTATTCTGGAAAAATGGGTGCTTCTTGTGGTAGTTTCCTGGCTCTTTCTGTGACAGGCATGAAAGCAACTAAAGCGCTTCTATAAACAGCAGGGCTTTGATTCAGGTATATTCTTCTATTATTAAACTTTGAGGAAAGTCTTTCCTTGAACAAATCTCTGCCAAAGTGTCTCTCTAGAGGATGCAGTCCATAGGAAGATGTAGGACAGCTGTTTTGCCATGGGGGAAAAAATACTCCTGAACTAGCCAGGAAAGGATTTGTTGTCTTTATCACAATGAATGATCACTACCCATAAATGGAGAGAAGACACAGAGAGCAGGACGTCCTCACCGGGGAGGCTGCCCCAGTGGCTACCCCCTGGCACTGGTGCCCAGAAGAGACTGCTGTTCGATCGAAGATGAGCTGCAGAGGTCTGCCATCTCTCCCTCTGGCAAAAGGGGTCAGACGTGTCCTTCCGAAGGAAGCAGAACTTTTTAATTCCAACCCCATTCCCTGTCCCCATAGTACCCTGGCTTGTCCACCTTCGACCTCCGCTTCCTCAGGTTTCCTGGGTATTTGTGGCTCCGCCTTCCACTCCAGTTTAGACTAGCTGGGAAGAGTTCCGTTCTAGAGTCCCCACCCTTGTCCCTCCCACCTCCCTCTGCCAAAAAAACACATTTCCGTTCCTGAGGGGTGAAGAGGGGCCCTATAAATGACTCCTTTGGACAGAAACCCAAACACGTCCTCTCTCTAGTGCCATCCACAAGGGTCACAGTGAATTAAAGCACGCTTCAAAGAAAAGGCCCAGCCACACCAGCTATGTGACTTTAATTTTCCCTTTGAGCCTCCAGTGGAATCACAGCTTCCTCTCCATAGAGGAAAGTACCTTGGCCTCACTAACCCAAATACTACAAATCTGCCGCGTGACGAGCAGACATGTTGCCAACAAGGAAAACGGGCTCTGTACATAAAGCTCGTTATGATGTTCCAGTGAAACATCTCAGTCCATTAGTCCTCAGAGAATTTGGCTTTTCTGTTGTCCTTTTTTTTTTTTTTTTTTAAGTTTAGTGACTCATGTGCCTAAATGTGGTACTCAGAATTCTGCTAAATAAAATTAAAAGAAATAAAACAGGCACTCCTGAGTACAGTCTCACCCTGTGATTTCTATTTGATTCACCCCTTAGCTTTTTTTCTTTTTACTTGTGGAGGGGGAGTCATAATGAATGTCATAATAACCTTAATAAGGTAGAGACCAACTACATATCATACTGAAAACCAAAGACAAAGGCTTCCCTGACATTTCCTATTTTGGCAAAAAAAAAAAAAAATCAATGCTTTTCTTCAGGGAAAAAGAAAAACTTCGAATAAATCAGATATCCCAAGATTATTTTAAACTCTGAAAAATGCTTTCTCTTATACGTTGTGGTGAAAATAAATTCCTTTTCCTCCCCCTTTTGTTGTTGTTTTAGATAGGATCCTACATAGCCAAGACTGGCCTTGAACTCCACATCCCAAGGATTGGGATTACCAGAGTGCGATATTAGCCCTGTATTCTCTGTGTGTGACATTATTTGTCCCACCTAACCTAGAAAGAGGCCTCTAATTTACATACTAAGCCATCTGACCTAGAGCCAAGATAACTCATGTCATATTGTGAGGTTCAAAGCTTTGTTTTTACTGTCCGTACATTGTAGGACGAACTCCACAAGGGCAAAGGAAGGAGATCAGCACTGTGCAGAGGACCAGAGGGCAACCTAACTCTCCGTTCCCCAGAGAGAACGAGGAAAAGCTCAGGAGGCTCGTGCTTCCTTTCGCAGGAGAAAAACGGAGCCTCACAGAAACAGCATAGCTCTGGGCTGCAAAGAACCCGGGCCTGTGTCTTGCCTTGGAATTTACTAGTTCTGGTACCTGAGGTAAATACAGGAGCTTTGATTCTGCATTCCCAAAAAATGACGAACTTAACTCCAAATTTTGGCACAAGGGTTAATTGGGATAGCCTATTCAGATAACATTCTCTTGACTTAGCCATTCTGTTTTTGGATCGAGCTGTAAATTGAATTGAATTCTTAGCACAAAGATTATCTTTTGGGTCTACAGAGTAAGGTCTGTACTCTCTCTTTTGTTAATACATTCATTTATGTGTGTGTGTGTGTGTGTGTGTGTGTGTGTGTGTGTGTGTGTGTGTTTGTGGTCAATCACACGAGGGTGCAGTCAAAGGATAATTTGCTGTGTCTGGGGTCAGCTCTTACCTTCCATCACATGGATGCCTAGGATTGAACTCAAGTGGTCAAACCTGGCCCTGGGTGCCCTTACCCACTGAGCCATCTGGCCAGCCCAGGTTTTTGGTCTCTTACACCATCATTCTACCACACCACCAGTAAAACAAAGCAAACTGACCACAGTGGTCTCTCTGATTTAATTTAATAGGCTTCTCCTATGACTTCACAATTGATGCATTATCTTTGTCAAACTGTTTAAACAAAATATAAATCCTTCCTTCCCTGCCTCTTTCCCTGTGTCCCAGTGAGCCCGGGAGCCAATGTGGATTCTAAGACTGGCTATCCCATCAGAGCCTCACTGAGTCACTATTTCAAACAAATTTCCAATGTAAAAAAAGTCCCTCCCTTCTGTAAACGTAAATTACATTAACTAGGCCTGGGAACATGCAAGAATGCCAAATCTGGGCCAGGACAGCGTTCATGACTTCAGTCCGTTCTCAGCTCTTGATTACAATTTGATTTCCTTTGGCATCAAAAGACAAGCTATTTTAGTGAACAATGTTCTTCCTCTAGCAAGAGTGGGATCTAGTTACTTGGCAAGGGACCTGATGGTTTGTCAGCTGGTATGTCCAAGTACTTTAGCAAGAGCTGAGATGCTGAATTTGAAGAGCCACTCAAAGTCAGAAGGGTTAAGGCTCCCTGAGGTGCACACAATAGACCGTGGGTGGTCTGGTGTCATGTCACCTCTGTCCACTCAGAGGCAACCTTATAATGCAGTCACATTTGCAACTGAGAACTGTGCCTTCAAGTGGACATCTGCAGACCTGACTTATCCCCGTGGTGACTTAGTGCTCATACCCACCTCTGTGGTCTTGGTCTCTTCACCTTGTGCGTGTTACCCTTAAACCACTTTCATTCCCTGAGAGTGCTACAGACTCAGCAGGACAATATCACAAGCTCTGGCTTCCCCAGTCCTGTGAACATCTTTCCTTGGGAGTTCAACTGAGGTTTCGGTCTATTTGGATCATCTTACCTCATTACTTGGGGAGTACTGTTAATATTGCTGTTCATTTCATATTAGTAAATTGGCTCACCTCCCATTCTCCTTGTGTGTAAGGTGAAGGAGGCAGACTACTGTTCCCTTGCCAGGTCTAGTGGGAAACCGCGGGGGACAGGGGATTCTCAGTGCTGCTGTTAACACTTTGCATGTCGTGGGCTGATAGAGAACACTGAGGACATGCACGGTCCCCAGTACTGCACACTGAGGACGAATGTTATCAAGAGCACCCATAACAGCAGGCTGCTTTAATAACAAATAGAAGTGAGCACCTGCAAGCCCCACCCACATAATCAGAAATGCCACTCACCCAGAAAATCACTTGAGAAATTTCTAATACACCTAAGCCCTGGGCAGACCCCTGGGTTCCTAGAGTCTCCAACTGTATCTGCCTAATTGATCCCCTCAGTCCCCAAGTCTCTTCTCCCTGCTAAACAAGGTACCTGTTTTACTTTCAGACTGTTTTTGTGTCTCTGTGAACTAACTGAATTCTACATCAAGTCCGAAGTATTAGATCCTAGGGTAAGACTCTATCACTTGTACCTTATTTACATTTTAACAAAATCCTACTGCAGACAGTAAGTTTAAGATCACAAACTTTGCCTTAATTTGGTAGGGATTTCCACACCAAGATGGAATGTCAATGGCCAAAATCAGTTTGCAGTAGACAGGACATAGGCATTGAATTAATTATATCATATTTGTCTACATTTTTGAGTGGCTTCAGTGATTTGTCAGCTAAATAGCACAGAAGCAAAGTTATGTGTGTAAAGTGCATGAAACATGAGAACTATTTGTATTTGGATATAGTAGTAGAAAAAAATGCTTCTTTTCACACAAGTGTAAAATTTTCTCCCCCCAGTATGGCCACTAGCAATCCAGGAAGAGCTTGGGAAAAGTAGATTTTATGTTATAGTTTTTTTATATGTTACAGTAAAAGGTCAATTTTGACTAATGCCTTAAGTCTGATGGGAAGGGATAACGGCTATTTATATATACCTGGTCATCTTTGTCCTGATTCTAAACACAATTGTGCATTGGGACCAAACATCTAACGCCCATCAGCAGCTGAAGATTCTACGACTGATCTCAAGTTGTTTCCATTCTAGCAAAGAAATAAAAAGAATACACATAAAAAGGATTATATTGGGAAAAGTATAGCGCAATGAATACGAGAGAGAAA
Source organism: Rhizomys pruinosus (assembly GCA_009823505.1). Lineage (NCBI taxonomy): Eukaryota > Metazoa > Chordata > Mammalia > Rodentia > Spalacidae > Rhizomys > Rhizomys pruinosus. The sequence continues at coordinate 367,889 of VZQC01007082.1, forward strand.
ATTTCTAAAGAAATACAGGAGTGATTTAATCAATTGGAAAACAAGATCTTTGTAGAAATGTACTGTTTTCCAATCCCTGTGCATGTTCATTATGGGAAATTTGGAAAACACTGAATATCTCTGGAATGACATATGAAATATTCACAACCCATCCAACAATGACGTGATTAATTGCATCCACTCAAATGGCAAATTTGCTAAGTACTTCCGTATGTATGAATAAGAACACTAAATGCTATGGAACTTCAGTGGTTGTGTCAGGGACACCATTGTGCTTTTCCCCGAGCATTAAGTCATGAACTTTTCTCTCAGGCCTATAGCTCTTTTAGGAACATGCATTTATATATTTCTATCCCGTCTGTCAGCATCATCATAGTGCACAAGGGATGGGGGGTGGGGGACAAGAACAAACTGTATATCATGTTGGAAAATAGCAGGTATAGTTAAAGCCATCCTTCTTTAAGAAAGAAATACACTCAAACACCCACACAAATGATATTAAAATAGGAAAGGGGAGGCTCGGGGGAAGGGGGACTCCAACTGGACCTATAAAATATCCCAGGCAGACAGCATATTGGAACGCCATCTGAGGATACAGAGGAAAGCAATATCTCTGACCATTATTAAACAGACCCCATAAGAAATGCTTTCAAGATTTTGGAAATTCCTTATAACAATAATATTGTTTACAGCTGTTATTTCAGAACTTTCTCTTAGAAAAAGACTCTTATTTTTCAAACAAGAGACCCCAACATGGGAAGTTCTGTGAAGGGCAGAGTTAGGGTCGGGTGACCCTGGATGGTCAGCAGAGAGCTCAGCTTCATTTCAGGTCAGTGGCTGTAATTGGGCCCCAAGTCCTGCACCTTCCCTCTGTGGCATATTAGACTGTATCACCCTCTCCACTCCTTTCACCTTGAGCTGTACCCCATCCATTAGTGGCCACACATCTGTGCAGTTCCATTTGTTTGTAAGGACTCAAGTTCAGAGTCAACAATACAGTTGGAAATGTTTCTCCAAGATTCCCACTATGCTGAAAATCAACAAATCAAGAGGGTGGGATTCTCTGCTGGTTCTCACTGATTGAACCTTGTGGTGTCAGATGTCCCTAGACAGAGAAGGCAGGGAAGCAGCTAATAGGCACCAAGGTTATGTTGTCATCCAGTTTCCTGACAGGTGCGTTCCTTCCTTAGTTATGTGTCCATACAGCAGACACATTATTATCCCTGTTTCTCTGATAGGAAAATTGAATCTTGAGAGGTTAAATGTTCAAAGTCACACAGCTAGATGGGGCTGGAGGGAATGTGGGAGCATGGTACTGCCTCTTTCTAGGCCCTTAGAAACACACAGTGTTGACCCCAAGGACTGGGATGTAGTTCAGTGATACAGTGTCTGCCTAACAGGGACACAAGGTCCTGGGCCCTCTTCCCAACACCTAAAAAGCAAAAGCTGGGGCTGGAAAGATGGCTCAGCGGTTAAGAGCACTGACTGCTCTTGCAGAGGACCTGGGTTTGATTCCCAGCACCCACAAGACGGCTAAGAACCGTCTTTAACTCCAGTTCCAGGGGAATCTGACGCCCTCTTCTGACCTCTGCAGCATTGCACGACATGGGTGCACCAACCTACATGCAGATAGTATAAATAAATAAATAAATAAATAAATAAATAAATAATAGCAAAAGTTGACTCCATACATGAATCTCTTTAGAATAGTTCTCTGCATATTAACCACTTTGTGTTTTTTTAATTTATTTTCTAATTTAAAAGATTACAATACAAAATTAAATTTTAGAACAAATTCAAAATTTTCTGTGAGAAAACTCCTGAAAAGAAGTTTAACAATGTGCTAAATAGCAAGGGTGTGGTCTGGAGACAGTGGCACAGTGATTTAATTTGTACTAATTGATTATGAAACACAAAGAAATGAGTTATTCCTTTAAAAGAGATCGACACAAAGCCAGGTGTGGTGGCACATGCCTTTAATCCCAGCCCTAGGGAAGCAGAGGCAGGCAGATCTCTGACAGTTCAAGGCCAGCCTGGTCTACATAGCAAGTTCCAGGCCAGCTGGGGCTACAGGGAGACCCTGTCTCAAAAAGACAAAAAAAAAAAAAAAATATATATATATATATACACAATTGACGTTATTTATTGTTATTTATCTATACCTTGAGAGAGAACAAGGAATAAACATGCAGATATTGAAGATTTGTTGTTACTGCTTTAATTTTTCCTCTAATCTAAAAAAAATCTCAATTATTTCATTATTTCAAAATTTGCATCATGAAAAATATTATGTATACAAATGAGTATTATGTGAATGAGAAAAATAAGTATTTTCCATTGTTTTCTTCTATTTTCCTACCTAGACTGCATCAGAATTGAACACAGTGAACCCACAAATACTCCATATTTACAGGGTCCCTTTAACCTGGAAGAAGGATTAAACTGCATCAAAACAATAACAAAGTCACCTGTTTTGGAGAACTTTCTGTAAGCCAGGCATTGTGCTAGAACTTCCTGTGAATGATCTCATTTAATCATGCAACAACCCCAACAGGTAATAGAACTAAGTGTTTGCATTTCGCAGATGAGGAAACAGACTGTGAGAAGAAGTGTGTTTGTCGAGGTGGAGGGAGCAACAGAAGCTGTTCCTGAACCCAGCTTGGCTTAGAGACACTGTCCTTAATCAGACAGAGGCTGTTCTTGAACCCAGCTTGGCTTAGAGACACTGTCCTTAATCAGACAGAGGATGTTCTTGAACCCAGCTTGGCTTAGAGACACTGTCCTTAATCAAACAGCCACATGTTTCCCTCAAGAGATGATGAGAGTGGTGTGGACAAAAAATGATCAAAAACCTTCAGAAACAGACTTGTTCAGAAGCCATTTCATATTCTGCCCAGCAGCAGCTCATTTCAAGACTGTGACCATGGGTGATCTGCAGTCTACACAGATGATGAAGCTGTTTGCAAAGCCTGAGCCCACCGATGTGCAGAAAGGACACCTCTGATGCTAGGTAGCACAGACATTTCCTTCTTGTTGAGAAACTATCTCAATAAGAACGAAAAGAAAGCAGAGAAATACATATTTTTATTTCACATATTTGTTTAATTAAAGAACTGAAATTTGACTCAAGCAAAGAGTGGTTGAATCACCAGCCTCACTTCCTTCATCGTCTTGATAATGATTTAGCAAAGGAAAAGGGAACAATAATAGTCTCATAATGTTCTTTTCCACGGAAAAGAAAAATTAAGCACCAAGGACTTGCATATGAGAACCTATCATTTTTTTTTATAAACCTTCTATGGTGGGAAGAATTTGTACTATTAAATAATCACAAATGAAAAGAAACTGAAGGATTCATAGGCAGTCTAGCTTTGGCGATAAGAAACTCCTCTCGTGTGTTTCTCCTCAAAACACTTCTAGAGTCTGGACTTGACTGCAAATAGACCAGATAGCTTGGTCACTCACTCACTCAACAAACCACAGGCACAACCCCATGTCTGGTGTCAGGTCCCATACAGAATATATTAATGAGCAAATTTAAGTCTCAATCCTTGAAGAATCTAAGTTCTAGAAAAGCGTGGTCAACAAGAAACCAACCAACCAATAAAAATATTAATCCAGGCAGGAATAAATGATATGAAGGAAAATTAGTAGGGTAAGAGGAGGAGGGTGAGGGTGGAATTCCTGGGGGGCAATGCACTATTTAAGAAAGGTAGACTGGTTGGGGCTGGAGAGATGGCCTAGCGGTTAAGAGCGCTGACTGCTCTTGCAGAGGACCCGGGTTCGATCCCCAGCACCCACATGGCGGCCGAGAACCGTCTGAAACTCCAATTCCAGGAGAACTCCAGCTCCAGAGGAATCCGACACCCACTTCTGACCTCCGCGGCATTGCACGACACGGGTGCACAGACTTGCATGCAGACAGTACATTCGTACACATACAGAAATAAATAAAAATTAATTAAAAAAATTTATAAAAAAAAAAAAAAAAAAAGAAAGTTAGACTGGCATATCTCCTCATGGAGATGCCTTTTGAGCAGATCGATTTCAGAATTTTTGAGCAGATCGATTTCAGAATTAGACCTTTACTTTTCTATCTGGTTTGATGATGGCTATGGGACAAGGGAGAAGAGCAGGATGGGGTGAGGTATGGGAAGATAGTCAGGTGGCATTCAACCCCTTTCCTTCCCCCATTACATATGAACATGTGTCCATCTACACATACTTGTAAGAATGTTAATTTATGGGACTGGAGAGATAGCCTAGCTGTTAAAAGCACCAACTGCTCTTGCAGAGGACCTGGGTTTGATCCCCGGCACCCACATGGCGGCTAAGAACCGTCTGTAACTCCAATTCCAGGAGAACTCCAGTTCCAGGGGAATCCAACACCCTCTTCTGACCTCCGCGGCATTGCACAACACGGGTGCACAAACCGACATGCAGACAGTACATTCATACACATACAAAAATAAATAAAATAAAAATAAAATAAAATACTTTAAAAAATGTTAATTTATTTCACTCCCTATGTGTTAGGTCCATTCTTCAAGTGGTAGAAGGGGCAGGTGGTAGGGATAAGGTCTGATAAGCAGGGTGGAGAGGGAGATCCTGGGGCAGCCATTTTTCTCATTTCCTTCTCCAGTCCATTCCCAAGTGTGTGGTCTCCCTGTTGGTGGTAGGAGCATGGGAAAACCACTGCTGTGCCCATTACCTCCTGCCTTCCTTACCCCACCCAGATGGTATGGCTGACAATGTATGTCCTCTGATGCCATGGTGATCGCCTCTAGCCAGCCCTGTCCTGTATCTATCTGCCATCCCATCAATTCCCCTTCTCAGCCAGGTCGTCTCCACTCCCAACCTCTCAGCCTCTTTTCTGCACACTGCTGAAGGTCCAGGTGCATCTCAAGTCCTGTGCTTGAGCAATGAAGTGGAAACAGCAACAACAACAACAACAACAAGGTAGACTGGCATATCTCCACATGGGGATGCCTTTTGAACAGATCGATTGCAGGAAATGAAGACTGTGAAAGTCTCCGGAAGATGAGGCTAGGATGAGCAAGAATGAGGATTGGGAAGATGGAATTACTGCCATGAGACCTTATGTCAGTGCTCTCAAACTGGGGGAAGATCTTGCTGCCCAGGGAACGTTCGGTAGTCTGAAGACCATGGTGATAATTACACACGAGCTGGCTGTATGTTTTACTGGCATCTAACATGTAGGGGTGCTTTCAGGCATTCTGCAAACCCCAGAAAGAGAGATGCTGGCTAAGATGCCACGCATGCCCACAATAAGAAACACTGTCCCTCATTCTGCTGTCCACTTTCACGTTGATCTGCCTCCTCCTGCGGCTATGGGGCCCAATGACTAAGGAGAGAAGGCTGGGAGTCAAAACTTAGCTTTTGCCAGGGATTGTATATGCATCCTACTCTGAGGGATCTTACCTTACACACACTCAGTGTAGTGAAGGGTAAGTGGTAAAAAGCCATAGAAAAGGAAGGAGCGGTGACATGCCGTGCGTGGATTCATTTCCACCTGTGTAACATCCTAAACTGCTGCTTTAGGGAATGTAAGGTGCTGCTTTCGCTCCTCCCCTATCCTGAAGCCTCTCCTTATTGCGTCTCCTAGTTGTGTGGCATTGTTTCACCTCATATAGTGTCGCCTCTTCATTCCCAGTTTGCAAGAACTCGCCAGCAAACTAAAAGGGCTGATAACAAGCCAGACACACAAAAACTGGCAACATGAAAGGAAGAAATGATGCAGCTCTAGGCCTGGAAATAAGAAGAGACATCCAGCACGAATAGATGTTCCAGATGACAGAGCTTTCCAACAAGATGATCTGAGCTGCCCTGTCCAAACGATGCTGAGTTAGGTCCAAATACAGTGTGCACAGGGAATCCAAGTGGAGGAATTCAGAGGTTAGGGAAAAAAAAATCTCTCTAGAGCTCTGAATACCTGTCAAATGAAAAGTGCCCAGGGATGCAGTGAAATATGCCTAGGATTTGGGTGGCATCGCGTATGTCTCAAGGGCTAGAAAGTTGATCTGCAACAAATGACAAATGAGTGTGTCATTTCACCTTCCTGTGTCTCCCTGTTTTCTTTAGCCAGGGTCACTTTGGCCTTCGTACAATCATCCAGCTATACTTTTCTTCAGGACTGACAACCAGCAAGTAAACCTGGTTTTTTTTTTCCTCAGCCAAGCCCCATGGTTTCTTCATTCAGTCATCCACCTCTGATTGCTACTTACTTTTCTCCTCTCCACCTTCATCACATGCTTCTATGTTTAAGATATACAGACCAGTGCATTATATGTATATTTGCATCTATGTACAAATATATGTATATTTATAAATTTATGTAGGTATATGTAACAGTAATCAAAGACAAGGAGAAGAAATTGAGAGGGAATAGGTGGGACAAGGGGGAGTTGGAGGGGTCTGGGAGACATGGAAATTATGCAAATACAATACTCATGTATGAAATTCTCAAAAATAAAAAACATAAATTTAATAAAAATAAATTAAAATTTGAACATGGAAAAAATACAGACATGAGGAGAAAAAAATACTGGAGGGAAATTGCCCCATCAGGGAAAGCTTTCGAGCTTACAAAATTGTTCTAAAATTGCATCCACTAAATTGGATAAAAGAATGTATATTATTATATATGTGCATGTCCAAATAACTATGTCTGACGTTCATGTATAGGAATTCCTCTATGCATTTCTTAAATCTGCTTGAAAAACTGTACATATGTAATTGTGCTAATGATAATGGCCTGCATTATATATATATATATATATATATATATATATATGTATAAATGTATATATCTTGGTGAGATTTTCTTTTTCTTTTTCTTTTTTAAAATATTTTTATTTAAGTTATGTGAGTTTCATACATGGTTTCTCAGTCCAATCTAGACCCATCTTGTCTTTCATGCCCCCCTACCCCACCCAAGTGGGGGGGAGCAGCCACCATGCCATCCCTGCCCTGTATCTTTTTCTGATTCTTTTTGTTTTTGTTTTTGTTTTTGGCTTTTTTCGAGACAGGGTCTCCCTATAGCCCCAGCTGGCCTGGAACTCACTCTCTAGACCAGGCTGGCCTTGAACTCACAAAGATCCGCCTGCCTCTGCCTCCCAAGTGCTAGGATTAAAGGTGTGCGCCACCACGCCCGGCTCTTTTTCTGATTCTTTTCAAAGTTTTTTCAAAGCAGAGGATTATTGTTCTTGGGGGAACTTTACTGTTTCAGTCAGCTCCCTGTCCCGGTTCCTCTGCTATTGTTGTTCCCTCCAATCTGTACCACTTCAACATATGCATATATATATACATCATACCTATACTAAAATTATATCATCTGTACACAAACTGTTGGTCATTTCCATATCACATTTCAGGATTCATTTTTCCTTTTTTTAAATTTATGTTACTCTAAAATATGAATGGCCTGCATTTATAACCTATAATTCCCACTCTGTGTGTGTATTATCAGCAAAGATATTAAAAAGTAGAAGACAGTGATGACCAACCACAATGAGACCTGCCAGGAGTGTGATAGATGATGTCAAGCCCAACATTATTTCCCTGTGACACAATGCTATGTGTTTGTGACTGCATAGATCTAGTTTCACAGTTCATTAACAAGACAGCCCAAGAAGAGATTGCACTCTTATTGCCTACTGCACTGATTATCTGGGCCCCTGCAATAGACACAGAGAGCCAGGCATAAATAGCATACAGTTTAGATACTTCAGAATTGGTCATCCACCTTACCAGTTGATAAATGTCTCTCCACACCACCGGGTCAATTTACATTGTCTAGAGTTAAGCGGAGCAGAGAGCCCACAGATAGATAGGCTGGAGCTGTTGGAAGCACTGGGTTACAATGAGAAGGGTGAAGGATGGGCTCGATAAAGACTCCTTTATAGAGAAAGCGTCAGGGGACCTGTCAATGGACAGGCTTGGGATGCTCAGCTGCAAGATTTAATGCTGACCATGGATGGCTGTGTGTGTGTGTGTGTGTGTTTGTGTGTGTGTGTGTGTGTGTGTGTGTGTGTGTTTCTACTGAGAAAGGATGCCTGGTACAGAAACTTAGCACCAAGCGGGTGAGCATCGTGTTAATTGTTCGCCCGCCCTCCTTGGCTTACAAGCACATTCTGCATTCTGAGTGGCCCGGGCTCCAGGAGAAGGTTAGAGGAAGTGTCCTGCTGGGCGTGGCTTCAAAGGGTGGACAGTGAGCAGCTTGACTTTTCCCATCAGTGTCTAAATTTGTCTCCATTGTTCCTTTATTTATTTTTTTTTTCTCCTTTGCACTAAAATGGGACTTGGGCCGAGGGAAGGACAACAATATCTTGACAGAGAACTCTGTTCATCGAAGACAGGGTCATCTACATTGTCTGAACTCCATGTGTAACAGAGATTACACCCAGAGAAAACAAAAGAAGTACGCAACAGAAATGTCCCAGGCCAGTAAACAAGAGGAACGTGACGGGCTGTAACAGGCAGCTTCCTGCAGCATAGCAGTCTAGGAAAACTAATTGTTGTATTCCCACCCTTCCCCCTGTCATTTCTCCCTGGGAAGGAGACAGCAGAGAACAGGGTTTTCCTAACCCTTGGGCAACTCCCAGAGAGTAGCTTTGGAGACTCACAGAAGCTGCATGAACGAAATTTAATCGGCACCATCTCATCACGTTGAAGGGTACCCCAGTGGCCTCCAAGCACTAATGTGACTTACGGTGCTTTCATTATAACTTGAAGAAGCCTGACTCAACATAAAATCAAGTACAGTGTGATCCAACCTTTTTGTTTCAATGAGAAAATAGACTGTCTAAGGCAATGCCATGTGATTTAATGACCACCCAATGCAGTTAACTGTTGCTAAATATTTTTTAAAAAATGACTTTCCATTCATTCAACAAAGATTTCTGTAGACCAAGCTTTTAACTCGATAGTGCATGTACCTTCTGGTTTAAGACTTTTCAATACTTTTGCAAGTTTGAACACTTTTCATTTTAACAGCCCTATTCTTAGTAAGGTGATATTCAGGACAGTTAAAAGGGATGTGACATGGATATATTTCAAAGATCCATAGCAAAAAGCATGATCGGTAGAAGATTGCAGGAATGGTCATTTATGCTAGATCAAGGAGGCAGATATCCACAGCATTGCAAAACTGGATCAAGTCTCCTGGTACTTGGAAGGAAGCTGTTTACTCACTATGGAGAAGCAGGGACCACAGAACTGAAGGTGACATAGACACAGCAACCAGAACTCCCAGTGTCCTGGCGTCCTCCAAGATGGCAGCAAGTCCCACCCCCTGTCCCTTATTGGCTGAGGCTGGCATTCCTGAAAGCAAGTTCCATGTGGCCAGCTGGCTCAAAAGAACTGGTCACAAATTGATAGAGAGATGTTTAGACTCCTCTCTAAAGTGAGATTCATAAAAAGTTTTACTGTCATTTGTGCTGCTGTTCGTCTCCTTTCATTTAACTCACTGTGGGCTTGAATTCTTGGACCGTGAGGTTGACACACAGTGTACGGGAGAACTGGAGAAAGGACTGTATGAACAGGAGGTAGCAACCACAGCGAGACACCATCTACCGAGATGTGTTTTCTGTGGGGTTACCGAGGCTCCTTCCAAAATCCCAGAGTCATCTTTTCTGGATACCACAAAGGCAAAACAATTTGCTGTACAGACCATGGGGCATTTTGCACCCACAATAGTACTGTGACCCTTTGAATTGTCCAGGGGTAGGTTGAATCTGTTAGCAACTGGTATTTGGAAAGTGATTTGTAGCTTCTTATTGGTCTGTGTTTAGGATCCAGAGGGGCAACCAGGTGAACACCATGCCCAGGTGAACACCATGCCCAGGTGAACACCATGCTGACTTCAAAAGCATGGCAAAGTACATAGCAGGGTCCCCTTGCATGGGCATCAGAAGCCAGGAGATAATATCAGAAAACAAGTTTAACTGGGGTCCTGAAATGGAAATAAGTAATTTAACCCTAATACGAAGTTGAGAAATCTGTGTGACAACCTTCTGAGGTCCTGATGGGATTGTTCTATATCAGCTTCACCCCAGGACTAAGTAAAATGTAGATAGATTTAGGAGGAAAAAAGAGAAGGTAAAACTTGAGAAAAATACAGTGATTTGTATCTGATATTAGGGTAGGAAAAGATTTTATAGAATAAAACTAGTGAAAGATAGTTTTAATGGATGTCTATACTTCTCCAACTCCTATACTATACTAGACACTTTGTATTCTTTATAAATACCAGTCAAATAAATCCTTTTAATGAAGACACCAGGTGAACGTAATAAGAGGGCACCAGTTGAGCACAGAGGAAATCCAGCCCAGGAGAAACAGCATGGTTAATTCAAAACACCACAGTTTATAAAGAACAAAGCAGGGTTTAATCCCAGGCATCTGGCTCCTGGCTCCATACCACAAACTCCAAGTAGCCCTTACGCAGATTGCATAAAAAGTGTAAACGCTGGAAATTTTTATAAAAAGGAAATAGAAATGACAAGGCAAGAGGTTTTTATATGTAGAGTCTCATTTCACGGCTTCCATCTCTGGGCACACATCAGAGGGACTGAACCAGTCCCCAGCCAGGTCTCATCAGATCCAAATCACAAGGAAGAGGTTCATAGTAGTATGTTCATGAAAAGTACCAGGTAGAAAGTGACTAAGATAGGTCAAGGGACATAAATATCATCATTTTAATTAGGAAAAATATGAGAGATGATTCCGTGGTTCAATTGCTGCTCTTTCAGAAGACCTGAGTTCAGTTTCCAGCACCCACATGGATCAGTTCATGCCTGCCTGTAACTCTAACTTCAAGGGATCCAACTCCATCTTCTGACCTCCCTGGGTACTGCACATGCATCACACACACACACACACACACACACACACACACACACACTAATAAACATAATTCTTTTCTTTAAAAGATGAACATCAATAAACCAATTGCTGAAAAACTTTGGATAATGACAAATTATTCTCACCTGTAAACAGAGATACCTAACTTGAAAGAACTGGGTATTATGAATGGAGTACTTATGCCAGTTTACAGATGTCCTGTGGGCACTATACAGTAAGTAACTACATACAAGTATTTCCAAATGTCTACAGGTAAATCCATGTTACAGAACCACACTTCAGAACATTTCACATTTATTCTTATTATCGAATTAGCAAAAGATTTATATTTTAAAGATTTATTCATTTTATTTTAACTGTATTTGTGTTTTGCCTATATGTATGTAAGTGTATCATGTATGTTCAACACTTGCAGATCCCAGAAGAGGGCATCTGATTCGTTGGATCTAGAGTTATATATAGCCTGTTGTAAGCCCCATGTGGGTGCTGGAAATTGAATCCAGGTCTTTGGCAAGAGTAGCAAATGCTCTTAACCACCAAGATCTCTCTCCGGCCCTGAGATTTAAGCTTTTTAAATGATGAAATATGTTGGGCTAGCTTACTTCAACAAAAGAAGCAAGTCAGGAATACACTTTGGTATGCTCTTCCTAGAAGCTTTTAAGGAAGCTGATGGAGACACAAAAATTGATTCCATGTCTGAGAACCCATCTTTTTAAAATTTATTTTTATTGAGTTTTTGCGCATTTCATATAATATAGGTCTTAATCAAATTTAGACTCTCTCCTTTATCTGCACTCCCTATTGTCACCAGATTTCATGCGTTCTGTCATATATGTTAAGTTCTATTCGGTCAAGCATTTGTACCGAGCTGTCCCTCAGTGCACGCTCATCCACTGGAGTCTAGTCAACCTATCTAGAGTCACTCCCTTAAAGATTATCTATTCTGCCTCAGCCCATAGTAATAAGTTGCCAATAGTCCCTTGGCTAAGATTGGGGCCTGTTGCTCATCTTCCCAATTCTATGTTGGGTTTTTAGCTGATTGAGTCAGCATGGGTCTTATGAATGCTGTCACCATTGTTCTAAGTTCATAGAAGCAAGTTCCCTTGTGTTCATGCACCAAACCTGGATCTTATAATCTTTCTGCCCCTTCTTCCACAACAGTTCCTGGGCCATGGGTGGGTGAGGTTTAATATAATAGTCCTATCCAGGAGCATGCACTCTACGGTCTCTTACTCTCTGAAACTTGGCCTGTTGTAGCCCTCTCTGTGCATCACACTCTGTTGCATGAGAAAGCTTGATGGTAAGAGTTGAGGGATGGATTAGTATTCTCTCTACCTCTTCTACTATGCTCCATGAGCCTTAGGTGTCAATGTTCCACTATAGATGTGTCATTTAGGGCAGGCAATGTCTCAGACACAAATTCTCTGTGTGTGACCAGTTGTGAAACTCTGTAATAGCCTTCATCTGTTGCAAAAAGAAGCTTCCTTGATAAGTGGCATATGGTATACTTGCCTGTAAGTATAAGGATCTGTATTTAGCATACAGTAAGAAATTTCATTTGTTTAGAGATATGTCAGAGATAGGGGAGATAGTGTTTTCTGTAGGATCTATGACCTCTCCATTCATGTGTATTTGGTTGTGTTTACAGTGTCACCCATGCGTTCCCTCCCACTGACAGGGCTTTAAGTCTAATTAGTTAGCTGTTGATTACCCCCAAAATAAAGGTGCCACTACTGTACCAATAGACATAGTTCTGGGCCAGTAGTTGTGCTTATTAGGCTGGGTTGGGCTGTTGATTGATGTTCTCCCTTAGCAGTTTGCATAGTATCCTCTGGGAGTATGAGAGCCAGTGTCCAGGGAGGAGGCTTCCAGGTCAGTTCCAACTCCATTGCTCCTAGTCCTGTGACTGACGTGTGTCTTATCTTCAGCGATAGGGCCTTACCTTCAAGTTCTGGAAGAAAAACCAAGGGCTGTGGCAATAGTCTGTGTTATTTTGGGAGTTTATTGGACTACCTTGACCAATAGCTTGAAAGGAGGTTTCTCCTGTCTGGCACTGTGTTCCTTGTTCGATAGCCTTCAGGTATACACATGCACTCAGGATCAGATAATCTATGAGCATTTTTCAGGGGAGTTTTGAATTGATATATTTCCTTCTGGCTTTTTACACCACCTAAGCTTTATCTCTCCTCTTTCTCTCCATGTCTAACCTCCCCCATCCTTCTCCTGTTCAAGAGCCCCCATTTTCCCCTTAATAAACACTGTCTTCTATTATCCCTCCCCATCCTGAGTTCTTTCTTCTTGCAAGACCCATCTTAAGGCACTACAGGTAGATACAGGCATTCAAACACAAACGTCTCCAGCATAATTATTTATATTAGCAGACAATCATTATCGCCCAATATCAAGACAGCCAACCAGTACCTCATGAGGGGCAGCCTGCCTGGGATGTTCATGACTTTGTAATCCATAACTAAAGACCAGGCAGGCTGGCACAGACTTGTGATATCAACACGCAGGAGGCAGAAAGAAGCAGGCAGATTTCTGTGAGTTCAAGACCATCATGGTCTGCATGCTGAGTCCCAGACCAGCCAGAGCTACATAATGAAACCCTATCCTAAAAAAAAAAGCTGGGAGAAAATAACCTTATTAGCAATACTTGGAGCTGGAGAAGTGGCTCAGCAACTGAGAGAATATGGCACTTGCTGACGACCTGGTGTCCAGTTCCGCGCACCCACACGAAGCAGCTTTCAACCCCCTGTGGCTCTAGCTCCAGGGGGATACAATGCCCTTTTCCAGACTCTGTGGACACCTGCACTGAGGTACACACGCACATACACACACACACACACACACACACACACACAATTTTAAAAATAATAAAGTTTTTTTGAAAAACAAATATTCATTCCCAGCTTAAATTTCTTTATAATCACTATAAGTCAGAAGAAACTTGTGATTGAGAATTCAAACTGCTGGGTGACCATTAATCTAAGAAAACACACAAGTCATCCCTCCTGTTGAATATAGCAGAGGTCTTGACTAATTCTGAGATCCAGAGAATGACTTCATAACCCACAGATCCAATAGTAGAGGTAGGGTCCACCACCCCAGAGCCCTCGCTTGGCCCTAGAACATCTGCTTTGTGGGTTTGGGCCTCTCATGAAATTGTAGTTGTTTGGGCCTGTTTATTGCTGTTCTGTTAACACTAAGTAAACACATTTAGGTATTTTAGGGGATATAAATCCATGTGACCAAATCACATTTTCAAATGGATTTGTAACTGACGCCAGTTGTAATTGTAAACCAGGGACTATACATGGGTTAGCACTGATTTCTGAAATTGCTTATGGATTCTGCTTATCTGTGGAAATGTATACTTATAAATTCAGAGGTTTCATGGTGCTCTAAGCCTTTGTAGGCATGCTGCCTCTAGTGAAGCCTTTTGTGGGTTGTACATCAGCTGAAGTTCAGGGATCTCTTCAGGTCAAGAGTCAGTGTTTCCCAACCCCATTCCAAACCGGAAGTCTGGGTCTCAAAGAAGCCCAACTGTAAGCAAGTGGAGAAAAATATTGCTCTTGAGTTCAAGAAATAAGGAAATAGAATAAATTCTATGAAATATGCTATATACCACATCTATTTATATCATAGGATACAACACTGTGTCAATAAATACTCTCTTGCTTTTTGCTGAAATTTATCATTTAAGGCATCTTTCCTGCTGAAGCTGTTCTTTCCTGTCTGAGCCTGCTCAGCCAGTCATAACAGCCAATCAAGATTAACTAGAGGTCATTCAACACAATTCAGTAGATCTGGTCTAGATAAAATGACTTTCATGGTGGGAACCAAACCCTCCGTCTTCCACAGGAAACCAGACCAAGCACACCAGTAAGCGACTGAGACACTGCCTGCATATTTTGTGTTTCTTGGCATGTTGGAAGAGTCACAAGGTGAATTAGAGCCTGGGGAACAGCAGGCCACACTACGTGGACCAGCTCACAACTTTCTTAGAATCAGGACTCATTTTGTGAGGACAGAGGCTTTTGCCAGTCCAAGATGGATTGTGGCTGTACTCTTCACTTATGTGTGTCCAAGATGTAGAAAGAACCAAGGGAGCAAAATAGAACAGTCCTGGAGAGCAGGAGACATGAGGCCAGGCTCACCTCATTGCCTCTTGTATAAGAAAGGAAAGCCACCATTCGCCCCTTGCAGGGCGTTGCCCCTTTTACTTCAGTAAGTTAACAAAAAAGAGAGCAAGTCAGTCTCTACTGCAAACTGTGGGCACCGGCTGGAGACTTGTTTTGATATGGTGAAGCTCGTAATGACGCCCAGCTGTGGAATGCTGAGACCCACAGCAGTGGAAAGATCTAACAAATGGAGTCTAGGGAGCCTGGCTCTTTAGGGAAGGATGCTGTGCACGTGGCTTATGAGTGGTTTCTCGAGTAACACAACCCCAACCACACACACCAGTGGGAGCTCTACAGTTGGATCAAATTGGGATGAATATTCCTTAGAGGGCTGAGGCCCCAATTCGTGTATCCACATAGCATGGGTTGGCTTTTCTGTGCTCACAAGAGAAGTCTGCACTGAGGAAGATGCAAAGGAAATCTGATATCACATCCCAACCTCAAGAGTTTACGCTTAACTAGGTCAAGAACAACACTAATGGCAACAATGACAACATGGCGGTTTCTGCAACCACCACCTTTTCCTTTGCTTAAGTCTCAAGCAAAAGTGCTGCCATTCTCATGGTTAAGGCCTGGACTTCTCTCTGCACTGCACACATACAAGTGAATTGGACTTGCTTGCCAATTCTCTCCCAGATCTCTGTCCTGCACAGAATAAAAGCGTGTGTTCCGGGTGTTTTCTTTAAAATGGACATCTTCCCCTCAGTCCTACATTGCACTTTTATCAGCTCGTTCTGCTCCCTTCACAGTCCCATGACTAATCTATCCAACACTTGTATCCCTTGGACCTCTCATCTTGCCTTCAACCTAAAGTAGCATGTCTGCTGCCTCCGTCAATTCACCAATCTGTCTTTACAAAGTGACCTTGCCCATCTTCAAGCTGGATGGATTCCACTGAGCCATCAGCCAGCTCATGCTGAGTGTATAAGGTGTCTTATCTCCTTAGTTTGGACACTCATCATCTCTAGCCTCAAGATTGCCATAGATACCTAATCGTTCATTTGACATACAGTTATGAACACATGCTGTAGGCTTCTGCCAAATGATCTTGCAGCACTCTTCCCAAACACCATTCAACAGGTGAGATCTTTCAGTGGTTCTCCATGGTCCAAAAGATAAAGCTGTCAGTGTGCATCCATTCAATAACTATCCACATTTACCAAGATCTGTGTAAGTGCTGGAACACAGTGGTGCAAATAAACACAGCCTTGTCTCCATGGGGTTCACATCCTTCAGGAGACAACAGAATCTCCAATGGTGCAGTTCTTTGTACTGAGTTCTGTCTATCCAGAAAAATAAAAGCTCCCCTAGAAATGGGAAAATGTTTCCTATAAGATGCAGAAATGTCTCCAAGAAGTAGCTAGTAAAGTGAGATCAAAGGAAAAGTAAAGATACAGGCTGAGAATTCAGAGGACACCTGATTATACACGTGAGAAAATGCAAGATCATAATAGCTGGATGGTGGGAAACAGAGAGGCCCAGAGAGGTGTTAAACAGGGAAAAGCCATGTCTGCTTTTGCAGATCACACTGAAGAACTTGGGTTTTCTTTCTTCTAAAGGCCAGCTTTAGAAGAATTATAAGCAGAAGAGATACCCTATCTGTCTAATGAATGGAATGTGCTGAAGAGAAAATCTCAATTGCAGAAGAGTTGGACTAATCAGGCAGCAATAACACTAAATGGAAATGGATAGATCCAGAGCAGGGTGGCAAGACTTGCTGAACAAATGACGGGAAGAGGAGGAGTAAAGGAATGGAGAAGTGAAGGATTGAAAGGAGGAAAGAGGGGTTAAAATCTCAGTGAGCGAAATGGGGAAGGCAGAAAAGAACCAATATAGAAAGGGGTTAGAAATTCCTCAATAGCCCCGTGTGGTGGCCCATGCCTTTAATCCCAGTGCTCAGGAGGCAGAGGCAGGAGCATTTCTGTTTCTGTGAGATGAAAGTCCAGCCTCCTTTTTTGTTAATTTTTATTTATTTTTTTTCTGTGTGTCCGAATGTACTGTCTGCATGCAGGTCTCTGTGCACCCGTGTCGTGCGATGCCACAGAGGTCAGAAGAGGGTGTCGGATTCCCCTGGAACTGGAGTTCTCCTGGAATTGGAGTTACAGATGGTTCTCAGCTGCCATCTGGGTGCTGGAGATCGAACCCGGGTCCTCTGCAGGAGCAGTCTGTGCTCTTAACAGCGGATGCCACAAGCTTATGTCCTCTAGTGGATAGGAGATGTTAAAAGCCACAATAAGAACTTGTCACCCTTTATAGAGAAACCACACTTTGTGGATTAGCATACCATTCAAGCATCTGTGTCTATGCTTGCAGGTTAGCTTGCCATAATAATTAGTACTGCTTAAATGCCTGTACATCCAATTGCTTGTGCTTAGTTAGTATGACTAAAAAGGTATCACTGGATAAGCTGTCAACCCATGAAGGGAGACAACCTGAACAGACTAGAGTCCAAAAATGACAACTCCAAAGAAAGTAGACTGTTTTCTTCTCACGCACTTGTGCCCCTTTCCCAATGCCTAGGGAACAAATTGCAGAAGAGGAGGCATAGTAGAATGCAAGGGCTGTGGAGAGATAGGGGTGAATCATGAGACTATAGCAATATAGACTGGACTCCTAATTGATCAACATGCTTGTGCATAAAAGCATCACCAACTGGGCTATGGGAACCTTGGGTTGTTCAAAATTTGGACAAAGATACTTGCAAAATGCACCAACTGCCTAATTGTACAGCAAACTGAGTAACATCAATGTTATCTGAAAACAACTGTGTTATTATATTGTAGAATCCCTTAAAAATAAGCAAATAAAAGAGGGGAAAAAAAAGAGCCCAGCCTCATCTATATAGTGAGTTACATGCTAGCTGGGGCTACAGGAAGACCCTGTCTCAAAATGACAACAACAACAAAAAGTCAACCTCAGTTCTCTCTCAGCCTTGTGACATACTGTAGGTAATTAGAAATATATATGAAAGAACTTTCTGCATACGCGTTACCATCTGTGTGTTGAATTTATAACCACGAGAAAAGATAAAATCCACTAGCAAGAAAATGGAGAGTGATAAGAGTGTGCTCAGCAGAGAAATATCAAATATTGGAGGTGTGATAAAGGAAAGGAAACCTGGGAAATAGACAATTCTACTAGCAAGGAAAGAGAGGATCTAGAACTGGTTCAAGAAAGGCTAAGGGGGGAAAGTGAGTCAGGGAAGAAGAGCAGTCGATATGGAGATGAGTGAGGGTTTAGGATGACTCACGCAGCAAGGGAGCGAGGGCATGAATTAAAGCCATCTGGAAGTGCACAGCTAAATGAGCATGATGGGGCAGATGCTGCAGGATGCAGAGCCACAATGGATACGTCTGCCTATGACACACACAGACCCTCACAAATAATCAAAGGCACCAAGATTAAAGAAAGGCATTTTCATCAAGAAATGAGTAAATTGGCTTTTAAAGTTATAATAACAAAATGTCAGCCAAAGTGTAGCAGGATTTGTATTTTATATATTGCTCTTAACATTATAAATTGATGCAACCTTTTAAAAGGAAAATAATTTGGCAGGAGATATAGCCAGAACTTTGACCCATTAATTATACTTAAGGGAATCTAGCCTGAGAAACTAGTCTAAAATACTTGTAGGTCCCAAATTATTTATTTTAGCATTGTTTATAATTATAAAAAACTAAGAAAAATTAAATAACCGAAAGGACTAAGTAACCTAGACTGTAGTCACTTAAAGAAATATTGTGCAAACCAGAAATAATATAATGTGTTTATGATAAAAAGAAATAATAAATAAAAATGCTTTGAATGTGTTTGTGCTTAAGAAAAAGAGGCAGAGAAGAATTGTGCCCAAACCAAAATGTCTATGCACTGGGAGATGAAATTGAAGACACTGTTCCCACTCTTTCCTATGTTCTCTATAATGTGGTTTATATTACTTTTATAATAAAAATATTTTATTAAAATTTTGGTGATATGATTCTCTTTTGGCCACATGAATAGCAATTCGGCCATGAGTATCATTTTGAATAAGAAGGGAACTATTAATATGTATGAAGTTTATGTCACTGTTGTGGTTTGCTTTTTAAATGAGCACAGAACGAAAGCTGACTCCTACTTGCTTTGAGAGTCTTTGGTTTACTTCAGTTTTGAATATGCACCTCCTCTCTGAGCTGAGCATCTGAGAGGACTCTGCTTGGATGGCAGTTGACAGTATCTGAAGAGCTTCCCTTGAGCTTGTTTAGTTTCTTCTCTTCCTCCTTGCCCTGGTTGCTAGCTTCAAGAGGCAGCTACGTACTCAAGGAAGCCTTCCACCTCCCCCAAAGCCAAGATCCCAGACTCTCTGAGACCTGAGCACAGCCCTCACTAAAGAAGCATTTTAGGAATGCAGTTTGAGCAGCCCTGTGGTAATTAAATCCCATTCCCAGAGTAAGGACTCAAGTACAGGCAGAGGTATAATGGTGGACCTGGGGGGGGGGGCTATGTTTCGGCTACTTGTATTTAGTAATTTTGCAGTTTCTTTGAAGAGTCAGGGTTGATGGGGTGAGTGATTGCTTTTTGCAGATCATATTCAAAAGGGCAACACACAAATTGTTTCAGACTTTCTCTGATATGCTCTCCAGTGTTCAAATCTGGTCCAATTTTAATTTTAGAGACAAACTTTCACTTAACTTACTTCACATAATATTAGCCTTATTTGTCTCAACAAGAAATTGGAGATTGGAGAAAAATAAGGAGAAAAACCTAAAAGCAGTGATTTACACTTCATATATAAATTATTCGGGGCAGAGAGAAGATAGCAAAGGCAAGGAGACAATGCTGGACTGACTTAGAGTGTGGGGAAAAAAATCTATTTAGTCGGATCCAGGCTCCAAAGAGAACTACAGGTTTATTCCACCCATAGTCTCATTAAGATGCAACATGTTATGAAAAACCCTTATATAACTTTTTTCCTACGCACAAAAACAGTGTAATACAATTTTGAAAACACCCCTTCTTCACAGTGAAGGCTGACGGGCTCAGTGAATAGACCAGCCAAAAAAAAAAAACAAAACAAAAAAAAAAAAAAAAAAAAAAAAAAAAAAACACCTGACTGAAAGTAGAAATGACATACATCACATAGAACTATAATTTGCAAAATTCATTGTACAGAGTAATTAATCAAAGCATGGGTGAGTTTGGAGGACTGAGACTTCTGACAAGCAGAAGTGATACTGTGAGGCTAGTGGGGACAGTGCTGCAGTCTTAGGACCCAAAATGTGCTTCCTCACACCTCACAAGCTTAATGACTTCTATTTTCCTCCACTGACAGTCCCAAATTAAAACAAATGAACCACACTGGGACAAATCTTAGATACATATAGTGCTTAAGAATATATTGTTCCTTATACAGGAATAGCTTGAAGGCCCTTTGGCTCTTTGACATGGTGAAGGGGTAGAGGAAAGGACAAGCTAGTTAATGAAAGAATGCAAATAGCTAATATCAAGCTGCATTTCCCAGGATTGCTCTAACCAGGTATGAACAATTGTTGTATGTATGTACTGAGTATTTTTGTATGTTCTTCCTGTACAGTGCTGTGAAAGTTTGAAAAGAAAGACAGCTCAGGGGAAGTGGAATAGACAAATGCTCTGTGGTCATCCAGTGTATTAAGCCAATTCCCTTCTAAGTGCAGGTAAATTGGTTTATATTTAGTGACAACAATCGACCATATTACAAATTAATGAGGGTCGGAAGCTTAATTGGAACTTATCTGGCTGCATACTTGCCGTCATTGTAATAAAGCAGCTCATTATAACCCAAGGCAAGGAAATATCTGGACATGAAGCTGTCCCCTTTGAGATGGGGTACCCTGGCACTGCCAACTGCCAGAGTTGTGGAGCTCCCTCCTCATCTCTCAGGCTCTGCAATTACTGCTGAACAGATTCACCTTCTCATAATCCATCGTTTATGGGACTCTCATGTCATGAGCCTTCTTGCTTTTAGATTCTCAGTTTCCTCATACTTCCCAAGACTCATTGTACCATGCTAAGTTGCAGGGGAAGGTAGCAGGCACACACTGTGATGATAAACAGGAAGCCAGTACCTCTTGGAACCATGGTTGCTGCAATGCTGTTTGGACTTGCGAAGTAGAGATAAGGAAGTAAATAAATACAGTCCTCTATCTGTGGAGATTTGAACAAATGAAACCAATTCATAAACAAGGATCTGCAAACATTCAGGCAGACTGATATTAAGAAAGAGCACTCTTCCCTATGGTGCCAAAGTAGCCTAAGAAAACCATATGGAAGCTTCCAGGAGTCTCTTAACCCCAACAGTGAACAGAACCGTGGGAACCTGCCAGCCTTATGCTCACTTATCTCCATCAATGCAGAGTTGTTTCAGAATAATTCAAGTCATGTCTGGCCACTTCTGACTTGACCACACATAGACCCTCTTCTCCTTCATACTGAGGGTAAATTCGGTGTGAGAAAGATGGCACCATCTCAATACAAAGCCAGCCTGCTCAGCATAACTCCACCTCTTCTCTCTGCCCTCACCTGGTCTCCTGGAAAGACAGGACAAACCCTCTTCCTAAAGACCATTGGTTCTTGTCTTCCAGGCTTTCCATTTCACTCCTTCCATTACTAACCAGCACTCACCTTCCCCACACTCTGGTGGCACAGAAGGCACCCTCCTGTGTTTTTATGAATGGTGAGTCATGAAAAGACAGCACTTCCTTGGACATGGGGCCATGCTGCACTGTCCTGAGCACCCTTCCATAGTCACATTTTTATCCATTTTTATGTGTGTCTATCTGTGTGTGCCTGCTTGTCTGTATGTTCAGCACATGCATGCAGTTCCTGAAGGGGCCAGAAGAGGGTGCTCAATCTCTGGAACTAGAGTTACAGATAGCTGTGATCACCCCTGTGGGTGCTTTTGTGCTTCCTGGTTGCTTCTATCTACTTATTGGCTATTTGCCTAACCTTGTGGCACTGTCCCATAATCCTAATCATCACAACCTTATTAAAAGGTCTTCATGAGCCAAGCATGGTGTGCACACCTTTAATCCTAGCACTTAGGAGGCAAAGGCAAGTGGACCTTTGTGAGTTCAAGGCCAGCCTGGACTACAGAGTGATTTCTAGGACAGCTGGGGTTACGGGGAGACCCTGTCTCAAAAAGACAAAAAAAAAAAAAAGGTCTTCACAAAAACCAAGATCCTATCGCTTTTTATCATAATGTTGACCAATCTTCCTCATAAGTACCAGAGCAATTTTAGTTTTTTGTTCTTCCATACTATTTCTAGGATTAGAGTCACAGTTTCTAAAGCAAAGAAATACTGGAATTTTGATTGGATTTGTGTTGAATTTGTAGATGAATTTGGTAAGGCATAGCATTTTGTTATAACACTGAATCTTCCAGTCTATGAATACAGTAGAGGTCTCTACTTATGTTGGATTTTTAAATGTCTTCCAAAAAAGTTTTATATTTTAGAAAATAAGTATTTTACATTGAGACAAAGGAAGGAGGCTTGACCTCCAACTCCTTTTCCCTCACCAATGCCTTTTTACAGACAATTTTCTGGAAAGAAGATCCACACGTACCAGATCTCTTCTTCATCTTATGAGAACTCAGGCCACCATACCTGTCTTTCATCCTGATTGCTCCACTGAGAGCACTTGAACTGGGCACCCCCCTTGATGAGGGTCTCATGAGCCTGCCCCATGATCCTCTTTATCTTCTTACACCCCCCTGACTGTGCTTCGTGGTATCCATTGTTCCCACTCTGCTCCTACTAGGTCATGACAAGGAAAGAGCACAGTTTGTGTCCTAAAACCCTATATACTGTATCACATCTGTTCCGTGGATTCCACCTCTGCCAATGGTAGCCTGAGTGTGGGGACTCCTATGCTTCCAATCTGTGTGCCCCTCTCCAAGCAGGCTTCTCTAATTGGATATTCACTGGACTTCCTAGCTATGCCTAGACCAATAAAAAGCTAGACCAAAAGCTGTTCTTTTATGTTCCAGCAAGTGGCACAGCCTTTGGACGCCTATGCTCTTTCCATAATATATTGTTCCTCATTCAGAAATGTCTTGAACCTCTTTGGGCTCTTTGGAATGGTGAGGGGTGGAGGGAGGGATGGGCTAGATAACGAAAGAGTGGCAGTAGCCAGTTTCAAGTTACATTTCACAGGACTGCTGTGACTAGGTGTAAGCTCCTCTTATTGTGTGTTCCTCCTGCGCTGAGCTGTGAAGGTCTGAAAAGAAAACTATCTTGGGGGAAATGGAACACTCAGTTCCAGAACAGAGTGCCTCTCCTCTGCAATACCTTTCCCTTACCCCCACTCAACCAGTCCATAGGCCTGTCCACTATGCCTTCTGAGCACCCTTCATCTGTTACATGGCACCCATGCTAATTGTCTCTCTCTGGACACATCTTCTCTACAATTATCTTTCCAAAGTACAAATGTGACTTTTTCCTCTGCTGATAAAAATCCTTCAATTATTCCTCACTGTTCAAATATACACTCTAACCCTCTTTAAATTGTCTTCCAGTGCTGTGTCACCCTACCCAGGCTCTCCCTTCTGAACCCCTTATCTTCGGATTCCAGAGCATTTATACCCCGTACTACCCAGTCTGTGTGCCCTCAAATGTTTGCAGGTCTAGCCCTTGACCCCCTTCACAATTTAGCCCAGCCCTACCTTCCTCTGAAAGCTTTTGATGACCCCACCACCTCTAAATCTGGGCTAGGAACCTGTGCAGGCTGAGGAGATCACGGGCCCATCATTGTGAACCAAAGGAAGATTCTGGCTTAGCTGGGTGAAATATAGGGCTTTCTCATATGTGATGCCTCATAAATGATGATCAATGTATTTTGGACAAAGTCCCAGCTTATCCCTCCTCACCCAGGGTGCAGTGAACCCTCATTCCCGCATTCAGCAGGCTGTTGCGATGTGTGGATGGGAAGGGTGGAGAAGTGGGGAGTATGACAGTAAAGAAAATTTTGTGGCCACAGCATCTCTGCAGACTTCCAGGAAGCAACCAATGCTGTAATGGAGGAGATGCGGGTGGCAGGGAGGCCCACGGAAGGAGCACCACTCCAGCTTCTGCAGGATGAGCAGAGCAGGACGCAGGCACCGCATGCAGGTGATATTTGTGCCTCCTTATTGGGTTTAAGCAGAGGAGGGTCATGAGTTTTGGAAAAAGAGCAGAAATAAGAGAGAAAGGAGTGAACAGGTTTGGGTAATGGCAGGGAAGCTGGATGGGAGAGGGGCAAAGATTCAAAAGTGCTTGGAAGGCGAAGACACAATTGGCACCGAGGTCAGGAAGAAGGTGTGAGGCAAGCCTCCTGCATTCCCAACAGCAGCCCCAAATATTCTGACCCTGGTAAAAAGAAACCATAAGCCAGGTGCGGTGGCTCCTGCCTGAAACTCCAGCACTTAGGAGTCAGAGGATGGAAGATCACCCCAAGCTTGGTCTAGGTGACTTTCAGAACTTCCAGGGCTACCTAATAAGAAAAATATAAAAACATAAATATAAAGACAAGGAGAGGGAGAGGGAAAAAAGAAGGGAAGGAGGGGGGAGGAAGGGAGAAAGGAAAGCAGAAAGAAGGTATGAACAGGGATGGAAGGCAGAGGGGTGGGGAGGGAGAAGAGAATGGGGAAGGGAAGGGAGGGGACAGGGAAGGGAGAGGGAGAGGGAGAGGGAAGGGAAGGGAGAGGGAGAAGGAGAGGGAGAGGGAGAGGGAGAGGGAAGGGAAGGGAGAAGAAGGGGGAAGAAGGGGGAAGAAGGAAGGGGAAAGAAGGAAGGGGGAAGAAGGAAGGGGGAAGAAGAAAGGGGGAAGAAGGGGGAAGGGGAAGGGAGAGACTACCAAAAGTCAGTGTGGATGTTTGGCTCTGAGATTCTATGGATCAGGATGGAGAGGTACGTGTAAGGGATGGTAAGGGAATTTGTGCAGAACTGCAGGGTTGTATGCTTTAATTTGTTAGCTTCCTTTCTAAACCATTGGATGCAATAGTTTCCTAATTACGTTACATGTTAGGGAACCTCCATGCACCCTTCTGACCCTGGAAGGGTTTAATTTCACTTAACATCCTATTTTCTTATTGAAAAGTTTGCTTTGTATCTAGCATCATCATTTTTGAGACTGAAATTATAAATTTTTGCAATTTTGTATGACTCAATGGCACATTCATAAAGAAAGTAACAATTTCTAAGCAGCCTGGATGATGACAACTAATCAGACTGAGAGTCACAATGAATATATTTCACTTCAAGGAAAAGAAAGAAAAAAAATCTCTCCAAGTGTCTGAAAAATCAAGATGAAATGTCCCTTCTTAAAATGCCTGGAAATGGAGAATAACAGCGAAGACAACCTGAAGCTAAAGAAAGGTGTGTGAAGAAGGCATAACAAAGAGAAGTACAGGAGGTGCTAAGCTCTGCCTCTTCCTAACCCAACTGAATCAGTACTTCCTCTCTTCAGAGAAAAGCCACTTAGGAAAAGGTCTTTGGTGTTGACTGGGTTATTTTCAATCCAACTGCCAGTTAAGTACAAATGAAAAATGTATTTGTTCAAGTACTATAAATCGGCAGGAGAAATTTGGGGTGGGATAGGTACCCTGACAAGAGAGAATGAATGGGGACCAGAGAGAAAGTGCTAGAACCTAAGCACAGATGATTTGTCATGTCACCTCATTGTCTTCCATGTGGAGCTATTAAAATAGAAGAATGCAGAGACTCTGCATTAAGTGGAGCACTGTTGCGGACTGCAGGGATAGAGATGGAGAGAGCTACATTCAAAAGCGCCTCTCCAACCACTTCATATTGTGTCAGCGAGGGTTTCCGGACTGGAGCAAGAAGCTTTAGCAGAACGGCCACTTTACTCTGGAAATCTTTTCCAAGCCACTCTGTCCCAGGGAGCTGCTCCCTCAAAGCTCAGAGCTTTTCCATGTGTATGTCACCCTGTGAAAAGGTATCAAGAAAAAGCTTTCAAGCCAGAAGGAAATGTTGTAAAAGATGTCTTAGTTTCCTGTGTACTCAGAAACAAAGCTTTGTGACATGCTTGGGGAAGAAGAAAAAAATAAAAGTGGTTTATCCGAGTGGGTATGTGAATCCTGGGACAAGAAAATCCAACACTTTCTAAATAGTAAATGACAGCAGCCTTCTGAAACATGTGTAGCACGTGGTGGGTCAATGAAGTCAATCCTTCTTTACAGTGCTGTACTTGTGAATAAATAATCTACATTGACATCACTTCAAAGTCCTCCCTATGGTATCAAAGGAGTCCCTCAAAGCAAGCACATCTCTTCCCTGAGTGGGTAGCAGGTTGACCTAACGACCACAAATAACCCGCCTGACTCTTCCCCCTGACTTCGCTGCATTCTTAACTGAATTGATCCACAGTCTCCTATTTACAGGAAGGCTCCACAGCCAGCTTTGCGGTTCTGATGGCCTCTAAAACCCTCCCTCTGCGTCCTGTATAGGAACTGCAGACACGCTTCCAGAACAAATCAATACCTATATCTAACACACTTTGCAAAACATTTTCCTCCCTAATTTGTTCAATGCAATTTTTTTTGTTCTTTTTTTCTCAGAAACACTCCCTTTCCACATCTATTTTGAAGAAGTAAACTTATTTTTCAGCAACATGGGCACTTGTTAATTTCCAACACAGATAGAAATTTCCTGTTAAAGATAAAAATACCATTGTAGCTAAATCAAGGCATTTTTTTAAAAAGTCAATTAAGAGATCATCAGTTTTGAATAATAATAAAAATATATTCTGCAAAAGATGCTGTCCAGATCTAGGAGTCTCAAGAAGGAGTGGGGGGGGGAGTGTATCTAGGGTACAGAGTCTGATAGTGGAATTGAAGGTTCCCTGTAGACATCATAAGAAGAAGGATTTGGAGGCAGTGGTGCTGAACTTTAAAGGTCATAAAAATCTCCCAAAGAATAAAATGTGGGTAACATGGATGGTTCTGGGGAGTTAGCTTCATCAGTAAGGCTCAGAAAAGGGAGACCTGAGTTCTATCCCCAGCACCCATGAAAAAGGCCTGGCATAGTGCTAAGTGCCTCTAATCCCAACAATGGGGCTGAGAGATGTGGGGGGTTGGGGGGGTGATCCCTGTGGCTTGCTGGCCAGTCATTGAGTTCAAGGTCCCAGCGGGGATCCTGTTTCAAATAAGCCATGCAGATCCTGAGAAATGACATCAAACATTGACCTCTGGCCTCTACATGCACATACATACACACACACACACACACACACACACACACACACGCACACACACACAGGTTTTATGTAGGTTCGTGGAGAGGCTCACTGAGATTCTGATTCCTTTGGTCTGCAGTGGAGATTCTGTACTTAGAAGTCTGTGCAAAGAGCTGATGCTGCCGTGGAAACCTGCAGGACCATCTCCAGTATCAGTAGGGAACATGTCATGAGCCTGGGGGGCTCCCCACTAGCTACAAGAATACGGGTCCTGCCCATAGTCAGCCTTCCCCACAAAGTGTCACTGGTGACTGCCACCAAAATCATTCTCCAACTTCCATGAGAAACAGTGTGAGCCAGAGAAGAACAGTTTCTAAAGCCAAGCTGCTCCTAAACTCTAGACCCATCTGCAAGTGGTTTATGAACGTAAGCAAGTCAAGCAATCTCCACAAACCTGACTTCCTTAGGTATAAAAATGATGTGTTAATAAAGAACAACAGATTCCTACACAAGGTCATTGTGAAAGCCATCAAAGTACATAAAAGCCCCTTGGAAGCTATAAAGCATGCTATTAAAAATGCCCGACAATACTTAACAAGGACAACATACAAAGTTACATGGGAGGCAAGTTGTTCCCTAGTTTCACCATTCACCCCAATCGCAGCCCTTACATTCTTGAGTCTGGACACTCATTTGATCAACTTGATTGAACAAACAACCTGTCACCCCCCACTGGATGGTGGGGCTGTAGGTGTTTGGGCACAACAGCCTGCGGATGGGTTTTGCATGAAGGATGCTTGTACTCATGGATTATCACTTATAGCTAAAAATGAAAAAAAAAAAAAACTGAGAGAAAGATGCAGGACAGTTATGGCAAAATGCATGATCTGGGATGGGGTGGGGGGGGAGGGAAAGGGAAATAAGCCTGAACTGAATTGGAAAAAATGTATGAAATGCACAAAGCATCAATAAAAACTAATTTAAAAAAAAAAAAAAAAAAAAATATTGTTTAAAAAATAATTATCTCAAAAAAAAAAAAAACAAAGTTACATGGGACCTAATGAATAACAACTAAAGAGAAATGTTTCAGTAGATGAACAGGTATCCTATCTGGCTATCTGGCTATTTCCTGTTTAGATGGCAGAGAATCATAGACTTTTAAAAAGACAAAACAGAGTGGCCTAATATCAAAATTTGCTGACTGGACACACTTGCTGATGTCAGCATCTCGATATGTCTTCAATGTCCTAAGACCAAGAGTCCTGTGTAGGATTGTTGACTGCCAACTTCTCACCCCGCTATGAGTTTCTGATCCTTCTTTTCTATATTCTATTTCATCTCCTGAAATTTGGTTTCATAAGGTTCATTTTAAAGAGTTTTAAAACATTATTTATTTAAATGTTCTTGTTTTAAAACCGTGTACTCATAATGACAGGGTACCTAGCCGTGACATTTTTAAATTTTAATGATAATATGCATTCTAATGTGAAATACAACCTCAAAGAGCTAAAACTTACAGGAAGCCATTTTAGTTCCCACATCTCTCTCCTCATTCTATAAATTTTGTGTCTCAGATGATTCATTCATAATCTGGTTATTACAGTATTTATCTCAGAGAGAGATGTGGAGCCATAGCTAATGCTTTTAGAACATGCAGAAAGTCTGGATTGTAAGACTGAGCAGGAATGAATATGACACTAATATATTAGGAGTAATCAAAATGCAGGAGCAAATGGCATGATTGAATTCCAAACCTTAGCATTACTCTTTTTTTTCAAGGAAAAAAAAAACTCTAATAAATCAACTCCTGCTCTACATTTTATTTCTCAAAAGATACTCTTTCCATTAGAATAGTAATTTACAAAGCAAAAATCTTTGCATTTTCCCAGGTTAGCTTTTTTTTTTTCTTCTTCTTTTTGTCTTTTTCCGGACAGGGTCTCCCTGTAGCCCCAGCTGTCCTGGAACTCACTCTGTAGACCAGGCTGGCCTTGAAC
This sequence comes from Rhizomys pruinosus, assembly GCA_009823505.1. Taxonomy (NCBI): domain Eukaryota; kingdom Metazoa; phylum Chordata; class Mammalia; order Rodentia; family Spalacidae; genus Rhizomys; species Rhizomys pruinosus. Next base: position 397,137 of record VZQC01007082.1, read on the forward strand.
TCACAAAGATTCGCCTGCCTCTGCCTCCCAAGTGCTAGGATTAAAGGCATGCGCCACCACGCCCCGGCTTCTTTTTAAATAGATAAAAAGTTCTGTGAACAGGTTGCTGAAGAGGCCATTTACATTAGCAGGCACATGAGACTCGGGCATCACAGAGGACAGGTGCCATCACAGGTGTTTAGTTTTCCCAAAAGAAGAAAGCTCCTGAGAGTTCCTGAGCCCCCCTCACAAGCCTGACTCTGGGATCACTTTCACAACTTGCTCTGAATTCATATGAGTCCCAACTGCTAAATTTGCCAGTGCTTCTAACATAAAGGTTATGCACTCACCGTAAGCATGCCATCTATTCAGAAAGATAGCCATGCTGGTTGCTAGGAGATGGAGAAGTCCTCTCAGAGAAAAATCAGTCCTGACAAAAATTTTTTTTTCCACATAAAGACCTTTTAAATATAAACACCTTTGACAGCAGCTATTATTATTCACTGAGTTCCTTCACATCTGAATAAATGGCAGAAAAATGATGAAATTATTCATGTGCCATTATACACTAAAGTGTTAAAATAGAAAAGTCTTTTCCTTTTCTCTCTCTGTCTCTCTCTCTTGCTCTCTCTCTCTCTTTCTCTTTGTTACTGCTAAAGAAAAAGAAGAAAGCTTCTTTTGTTTCTTTCAATTGAATTTCTCTGCTTTCCTTTTGAGATTCTGGGGATAAGAGAAGTCTCTCAGAATGAGAGACCAAAGATTTGGATTATTGCACATTCCTTCAGACCAAATGTCTGTCCCTTAAGGGTGGTCAAAATGGAGAAGAGGGAGCACAGCCCACTTCTCCCACTGGGTGACTGGGGGAGAGCAGGTGGGATTCTGGCCCTAGAAAGCAAACATCTATCCGATTTCACTTAAATAATGCTTGCGATTTTCTTCCTAATGGGTTGACTGGAGACACAGCTGCCCTGGATGTGTGTCGCTGTGCTCGGCTTTTGCTAAAAATGACCTTAACAAATAAAATGTGAAGCAAGTAATATGCTTGCTGTGTACAGACTGTATAGAGGATAAATGAAGCGGTGATCGTCCCTAATTCAATGTGCCCTCCCTGTCCTTTGAGTTGCTGAGAACCTCACAGCTGTGCCATAGCGTGGGCACCAGTTGCTCCCCTCCCTTCATTGAGAGCTGGGGACACATTACCCCAAAGCTCACAGTTAGAGATCACTGTGGACACACATTGCATTAGCATGAGAATGGCCACCCCAAAGTCTAACTGTATTATTCCCAGTATTCTTGGGAGTACTGTACCAAGTCTCTCAAGAACTTTTGCCTTGAATGTGCCTCAGCATCCAACCCAGACATGTTTTCTTGTCCAAATATTGACATGAAGCCCTCCGTTTGACGGCATTTTCCTGTGAAAGCTCAGTATGGTAATGTTGCTTCATCCTCTTTCACACATTTGTTCTGATTCCTGGCACCAGGGAGCTCTTATTGTTCCCGTCAAATACTTACTGGACCAATGACATTTTCCCCTCTGCTGGTGACAGACATGGTGTGTTTCCCTTCCAGAAGTTCTCATGAGAGTTTCTTGCACTGTGCTACATATAGGCACCAAAAAAGGCAACGTGTCTGCGAGTCTCCATTTTCTGTCTCTTTTGTCAAAACCACCTCAGCCAAATCTACTGCTTAGTCAACAGGCTGATGGAGTGTGAAAGAGGAAAGTCCTGCAGAATTCCGACCCCCTCGTAGTATCTCACAGTACCTGAATCTGCTACAGAACCCCCTGAGTGTAAGCTGGGAATGCTGTACTCTGCTTTTTTAAGTAAATCAGCAAAACCGAGGGACTTACCCAAGGATCTAGCCTTCAGGATTTGCTGGCAGTCTGGAGTTTTCTTTTGCAAAACCATAATTGTACAACTTATCAGTCACATAGCATTCCTTCTGCCTGTGATCATTAAAGATTTCTGTTTTGAGGACTGGTTATCATGCTTTCTATATCATAACAGGATTGATACATTGTATTCTATGCTGAAATAGGGGTTACACACATGTAGAAGTGACAGGAACCTATTACACAGTCCACATCCAGATGCGTCTCTGGACACTGCTGCTGGAACTAGACATTGCTCCACCTTTAGGTGGAGTAGCTGTGCAAGGATCTGTGGGAAAAACTCAGGAGAGAATGAGAAAGAACAGGAAGAAGGAAAATCTGTCACACAGTCTTTTACCCATGTCTGTGTATGTGTGTGTGAGAGAGAGAGAGAGAGGAGAGAGAAGAGAGAGATTGAGAGAATGTATGTGTGTGTGTGTGTGTGTGTGGTGTGTGAACATATGTGTTCAGGTCAGAGCATAACCTCAGGTATCATTCCTCAGACACCATCAACTCTTTTTTAGATAGGGTCTCTCACTAGCTTGGAATTCACCAAAGCGACTAGGCTGGCTGGCCTTCAAGTCCCGGGGATCTTCCTGTCTTTGGGACGACAAGGCCATGGCAACACCCAGCTTTTTACATTGGTTTTAGGTGTCAAGCTTAGTCTTTATGCTGGCAAAGTAAGCAGTTTATTAACCAAGCTTAATTCCCCAGCCTTTGGTCTTGTTTCGTTTTGTATTCTATTTAAAAAAAAAAAACAAAAAACAAAACAAAAACAAACAACAGCTCTGTTTTTAGAAACCAGATTGCTCAGAAGAAATCTCTGAGAATGAAGGTTTAAACACTATGATTCTAGGCAGGTTGATAGATCCAGAGATTTGTTGATTCACAGAGCCATGAACAATTCAGAACTAGAGTGATTCATGCAGACTTGGGAGATAACCCCAGAGAAGTCCCTCTCTCAGCACCTAGCCTGCCTCCTGGAACTAAGGAAATGCAGGGGCAGTCAGTGAAGTCAGAATAAAGAACACTGGCATTTTGCAAATCCCATATAGTTATAGAAATGGAAGCACAAATTTAGAGGTGGTCCTCTGCACAGATAACTACCAGCACTGCCTGAGCTAAGGGTACACAAACATTGGCATAGGACAAAGAAAGACTGGCTGCCTTACTCAGCGTCAGCAGTGACCCAAGACCCACCTTCTCTTGCTTTCTATATCCCAGACCCAAACAATGGACTCTCTCCTCTCTAAGTAGTATAGCAGCTGTCTTTGACCCAAGTGCAAGTGTCCATGCAACCACCCTTCATTTCTGCTACATTCTTTTACACGACACACTCCAGGTATGATTTATTTCTGGTTCATTTCCTGTGACTCAGTTACATAGGATGCAAAATTATGATAATAATGCCTGTCTCCAGATAATGAATAAGGAGTTCGTATTTCTCATTGCAGAGATGTTATACAAATGCACAGTATCATTATGACTAAAATCCATGACTACAGAAATTAAATTTCCTGGAATGTTTTATATCTAACAAGAATGTTTGTAATCCTCTGTATTTACCGCTAAACGAGGTGGACTCCAAGAAAGAGGATATTTAAAAGGAAGGAATGAGCTCAATGGGAAAAATTAACAAATAGGAAAATTGCAGGCCAGCGTTTTGTGCTTTATGGAGAAAAGGGGCTCAGTAAACATGCAACAGGAAACCCTGTTTGATTTCTGCAAGGAAAACTTAACTAGCAACAGACTCATGTAGGATCTTCAAAGGAGAAGTTTCTACACTTGTTTACCTTTTGATATACAGCTGAAAAGAACACAGTGCCTCAGTTTAAAAAGAAGTGATATCACAGAACAGTTTACTCAGTTCTGCAACTAACTAAATGCAGAGCTGGACATATAGAAAATGAAAGGTTTCATTAAAGAAAGAGCTGGAAGGAAAAGATATGCAAGCCTTGGGGGTAGGGGTTAAGACTGCGGCATGTCTTTAATAATTTCTCAAGCTTCCTTCCCTTATTGTTTCATAAATACATGGACATTGAATTCAGGCAAGGCAAGTTTCCATAAATCCAATACTTTGTGAACATGTTTAAGTGTCAGTTTTCTATACTTGTTCCCATTTCTCTTTTTACCACAGGATACCAATTTTTAGTTTGGTGAAGTCAGAACAAAGAACACCGGCATTTTGAAAATCCTGTATAGTTATAGAAATGGAAGCACAAATTTAGAGGTGGTCCTCTGCACAGATAGCTACCAGCACTGCCTGAGCTGTCAGCCTAAGAAGGCCCCTAGGCCCCAGGGCATTTTACCACAGCCAAGTGAATCTCAGATCCTCCTCCTGGGCATCTGCTAGATCACAATACCTTGAGCCATGTCTGCAATCTCCTGATGGATGAAGAGGTGAGGCGATGGGGAGGTCAAAGCAGAGCCAGAGGAGAGAAGGTGAGCGGACAAAGTGCCTTGGAACTTTACCCCAAAGTCAGGCCTGTGACCCGCAGTAAGCACCACATCTTTCACGCCAAAGGTAAAACTCTCCCAGAGATATGTTGGCCTTTCTCCGATTCCTGACCATTTACGTGGTAGGGGAAACTGCTGTGAATGGCTGCCCTGGCCTGGTGCCAGTGAAGTGCCATTTATGAATCCAGGTTCCAGGCCTATCAAAGAAGGTCCCTCACTTCCCCAACCTGGGCTGGGCCTCTGTTGATCACCCTGGGATGATGGAGCTGCAGAATCTCAGTGTCGAGCACCCCCACTCCTCTGGCCCCAACTCTCTCTCCTCAGCTACCCACAGGAAGGAACCTACATATCCTTGGACAGGTGTCACTACCCAAATACTGCAGCCCTGCCATATATCATGTCCTTCCGGGATTCCTGTTGTGTGGGCCACATGTGGAAGACTGGGAGTTTTCTCATCAAGTCCTAGAGGCTGGAATACACTGTGCTTGACACTGCTGCTCCATAGTCACATAAATAAGGCTTTCTCAGGATGTGCTTGGAAAGATTAAAAAAAAAAAAAAAACTAGGGAAGCTGAAGAAAAGAGGTGAAACAGTGTACTTTCTTTCACATGTTCAACTTGAATCCATTCAACTAGAGACATTTTAAATGATTTGTTCATAAAATAATTCAAATCTACAAAAAGGCACCAAAGAATGTACCACACCACTAGAGACCTGCTATAGAAATTAAGCAAGAATTATCACTTTGCAATGTTTGCCACAGATCTTTCAGTTTTCAGAGATTAAACATGGTAAATGGAAGTGGTGACTTTCTTTCTGTCCTTTCCTCATCTCTTTCCATTGATATCTCCTCATCCAAAAGAGGTGTGAACCAGTGCTTCACGTGCTCTGTACATGCTGTGCATGTGAGTGCACACATGAACTGTATGTACCCATGCTTCTGCATGACAAAATTAACAGGAATATTCCCCCATTGTTGTGCTGCTTGCTGTCAGCACTGTAACGTTTTTCAGTTTGACCCATGTTGTTCTATGTTTAGTTTACTCATGCTATATACTATGTGACTAAATAAGTCGATTATAATTTCTTTTTCCATTACACTAGAAAGAGGAGGCTTCAAACTATCACTGTTATGTACAGGGCGGCAATATCTTTCTACAATATTCTTGTGTGTTTCTGTAATTTCCCCAGAATAGCCAGACCAGATGCAGAGTTATTGGATCAAAGGCATCAGGAATTTTCTGACTTTGTTATTATTTCATTTCTCTTTATAGCAGAGCCACTGTTTCTCAGTCCCCTGTGGATGTGCACACACTCTGCTTTCCTGTCTTCTCATCAGGCAAGAGCAAAGTGTGAAGCTGTTTATTCTGCATCTTCCCTGGAATGAACAGCCCTCTATAATGTCTTCTTCCATATCCTTAGCTCTCTATTCTCCCTCCTCCCCCACCTTCTACAATCTGGTTCTGAGACTTGTCTCCCTGATTTGCACAAATTCTTTATATATTCTGCATATTTATCTTTTCTATAAAAGTTATAAATGTCTTCTCCCAGACTGGTCCTACAGTTAACATCAAGATGGGGAGATGATTTCATGCGTTAAGTGTCTGCTGCCTAAGCATGAGGGCCTGGGCTTAGATTCCTAGCACCCAGATAAAAAAAATAAAAAAAGTTAGACCCAGCAGTATGTGCCTGTAATCTCAGCATTGGAAGAGCAGAGAATGCAGATCTCTAGGTTTCGCTTCCCAGCCATCTTGTAAAATCAGTGAGCTACGGGTTCAGTGACAGACCTCTGTCTCAATAAATGAGATAAAGAGCAACAGGGGAGTCACCAGTGTTGACCTCTGGCCTCTGTATACATTCATACCTAAGTGTACTTATACACACAAGAGAGAGAAACAGATCCACAGACAGACCTCTGAATAGGGTAGGGTTGCAACATTAATCTAGGCAACTTCTAAAATGTCTGGAAATATGTCTTCCTTGATAAAATATTTTCCTCTTTTCAGGGCTGAGTATAAGTCTACTTCTGATTATCTGAAATATTATATTGTAGAGTCCACCAATTTTAAGAAGTACCAGTCTTTAATGCTCATATCTTGGCGCCCTATTACTGTTTACAAATATTGCTAAATTTATTTATACAATGAAAAGCAAATTTTAGGGCTGCAGAGTCTGCATCTGGGATCACAGAATGCCAGGGGAATGTCCTCCAGCAACAATGACGACTCAGCAATCATCCCATTAAACCAATCTCGTAAATGGTGACATCACGCGTCCTGGGCCCACCGTGCCACAGGGAGCTTTGTGAGAGATAAATGTATGCCTGTGCACACATGTGTATATTTGTATATGTCCAGAGAGTATCTTTATTTTAATCTAGCAGCCTAATTGATGAATTAAATGCTGAGGAAACCGTGTTTTTATGGCTCCAGCGCCGCACATGCTTCATGGAAAAGTCGTTTAGTTACTTCTTAATTCGTCGCTCATTTCCACTAAAATAAACACAGAACAGATTCGGAAAGCCGATGCTGAGCGCAGACTTAGTGAATCTGTGAGCTTGTGGCTAGAAGCCTAAAATATTATTTTGAATTAACCTATTAACTCATTTGAGATAATTCTGTCCAGATTTTAGTCTGTATTTATTCAACTGATTTATTGTCTGTTTTTCTTTCACTCAAATGGGGCTCATTATGTTCTTCCAAAGCAGTGTTTTCCATACTTTTTTTTTTACTATTTTTATTTTTCAGAGTACTTTATCTCCTAATTATTGAGTTAGGAATCATGTAGTCCTAATTACTAAGCCCTGATTTACTGTGTGCTGGGTTCAGAGAACAAATCTGTAGTGATCCATGCTTGGGCATCCAACTGCTTTTCTAAAGGATGTTGGTTACACTTTGAGCAGTATTTCACTCCTTTACACATTTCTACAGGTTTATGGAGATTTCTAACATGAAATTGGATTTCTCCCTGTGACTAGAAGTGTAGCAACAATCACAGCCACCAAGTAAGACACCCCATCTTCTAGCCACGCCATAGCAGTGGCAGAACTTTTAAATGTAACAATAAAGAATGGGGACCTGGGGCTGGAGAGATGGCTCAGTGGTTAAGAGCACCAACTGCTCTAGCAGAGGACCTGGGTTCAATTCCCGGAACCTACATGGCAGCTAAGAACCATCTTTAAGCTGGGTGTGATGGCACACGACTTTAATGCCAGCACTCAGGAGGCAGAGGCAGGCAGATCTCTGTGAGTTCAAGGCCAGCCTGGTCTATAGAATGAGTTCCAGGACATCTGGGGCTATAGGGAGACCCTGTCTCAAAAAAAAAGAAAAAAAAAAGAAGAAGAAAGAAAGAAAGAAAGAAAGAAAGAAAGAAAGAAAGAAAGAAAGAAAGAAAGAAAAGAATGAGGACCTGAGCTTCAGTGTCTACTGTGGACAGCCTTGGGTTTCAGTCTTGCCTCTGTAACTTGGTTGAAGTCACTTAGTTGTTCCATCTGTGAAAGGTAGGATATCTACTTTTTTTTTTTTTTTTTTTTTTTTTTGTCTTTTTGAGACTGGATCTCCCTGTAGCCCCAGCTACCCTGGAACTCACTATGCAGACCAGGCTGGCCTCCTGCACCACCATGCCCGGCAGGATGTCTAGTTTTATGAAGCTACTGTGGGATTAACTGCACTGCAAAAGCAGCGGGGAATAGGTCCTAAATCGGTTGTTTCCTTCCTACTAACAACGGTTCCTGGAGTTGTCCCTGAGGGTTCTCACAAACTGGAACCCATTCTAAAGAAGGAAAAGCTTCCACTGATCGCTTATCAATGATCCCATCGGAAGCCAAATGGGTTCTTTAAATTGCCCCAGAAATATTTAGTCCACATGAATCAGGGCTTCCAAACATTCTCAGGGAAGAGTTAACATTTCCACAACCTCATATTTGCCAAAAAGAACCTCCCAGAATTAGCCCAAGCGCTGCGCATAGGGTGGTCCTGCAACAAATTTCTGGTGCTCAGTTAGGCGTGAATGGTCACAGCTTCAAAGGGCCATACTTACTACAAGGTGTCCACATACTAAACTTCATTCGGTGTTCACAATCTCAGATTCACTGTTATCCTCTCCTTTCAAACTGAGGAAACTAAAGCTCAAACAGACCAGGAATACAAAGCAGCAGAGAGAAGCAAACTTCAGAGTCTTCTCATAACCTGCATTTTCTAGTATAATGTTGAGCCATATGAAACTGCAATTTTGTACTTGCTTGGTAAGTTCATAAGTTCTTCCTCATCTCAGTGTTGCCTTACTTCAGTGTTAATAGCAAGTGTCACACACTGACACAAACTAGCTTAAACAATGACCAAAAAGGTTAAACTAAATCACCTTGGTGACAGAGTCCTGTAGTGTGGCTGGTATTATCCATGGACAGAGCAGAAGTAGAGGTTCAATCCACCCCCCTCTCTCTGGGCTTCCTGGGCAATCCCTCTTCAGCACAGAGGCACAGAGGTGGCTACTGGTGGGCACTCCACATTTTCTTGGTCCTTCAGCAAGAAGAGAGGTGTCCTCTTTCTTAATATCTTTGGTGGAAATCCTGGAGTCTCTGGCACAGCTCAAATCAATAGCTACGACCATGAAGGGGGTGCTCAACAAGCCCAGTGTGGTGGTTTGAATGAGTGTCCCCCATAGGCTGTAAGTATTCAGACATTTGTCTCCAGTTGGTGGCACTGTTCTTGGAGGTCTTAGAAGGTGTGACCATGCTAGAGGAAGTACGTTATTGGGGGCAGGCTTAGTGAGTTTAGCAAGCCTTGTGGTCTCCAGTCGCTCTCTCTCCTTCCCATGCTCATTGCGAGATGTGACCCTTGACTTGCTGCTCCAGCTCCAGCCGCCATGCCTCCCACCACAATGGACTCTAATTCCCTGGAACCATCAATTGTAAGCTCAAATAAACTCTTCCTTTTATAAGTTCCTTTGGTCATGGTGTTTTATCACAGCAACAGGAAAAACCCTGCCAGTAAAAAGAAGGGATGTTTCAAAAATGAGAGATGTGCTTTATTTCCAAACTTCCCAAGGTAAAAAGGTGCATGGCTCTCAGCTGCAAAATATGCATACCACTGTTCCCGACACTGCACTCAGACGTGATAGAAAAGAAAAGAAAAGAATGAAACAGAGAAGTTAACGTGTCAAACACCAAAAGAAAACCAGACCACAAATGGCCAATCTTGTTACCTACACCATTTCACTCGGCTTTTGGTCACTGTGGCAAAATAACCTGAGATACACAATTTGAGGTATAGTTTACCACATGTTTTCACAAGTTTCTACACAGGAGCATCTGACACTATTGCTTTCAGTCCAGTGGTGAGGCAAAGCATCATGGCATGACTAAAGGAAGGGATGCCCTTTTTGAACACTGGGAGGCAGAGAGAGAGGGAGAGAGGGAAGGAAGGCGGGAAGGAGGGAGGGAGAGGAGGCAGGAAGGAAGGGAGGGAGAGAGAGAGAAAGAGAGAGAGAGAGATTCCCTTAAAGGCCTGTACCTTCCCAGCCACCCACTTCCTCCACCTGGGAAACCAAGTCTCCAGCACACAAACCTGTGGGAGATTTCATACCCAAATCATCAAAGCAATAGAACTTATTTAATTTCTGAAGTCCAGATACAGTCCTCTAATACCAACAACATTTAAAAAATATATTTATTGACGTTTTATGCATTTCACACATTTCTCAGTCCAATTTAGACTCATTTCCCTTTCCATAACCCCCCCCCAAGTTCATGCATTCAGCCATACATGTCTTGTATCTTTTTCTGAGTCTTTTTAAAAGTTTTTTTAAAGCAGAGGATTGTTTTGGGGAGAACTCTACTGTTTCAGTCAGTCCTTTGTCTCAGTTCTTTTTTTTTCTTCTTCTTTATTTTTTTCATTTTTTAACAATAAGTAATAATTTATGAGTACAAGCATCCTTCATGTAAAACCAATTTGCAAGCAGTTCTGACCAAACCCACACAGCCCAAGGGTCCCACCATCCAGCTGGGGGGCTTGTATGTTCAATCAAGTTGATCAAATAAGTGTCGAGTCTATATTGCTGTAGCTTCACCATTCACCCCAATCGCAGCCCTTGCATTCTACCACGCCCCCTCTTCCGCAGATTGTTCCCTAGACTTAGAAACAGGGCACAGGTGGATGAGAAGCAAAACAGTCTACTTTCTCTGGAGCTGTCGTTTTGGACTCTGGTCAATTCTGGCTTTTTCCTTTCATGGGCTGACAGTTTGTCCAGGAATAACCTTTCAATCCTACTAATGAAGCACAAGCAATTAGATATATAGGTACTGAAACAATACTAATTGTTATGGTAGGTTACTTTGGTATAGACACAGATGTTTGGATGGTATGTTAATCCATGAATTACATTTTTT
>VZQC01007082.1:411645-468472 GCA_009823505.1 Rhizomys pruinosus
ATTTTTAATTATTTATTTTTTTTTAATTTTTATTTTATTTGGTATTGTTGATACTGTCGTCGCTGCACGTTGTGCACACTGCTGCAATGCCTCAGGGGAAGAAGAGGGCATCGGATTCCCCTGACTGGCGTTCTCCTGGAATTGAGTTGCACAGACGTTCTTGCCGCCCAGTGCTGGGAACGAAAACCTGCGTTCTCTGTAAGAAGGTCGCGGCTTCTTAAACTGCTAGGCCATTCCTCCAGCCCTGCTTAGGACTTTAAACAGGAAGATCTTGGATCTTTAAAGCTGTCTCGTGATCCCGATTGAGCATATGGTTTTTTGTCTTTCAGTCCATTGTACGTGCTTGATGCATATTTTATTGATTTTCCGTATTGATAGGGGGACCACTTCCCGCATCTCTGTGGTTATGAATCCAACTTGGTCATGAAGGAGACTCTTTCTTGTGTGTCTTGTAGCCAATTGCCAGTACCTGTTTAGAATTTGGCATCTGTGTTCTTAGGACATATTATACGTTCTCCTTTTTGTTGTATATTTCTGGTTTTTTGGTAATAGTGATGCTAACTTCATAGAAGAGAATCCGGTAAACTCCCTCCATGTATCCTCTAAACAACTTGATGATAATGTTATGAACTTTTTGAAATATTTTATAGAATTCTGCGTGAAACCATCTGGCCTGGGCATTTTTGGTATGGAGCTTACTTATACATCTTCACTTCTCCTGCATATTGTCGCTATTTAGAGATGGCTCTCTTCTTGGTTGAGCTTGGTGATTCCCAGATTCAGATATTCGTCCATTTCTTCTAGGTTTTTTTTTTTTTTTTTTTTTTTTCTTTGTCTGTTGTGATGTTGATCTTTTCATTGTCTGTTTGATATTTCCCCTTTCATCACAGATTTCTATTGATTTGGAGTTCCTCCTTCTTCTTTGTAAAAAACCTGGACATATTCTCTATCCTGTTTATTCTCTCAAAAACCAGCTTTCGATTCAATGATTTTTTATTTTGTATGGTTTCATTGTGTCATCAGCTTACTCTGCTCTGATTTTCATTTTTTCTTCTTGTTGCAATTAGGGTTCATTGGTTGTTGTCTCTTCTCAATATTTTTAAGCTCAGTGTTTATATTCCTTTGCTCTTTCTATTTTTTTATTGTAGGCACTTATGCTATAACTTCCCTCTTAGGACTGCTTTTAAAGTGCCCATAGGTTTTGCTGGATGTGTTGATTATCATTGTCATTCAGTCCAGATGTTTTTATTTCTTTAATTTCTTGCCTGACCCATTCATTATTAAAAGTGTATTGTTTAATTTCCATGTCTGAGTGTAGGTTTATCGTGGCCGTAATTGAGTTTTTTTTTTTTTTTTCTTTTTGCTTTTGAGACAGGTGTCCCCTGTACCCCCCAGTCTGTCCTGGAACCACTCTGTAGACCAGTCTGCCTTGAACTCACAAAATCGCCTGCCTCTGCCTCCAAGTCCTATGATTAAAGCGTGCGCCACCACCCCAGCCGATATTGAGTTTTATTACACTGTTCTGATAGAATGCATGGATTGATTTCAATCTTTTTGTATTTGTTGATTTCTCCTGACTGCCTAGTATATGTTTCATTTGGAGGAGAATGTTCCGTGAGGGCTGAGTAGAAAGTTGTTTCCTCTATTGGGTTGAATATTCAGTAGTTTTCTGTGAGGTCCATTTGGAGTTTTGTATAATTTAGTTTAGATGTCTCTCGTTTATCCTTTGTCCTTTGATCTGTCTAAAGGACTTAGTGGATTAATACCCACTATATAGAGTGGGATTTAATCTGGCCTTGAGATCCCCAAAAGAATTACATTTATAAAGTTTGGTGCACCAGCGTTTGTACAATAATTCCTGATGTGAGATATTCTTCATCATTTGTTCCTTTAATAAAGATATTGTAGCCCTCTTTGTCTCTTTGATTATTTTGTTTTTGCTTTGAAGTCTATTTTGTTTGTTACTAGAATAGCAACTCCTGCTTCTTTTTGGTACCCATTTGCTTTGAATATTTTTCTTCCATCCCTTCACCTTAGTTGGTGCCTATCCTTGAAAGGTGAGAGGTGTTTCCTAGAGACAGTATATAGATGGGTTTTTGTTCCCTTTTTTTTTTAATTAAAAAAATTTTTTTTAAATAATTTTATTATATTTATGTATGTATGAATTCTGTCTGCATGCTAGTTTGTGCACCCGTGTCGTGCCCATGTTGTGCAATGCCCGGAGGTCAGAAGAGGGTGTGGATTTCCCCTGGAACTGGAAAGTGCTCCTGGAATTGGGAGTTTCAGACGGTTCTCGGCCGCCATGTGGGGGCTGGGAAATCGAACCCGGGTCCTCTGCAAGAGCGGACTCGCTCTAACCGCTTAGGCGGCATTCTCTCTAGCCCGGTTTTGTTTCCTAATCCATTCTTCCCAGTCTATGCCTTTTATTGGGGATAGGCCCGTAATATTAGCTGGTTATAATTGAAAGATGGACATTTTTTCCTTTCACCTTATCATCCACTTCTTGACTTTTAGGCTCTGATTCTATTCCTATAGTTATGGTTTATTAGTTTCTTTTCCTTAGGCCGTTGAAGATGGTTGCTCCTCTCTTCTGCCCTGAATGTTGTTCATCAAGTTTTTTCTGAAGGGTTGTTTTCTGACATGTATTCTATCATCTTGTTTATGACGATGGAAGCTTTTCTCTCTCCTCTCAACTATAATTGACATTTTTGCTGGTAAAGTATTCTTGGTTGGCATCCATAGTCCTTTAACATGGGAATGTCTTTGCTCCATGTTCTTCTTTCTTTGCTCTGTTTGCATTCACGAGAGTCAGTGGTGTAGTTCTGAGGTTTCCCTTTGGTATGTGGACTTGTTTTTCTTTGTGCCTTCAGAATTTTGTCTTTTTTTTGGGGCGATCTACAATTTTGAACTATGATATGGCATGGGGGAGTTTCTTTTCTGATCTTGTTTATTGTGATGCTCATGTGTTTTGTATTGTGTGTGGGTTATTTTAGTTTGGGGGTAATTTTCAACTATTATTCTGTTGAGAATCTGATCAATACATTCTCTTGAGAGTTTTCCCTTTCCTCTATTCTTATGATGAAGATGTTTGATCTTTTCATAGAATGCACTATATGCCTGGTTGTTGGCCACTTGTTGTGTATTTAAAAAGTGCATATGTTATTGGAGCTTTTTAGGGCTCGTGTATCGTTGCGCCAGATGAATAGTCTTTTGTGTCTGCTTCCTCCATTCTACTTCTGAGGCTTTTTCCTTTCCTGTCTTCTTTATTGATTGGTAGGTGTGATATTCCTTTTTCATTTCCTGTGATTTTCTTTAGATATTCCATTTCCTCTTTTGAGCTTCTCAATCTCTTCTTGTGCTCCTGATAATCATTCAGTGGTTGGCTTCCTTTTTCAGTATTTCTATTCCTTCAGGAGTTTGTCTATTCTCTCCCTCTATTTCTTCTCTGGAGTTTGTCATGCTGTCTCCGTCTCTGAATATCAGGCTCTAGATTCAATCTCTCAAGTTTCCACCATTGTATTCTCACCTTTTTCTTGAGTTATTTCATTCTCTCTCCTTAGTTCTCTGGCTTTTCTTTGTTTCTCTTTAATTTCTCGCATAGGTCTGCAATTATTCTCTCAAAGATGTTTCTTGGGTCAACCCCAGGGAACTCCATTGTAGCTATCCCTAAGGATGGGAGACTTGCGTGCAGAGTTATCCTCTGCACCTTTCCCTCTTTCCCTTCACCGTGTCCCGGCAGGGGGTTTACTTTGTTGTTTTTTTTTTTTGGCTGTATTCAGATTGCCAATCACAATGTCTTTTCACTATGTGTTGAAGGCTGGTTTTTGCTTGCCTCCTTCCAAGCCTTTTTTTTTTTCCCTCCTTGATTTATGGAGTGTTGTATTGTCTAGGGTTGCAAAGGCTTTCAAATTGTGTTATATATTGGGATATTCGAAGTCCAAGCCCACTCTTCCCTTCCTTTCTGAGGTCTTCTCAAAAAAAAAGCAATCCACTGGATACTCTCTCCTCAATTCCCATTTTGGCAGGCGGTGTCGTGGGGGTAAATATACTTTATTAGAGTCCCATGCCCCCGGTAGGTACCTGTCTGTGATCGAGGTCCGGCGCTCCTGTACTTCAGGGGTCTTAGCAAGACCCCAGGCTGGAGCCCCTTGCACACAGACTCACAATGGCGACGAGGTGCCAGCTGGCATGAAGGCAAAGGGCAGACTGCGCCCAGACAGCCACACCCAAACAAGGGTTTCAGGATTTCTACCCAAGCAGGTCAGCTCAGGCTCCCTCTGCTACAAACACAGCAAATCAACTACCCAGGCAGCCCAGAATCAAATCTCCCCACTGATTGAGGTCCAGGCTCCTGTGACTTCAGGTGGTCTTAGCAAAACCAGCCTGAAGCCACCTGCCAAACACTCAACAATGGCACGTGTGCGGCTGCAAGGGCAAAGGTCGGCTGCGCCCAGACAGGCACAGCCTACAAGGGTTTTGGGTTTGGACCCAAAGCGAGCCAACTCAAGCTACCCTGCTACAGGAACCAGCAAATATAACTATCCAGCAGATCAAGAAACAATCAACCATGTGTTCTAATTTCTGAGATAAGATCTGGGCTACTGTGCTTCAGGTGGTCTTACCAAGACCCCAACCTGAGCCCCCTGCACACAGACTCACAATGGCGGGCTGCTGGGTTTTATGTGCAGCTGCACTGTGTGGGCACATGGGTTCTCCCCATTTACCTTTGCCCCTTTACAGAGGGCGCAGTTTATCACAGCTCAGCATGCCTAGGGAAGCAGGATTGCAGATATTATTCACATGAAATTAACCTTTCAAAAAAGAACTCTTAACAATTTCTGAAAAGAAACCAAAGATTGAAGCCAATATTAGCAATATAAACATTAATAAAGAAATTGCAAGGTAAACATAGTTTTCCTACACCAAGCTCTTCAAGTCCTATTTTACAACAAGTAATAATTAGTGATCACAATTAACTAATCAAGATCAAGAGGTTGACCTTCCAAAAGTTAAGAGAGAATCTCTCTCTCTCCCTCCTCCCCCCCTCGCGCTCTCCATCTGGGGAACCTCCTTCCCCTCCCTCCCTCCTCTCTCACTCCCGCCTCTCGCCCCCCTCCCTCCTCTCTCTCTCGCTCTTCTCTCCTCCTCTCTTTTCTTCCTCTCCTCCTCCTCCTCTCTCCTCTCCTCCCTCCGCTCTCGTCTCCTCGCTTTCCTTCTGCTCTCTCTCACTCCTCTCTCTCACTTCCCCTCCTCTCCTCATTCCTCTCAGCTCTCTCCCCTCCCTCTCCTCTCCTCTCCTCTCTCTCTATCTCTCTTCTCTTCTCTCCTCACTCCTTTTTCTCTCCTTCTTTCTCCTCTCTCCAACTCTCTCTCCTCTCTCTGCATTCGAATCCTCTTTCATCCTCTCTCCCTCCTTTCTGTCTTATATGTAATATCACATTACATGCCATATATACGTATATAACAAAATGATACATTCCTAGAATTAGTGAGTCTTTTACCCAATTGTACATTCTACCTGAAGACATATTATGTGATGTTGCACACATCTAGAATTTTGGCTTAAAAAAGAATTTTATTCCACAGTTCCCAAGAGCACACTGTAAAACTTCAAAACTGCCTAAGCAGTTACTGAAGTCACCCTACAGATGGGCAGGCTAACCCCTTTGTTTAATTTTTGTCAGTATAATTTATAGGGTAGATGGACAAACTTCACCTTGGTTCTGAGGTGAAATCAATTCTGTTTTCTCCTTGACTGAAATCTGAGGTAATTCAGGTAACAAGAATATACAGGTCTAAATCTGAGTGGACACAGGGACAACAAGTGGACAGTGTCTCATTTTCTAATATCATAAGAAATTGAGAGGTAAATGTGTAAACACATCTTTTTAAAGATTAAAAAATAATTTCTCTGTTTTTTTTTAAATTTTTTTTGTCTTTTTAACAGGGTCATGCCCTGTAGACTCTGGTTGTCCTAGAACTCACTCTTGTAGACCAGGCTAGCCTTGAACTACAGGATCTGCTGGCCTTCCTCCCAAGTTAGATTAAAGTGTGGTGCCACACACCAGCAATGTATTTTATTTATTGTATGAAATATTGCCTGCCATGTGATGTAAGTGCACCCATGGTCATGTAGTACCAGGAGAATTAGGTCAGAAGAGGGTGGTCAGATTCTCTGGAACTGGAGTGATGGACGAGTTGTTAGCCACTCGGTGGAGTGCTGGGAATCGAACCTGGTCCTCTGCGATGAGCAGCCAGTGGGTCTTTTTATCACATAGCCATCTCCCCAGCCCATAAAGATTTATGTGTTATGAAAAAGCTGAGTTTCTAAGTAACCCGAACATTTTTCTTATCTGTAAAAATGTTAATATATTAATGCAGGAAAGTCTGATATAACAATGGATTTTCTACCAGAGGAGATGTTGGCCAGGGGATCCAAGCCCCACCCCCACAAAGGTAAAGGCATCTTGCCCGTGTTAAACTGCAAGAAGAAGAAGTGGGAAAGGCCCTGCAGTCAAGACCCTGGTGTAAGCATGGGAAGATGTATTGAGACCGCAATTGCAAGTGTACAGTTGGTCTCTGGAATACCAGAGTGTGTTACCAAAGGACCACTAAACCAATAAAAAAGCAAATATAGGTCTCTTGATCAAACAAGACTCCCTGTCAGCAACCAGCTACAACCTCAACCTGTCTGGAAATTATTGCTGCAGCGAGTGGCAGCCATATGTCTATATACCCAAATCTAATTAGCTATTGGCTCTCTCCTGGAGAATAACCCATGGCTGATGCCACAAACTTACTATGTCCTATGGTTAGGAGATGTTATAAGCCACAGTAAGAATCCTTGTATATTGTACAGCAGCAGTCACCACTGGCAACAGGACACATCCATACTCTCAAGCTGATTTTTGAAGAGTTCATATCTTTTATTTTTCACTGAAAAACAAAA
Source organism: Rhizomys pruinosus (assembly GCA_009823505.1). Taxonomy (NCBI): domain Eukaryota; kingdom Metazoa; phylum Chordata; class Mammalia; order Rodentia; family Spalacidae; genus Rhizomys; species Rhizomys pruinosus. The sequence goes on from VZQC01007082.1 coordinate 418,595, forward strand.
TTCAGTGTTGTAATACTTCCCTCAAATACCTCAATCAGACAAGTCCTCACTCCAAGTACACACATGAACCCTATCCCACTATCATCTGGATGAGTGACCTCTGGACAGTGCAGGCCCAATGCATTGTGGTCTCCAAAGAAGATGACATTGTGTTTCTCATTTAAAGCAGTCTGTTGTACTGACAGAAGGATAAGAGAGAATTTTCAAGGCTAAAAGATTGACTCATTTTTCTCCAAAATGAATTACTCAGATGGTACAACAAAAAGTTACGGTACTCAAGAGTCACAGTCCTGGGGCTGAAGAGGACTAACTGCTATCACAGAAGACCTGGGTTTGAATCCCAGCACCCACATGGCAGATAACAAATGTCCTTAACTCCAGTTCCAGGGGATCTGACACCCTCTTCTGTCCTTCTAAGTGCACTTAAACACCTGCAGGCATAACACTCATACACATAAAATATAAATAAATAAATAAATAAATAAATAAATAAATAAATAAATAAATAAGAATCATGGCTCTATGCCTCAACAATTATCTTTCTAGAAATAAATTAAGAAGTATAGTACTTCAGCAGAATATCTGAACTGTATTTGCTATTTTTACCCCCAAATTCAAGTCAATTCTTTATTAACAGTTAATTACATAGAACAAAAAATTTAAGTTTTATAGCATCTACTTTGTAGCACCAAAAACTCTAGATTATCTTCATAATTTTTCACAAATTCTTTGGATATAACAGTGGATGGCCAACCTTTCTGCTCCATATTATTAATAAGATGAACACTGTGTCACAGCTGTATATAGATTGAACTTTGAAATATTTCCATATTTCATAAGGAATCATTTAAAGAATTCTTGCTAGTAAGTAAAGACAAATTTCCATTACTAAATAAAGATAAAAACCCCATTTCCAAATACAAATAGAATAAACTCTGGGTTGTTGCATTTAAAACTATTCAATCAATTCCCATTTTTGGTAACTATTAACAAATTTTAAGGAGATTTAAAGAATATAAGTTCATTCTTTTTATAATGACTCCTATAAAAGAGGAATGTATAATGAGGACCTATGTGTTAATAGTGTTTCCAGGACCCAAAGAACAAATGGAGAAAGCCACTGACAACTAAGTTCTATTTTAGGATTCAATTACACATGAAGCAAAAGAGGAGCAAGGGGGATGGTCTTACAGAGGGGCCATGTGTTCCCAAGAAATACATCATCCACCTCTTCAGGCCATCAGTCATGGTGTCCAAAGATGAAAGTCTCTTTTGCCAATCAAATTCGCTCCATAGGAAAACACTTTAACTGCCAGGCAGAAGCCTATGTGTGAATACTCAGATGTGCTCCAGATTATCTACTCGGGAAGTCGAAGCTACATGTTCTTCTAAGGGAAATCTTAAAAGGAGTAATTACTGAGATGATATCACCCCACGTTTTTCCAGACTTTTATCAGGCACACAAGATTCTCCCATGGATTATTTTCTCCCATTCAACTGGCCACTTATTGATGGCTTCATTTTTTTTTCTTGTAACATCTTAGGTTGCCTCCATGGTCAGATGGCTTTCATTTGCTCTTTGTGTCATATTTGGATTGAAGAGTCTCCCAGTGTTTATCCACCTCTAACCAAACAGCAGCAGAATAAGAGACCATCGGTCACATACTAGGAGGCAGAGTTGGTACAGAAACGTAAAGATCTAAGGCGACCATTATTACAATTATCTTCAAATATTCGAGGGGACATCAAGTGACACATTTATAATTATTGCCTTAGCACCAGAGAATTTGAATGCACCAATAGATTACAATATTCTAAAAGCCATTTTGAGGCCCAAAGAAGGAAAAGTCTTGAGCAATCACAGTATCCCAGAAATACAATGGGCTGTGTGGTAAAGAATTAAGTGAAGGCTGGGTATTGTCTGGTAGAAAATAATACAAAAATAGGGGCTGGAGAGATGGCTCAGCAGTTGAGAGCGTGCTGACTGCTCTTGCAGAGGACCTTGTTCGATTCCCAGCACCCACAGTTAAGAACCATCTTTAACTCCAATTCTAGGAGGATCCGACGCTCTCTTCTTAAAAAAAAAAAAAGAAATTAATAAAAAAATATGTTATCTGGGGGAACTGGAGAGGTCACTCAGTGGTTAGGAGCAGTAGTTGCTCTTGCAGAAGTCTCAGGTTCAAATCCTAGCACCCACATGGTAGCTAACAACTGTCCTTAACTCCAATTCCAGGTGATCTGACACCCTCCTCTGATCTCTGTGGGCATTGCATGGGTGCACTCACATGCATACAGGCAATACATTCATACACATAAAATAAAAATAAATAAATTTTTAAAATATATTATCTAGGAAGACCTTAGCTAGTCTGGATAATCCATGGAATCTTTCAATTTCAAGAGCCTTTGAGTTTGTTTGTTGTTTGAGTTTTTAGGGAAAAAGGTCTAATTATGAGGTGCAGGCTAATGTCAAGCTTGAATCAACCCTCTGCTTCTCAGGTGATAGGGTTACAACAAGTATGTACCACCTTGTCCAGCTCAACTCCCTAAGCCTTTGACACTGTAGATTTTGCCTGCAGTCCCATCCATTGCCTTGCTTCTTAATGCTGTTTCCCAGTATATTCTCACTAACAAACCAGCTGGTAAACTACCATTTAGTCTAACCATTGTTAACCACCAAATCCTCTCTTTTCCGGTCTTCCAACTCATCCAAACTTCATAATCGTAAGTAAATTGTTATCTGTTTGGGTCTGCATGTTCCTATCTACTTCCAGAGATGGTTGAAAAGAATAATTTAGATAATTTGCATAAAGAATTTAGCACACAGCCTGGCACACAGAACACACAGTAATCACTCAATAATGTTTGCTGTTATTAGCTATTATTATTGTACCCCAACTTCCAAATCACGGTCTCCACAAGGCACCCCCAAATCCATTCACAAACCAGACCCAGGTGTGGCTCCCCCATAGCAATTCCTCCTGCTCTTAGGCATGTAATTATTTCCAGCTGTTTCAAATTTGCTGAGAGATATTTGGATCAAACAGTAGAGTTGTAATAGAATAGTATAACTGCAATCTTCAGATGGCAAAAGTCTACAGAAGTTTCGGTCACCCAGTCTGGTCAGAGATACCCAATGCCCACTTGAAACAAAGAGCTTTCTGATTGCTCCATCCTCCGATGTGTGGAAGTCCATAAGGTGAGTTGAAAAGAAACTCAAGGACTGAGAAATCCCTCTCTTTATAAGAGGAAATGACAAAAGTGATTAACCAAACAACTAACAAAAACTCTTCGAAAATGTCAGGGACTTAACAGACAAGGAAACTGAGATGGAGATATATTGTAATTTAGGACAGGAATGGACCAGACATCCAAAGGCAACATGGGATCCTGGGTTGGATGATGAAATAGAGTCTACGAATATTTGTCTCCATCTGCGAAAAGACAAATGCTTTGTGTGGGGATTGCATGATTGTTTCCTTGAACATATTCGGAGATAAAGTAACTGTTATGGTTTTGAATCTGAAATGCCCTCATGGGCTCGTGTTCCGGGCACTTAGGCCCCAGCTTGTGATATGAATTTGAAGGCTGTAAAAACTCTAAACACAGGGCTTGACTGGCCAAAGTAAGATCTCTAGGGAGCACAGGGCTTTGAGTATTAAACCCAGGCCTGCTCGCAGCCTGCATGCTCTGCTTCCTGGTTCTTGATGGCATAAGGAGCTTCCCTCTACCCTGTTTCCCTAGACATGAATTCCACCATGCCTTCTCTGCCATGAGGGACTGCACCCTCTGAAACTCTGACCAAAAGCAAATCCTTTCTCCTTTAAATCGTTTCTGTCAGGTATTTTTATCATAGAACATAGAATACTCAGAACTGGACTTCACTCCAGCACTTTTGTATGTGGAATTTCTTTCTTCAAAATTTTTATTTTTATTAAACTTTTTCCACACATCATACATCATTTCTCCATCCAATTTAGAGTCATTTCCCTTTCCATGCCCCCCACCCCACCTGAGTTCATTCACTCTGCCATACATGTCTTGTATCTTTTTCTGAATCTTGTATGTGGAATTTCTGTGTATCTTAGCCCTTCTCATTTGAATATAAACTTCAAAAACCAGAAACAAATTTTCTTTTTGTTTTGGGGAGTTGTTCTGTTTTTAAAACTGTATCATTTTTATTTTTTATGTATGAGTGTTTTGTCTGTATGTATGTAAGTGCACCACAGATATGCAGGGCCTGCAGAGGCCAGAAGAGGGCATTGGATCCCTTGGAACTGGAATTAAGGATGGGTGATGAGAGTCAAACCCGGGTCCTCTGCAAGAGTATCCAGCACTCTTAACTGCTGAGCCATCCCTCAAGCTCCCTAAAATATAAATAATTTTTCACTTATGATGCTTATTCTAAATCTTATCTTGTTGATTAACTGATATTGACATCCTGATAGCTTAATTGATTTGCTACAAAACAACTAGTAACTTAGGAATCCCACCCTGCATCTCCATGCTTAGTCAACAGATGCTGTGGTAGCATAAATATGGGGCGAGGCAGGTCTTCAGTATTTTTAAATTTTAAAATGTTCTTCACATGGGCTGTGTTGTCATCAAGTCTCAGTCCCATGAATATTAAATACCATATTACCTATTTTTTAAGCTATTGTGGGGGAGCTGGCTTTTTGACACACAGTCTCTCTGTAGCCCCAGCTGGCCTAGAACTCATGATGGAGACCAAGTTAGAGATCCACATGCCTCTGCCTCCTGAGTTCTAGGACTAAAGATGTGTGCACCATGCCCAGCTCACACTAGTTTTTTATTCTATATTTAGAAATGAAACATGCACAGAAATTTAAAAAAAAAAACATCTTCCAGGGGCTGGAGAGATGGCCTAGTTGTTAAGAGCTCTGACTGCTCTTGCAGAGGACCCGGGTTCGATCCCCAACACCCACATGGTGGCTGAGAACCGTCTTTAACTCCAGTTCCAGGGGAATCTGATGCCCTCTTCTGACCTCCCCTCGGCATTGCAGGACATGGGTGCACAAACCTACGTGCAGACAGTACATTCATACACATACAAAATAAATAAAATAAAAAAAAATCTTCCAGAATTTAATCACAATATGATTGAGCTAATCATCAATAACCTCTGTCCTCTTTATTTCATGTCAGTTCTGTTGATCTTTTTCTTTTCTCCTTAGTTTTTATTGAACTTTTGTACTTTTCATACAACATTTTTAATCAGTTCTGTTGATCTTTATCTTTTCTGCTTAAAACTATTCAGGTAAACTTCTTTCAGACTAATAAAGAAAAAAATCATAAGCTGAAGATGCTAAAACCTATGATATATGTGGCATGCATATATGCATATTTTGGACTGATGCTTATTGGAAGGAATAACAAGACTGGGTCAAAAAAACTGACTGAAATGGTGAAATTCTGCTCAAAACAGTAAACTCTACATCGAGAATTTTGAGAGAGACTGAGAAAAAGATGAAAAACATTTTTGGCAGAATGCATGAGCTCTGGTGGGGTGGGGGGGCAGGGAGGGGGGCACGGGTCTAGATTTTATTTGAAATTTTGTATGAAATACACAAAGCTTCAATAAAAATTGGCTTTGGAAAAAAAAGAGAGTCCATAGTATACATACAGGAGCCAATCAATGAAGTAAGAGACATTCCTAACCTTAATATTACCATGTCAATTAAGCATTAAAACCTCAATAATTTTTAAAAAGTATTCAGGGGGCTGTAGAGATGGCTCAGTGGTTAAGAGCGCAAGAAATAAGGTCACAATTGACAAGTGGGACCTCATTAAACTCAAAAGATTCTGTACATAGAAAGAAACAATCAGGGAAGTGAAGAGAAAACCCACAGAGTGGGAGGAAACCTTCACCACTGACACATCTGACAAAGCATTAACTTCCAGAATATATAAACTACTCAAAAAACAAAGAAGAAAGAAAACAAATGACTCACTCAAAAGATGGAGCAAAGAGCTGAACAGAGACTTCACCAGTGAGGAATTAAAAATGGCTGAGAAACATCTTAAAAAGTGTTCAGTATCACTAATAATTAAGGAAATGCAAAGTAAAACCACTTTAAGATATCATCTCACTCTGATAAGACTGGCTAGGATAAAGAAAACAAATGATGCCAAATGCTGGAGAGTTTGTGGGGAAAGGGGAACACTCATTCACTGCTGGTAGAAATGTAAAGTTGTACAACCACTATGGAAAGCAGTGTGGAGAACACTTAAAAGACTCAAAATGAGCCTACCACCTGACCCAGCCATACCACTCCTGGGTATATACCCACAAGACTCATCCTACTGCAAAGATACATGCATAGCCATGTTTATTGCAGCTCTCTTCACAGATGGAACCAACTCTAGTTGCCCCTCAACCAATGAGTGGATAGAGAAAATGTGGTACAGCTACACAATGGAGTTCTATGCAGTGGTAAAGAAAGATGGTATTGAGACCAGTACAGGAAGATCAAAACAGGACGCAGTGCTTAGTGGACCTCATTTGGTGACCATGGGAAGGGAAAACCCCAGTGTGGAGCACAAGGGCAGAACTGTTGGTTGTTTGGGCTTGCCAAGGAGGAGCCTTCAAAGATGACATCTTTCAGCCTAATAAAGAAAAAAATCATAAGCTGGAGATGCTGAAACCTATGATATATGTGGCATGCATATATGCATATTTTGGAGTGATGCATATTGGAAGGAATAACAACAACAACAATAAAGACAGAGTCAAAGAATTGACTGAGATGGTGAATTTCTCAAAACAGTACACTTTTTTTTGTGAAACAGTAAACTTCTGAATTGAATCAAGAGTTTTGAGAGAGACTGAGAAAAAGATGAAAAACATGTTTGGCAGAATACATGAGCTCTGGTGGTGTGGGGGGGCAAGGAGGGGGGCATGGATCTAGGTTTGATTTGAAATTTTGTATAAAATGCAGAAAGCTTCAATAAAAATTGGCTTTGAAAAATAAAAAAGATGGCATCATGAACTTTGCAGGTAAATGGATGGAACTAGAAGATATTACGTTAAGTGAAGTAACAGTCCCAGAAAAACAATGAATCGTATCCCTCATTTGTAGATGCTAGCACCAAGCACCTAGTTGTAAGGCAAACTGAGCAATGTTAATGTTATATTCCTTGTGATCTGAAAACAACTGTGCTCTTATATTGTGAATCCCTTAACAGGTTCTAGAATTAACCTTCCATTTATTTTCAGACTTTGGAATTTTTGGTATATGGGTGGAGGGTATGTATGCATATTTTAGAGTAATATAAAATCAAAACAATGAGAAAAAAACTAGTTTGTCATGAAAAAAATAAATAATACCTTCAGACCCTTAAAAAAGAAAGAAAGAAAGAAAGAAAGAAAGAAAGAAAGAAAGAAAGAAAGAAAGAAAGAAAGAAAGAAATAGGAAGACAGTGGAAGTGTAGACCTGAGCGCTGGGAAGCCTGAACCCAGGGTGCCCTGTGATTGGAGTCTAGGTGGGCTTTCACATTTCTTAAGGCAACATGTAAAGAAGACTATCTTTGTGTATTCCAAGGGAATGCAATCTTCAACACAAACCCATGGGCTACACTTTGCCACTCCTGTCTAGAGTGCCTGTGGGACAAGGCTAGGACCCATTCTGCCGATATGTTTCTGTGGGTAAGAAATATATCTCCTTCCGCCAGGCCGTGGTGATACACACCTTTAATCCTAGCACTTGGGAGGCAGAGACAGGAGGATCTTTGTGAGTTCAAGGCCAGCCTGGTCTACAAAGCGAGTTCCAGGACAGCTGGGGCTACAGGGAGACCCTGTCTCGAAAAGACAAAAAAAAAAAAAAAAGAAAAATATCCCCTCCCTCACACATTCACTAGCCTGTTCTTAATCTTTTCCTCACTGGGGACTTTTATTGTATTCAAAACTCAGGCTACAGGGAAAGATGGAAATAAAGCTTCAAAATAAAAATTCTGAAATGCTGATCATGAGTATTTTTGTTCCAGGAGTTTTAGGGGATTCTAATCAGGCAATATAACTTACATTTGAAGGACATGAACCTTCTTACAAAATGATACTCGGATATCCAAACAGGGGGTCCATTGGCTTAGGCAGCTGGGCAGATATAGACTGCCCTAGCTAGGGTCAAGAAGGGTAAGACGAGGGCATACTAGGTTGTTAAGTGGATACTTCACATGTAGTGCCATCCAAAGAGGAGGATGAAGGGACAAGGAGGAGTATAGACAAGGAGGAGGAGGAGGAGGAGGAGGAGGAGAGAGGAGGAGGAGGAGCAGGAGGAGGAGCAGGAGGAAGAGAAGAGGAGAGGACAGGAGGAGGAGGAGGAGGAGGAGGAGGAAGGTGACATGATTGGCACATGCAGTGCACTCTGAATTGCTGTCTTGGTTGCTACTCAGTCTTTGCAGATGACTTCTATACAGTCTCTCTGTCTCTCTCAGAAATAATTCTGTCACCTACATGACCAGATGATGCTGCCACAGTGTTCTAGTTTGTTCTTAATGCTTGTGACAAAAACTACTCTGACCATGACGCAACTTGGGGAGGAAAAGTGTTTATTCAGCTTACATCTCCTGGGTCACAGTTCATCACTTAGGGAGCCCAAGGCGGGAACTCAGGGCAGGAACCTGGAAGCAGGAGCTGAAGCACAAGTCATGGAGGAATGCTGCTCACTGGCTTGCTCCCCTGCACCATGCCCAGCCTGCCTTCTTATATGGTATACAACATCCTGCCCAGGGTGGCACACTCATTGTGGGCTGGGCCCTCCCACATTGCTCGACAAGACAACTGCACAGATGTGGCCACAGGCCAATCCAATAGAGCCAATTCCCAACTGAGGCTCCCAACCCAGGTTTGTCAAGTTGACACTAAAGCTAATCAGCACACACACAAAATCAGTTTCACAGGTAACTAAGATGGTTCATCATATTAGCAATAATCTAAATAATACTCTTTTTGCATAACATCTGTGAAGATAGTTTTGCCAAATAAGCTTTGTTTCTTTCTCTAAATTAAAGAGAAAAAAAAAAAAAAAAAAAAAAAAGACCTTCCACTTATCTTATGCTCATATATAAGGAGATCAAGTACCCTGGAAATACTTAGGGAGGCTAATGATAGAAACACCATTTTTCTCTTTTAAGGGTTACCTAGCTCTCATTGTAAAAACTAGACTTGATACCAACTTCTGCTTCAGACAGTGGCTTTACACTGTAATGGAAGGAAGAGAGGAGTCAGGGGGTGTGTGGGGGGGGTGGGGCAGGAAGGCCCACAGATGCCTGACTAGCCGGTTCTGCCTTGAAGACTGCACTCCTGGGCACACTCCTTAAGAAATTACTTAATTTCCAAAATAGCTCTTCAATCTCAAAGTCCAGAAAAATGATTCCATAGACAGTGGCCTGAGCGAGCCCGCCTGACCCCTCCCGGCACTCCATCTGTCTCTCTGACCTCACTTCCCCCTTGCTGTTGAATTCCAGGGGGCCTCATCCCACAGTGAAATGAAATTTCAAGGAGTAAACCTAAACTTCCTCTGACACCATTCACTGCAGACCCTTTTGCCCACCATTCTACAGCCCCAAATAGTGGGATTATTTTAAATCTTATTACCCTTTTAATTTTTTCCCAAGCTGGCAAAATTAAATGAATAAACCGGGTTGGAGCCACCCCCCACCTTGTCTCTTTGTTTAGCCTTTTGTTCAACAAAAATCTGGTGGCACCTCCCTTGTATGAGCCCACAAGGCAGCAGTCCCATCTGTGTGTGACGGTGTCACTGTCCAAGGCCCACCTACATCAGTGCCCTCCAGGAGAAAAGAGCTTTTACCACTTGTACAAAAAACAGCTCTGTCCAGATTCCCACTTGAATCCCTAGCTTAAGTGTGAGGCACACTGAGCTACAATACAATGTTTTATTCTCACTTAGGGCAGGACGATTAATTAGGCATTTAAAAGCGATTGTTAACTTACCCAGACCTCGTCACAAATGGTTTTTCAGCCAGCTCAGTGATCTGAAATACCAATTAGCTTCAATTTACACTTATTATCTGTTCCTCATTAAAGCATTTAATTCAGAATCAAAATTCCTTCCTATTCAGAAAAGGGTTGATCTCTCACTTTGAGCAGGAGGAATTTTTTTTTTCTTTCTAAAGAGGTGTCGCACACATTATCGTTGTATCCGTCTTCTGTCTCAGTTATAGGACTGTGCAGAACTTCTGAAAAAAGTTTCTGGGTGGCACCACTCTTCTTCAGTCCTGTATCACCTGTACCACCCGCAGCTCAGGTGCCTTCTGTCTGACACAGCAGGTCCTTCCAACACCAGCAGCCGTTACATGTCACTTACTATCTGCCCACCCAATTGCTCTGTACCGCAAAGCGTCTGAAGATGTCTCCTTAAGATGTAGTCTCCACTCTTGAATGTCTATGTATGAACATGGACATGTACAAGGGCCTATGTACCCTACTGACCCCACGGTCCAGCTTTAGGACCCCAGGAAGTATGCAAAGCATATGCCCTCCAAAGAAACAGAATCAACAGAAGACAGAAGTCACAAAGTAGAATGGCAGAGATGGGACTCATGGTGACTGTGGTGGTGACAAGTCTGAAATCTACTCTGGCAAGTGTACTAGAAAGTTAGGGCAGAGCTGCTGTCTAGAATCTGTGTTCTGCTGGGCACCACACCAGAGACTGAAGGAAGGCTTCTGGGAGAACTCTTTCTTGCTTGGGAAACCTTTCATTATTTTTTCTTTTTTCAACTGAGTAGATGAGGCCTGCCCATAGCACATAGGATTGTCTCCTTCACTCAAAATCCCCCAATGTAAATGTTGGTCACACCTGAAAAAGATATATTCATAGCAGGGCTGGAGAGATGGCTCAGCAGTTGAGAGCCCCGGCTGTTCTTGCAGAAAACCTGGGTTCAATTCCCAGCACTGATATGCCAGATAAACATTTGTAACTCCAGTTTCAGGGGATCCAACCATTTCTCTGACCTCTATGGGCATTGTAGAACATGCGTGCACTTACATACATGCAGCTGATACACTCATACACATAAAATAAAAAATAAATAAATAAAAATTTGGAAAAGATATTCATAGCAATGACTAGATTCATTTGTCCAAACAATGGGCATTATAACCAGCCAAGTGGGCATGAAACTGACCACCACAGGACAGCCCAAGCCACGGCATGAATGGCAGCTCTGTAAATAATGCTATAAAACTGTCACTGGGGCAGTTTCCTCATCTGTAACACGATTGCCCAGACTGAGTAAATGAGAATAAATACATCTTAAGAGTGCTTCAAGAGCCAGGCATGATTGGCACATGCTTGTAATGCCCGAACTCAAGAGGCTAAGACAAGAGTATCACCACGAATTCAAGGCCAGCCTGGGCTAGAGAGTGAGGTTCCTGCCTCTCAACACCAGAAAGGGAAAAAAATATTGCAGGGATATACAGAAGAGGATAAAAGGGGTAAACATGACCAAAGCATATTATATGCTTATATGAAAATGTCATGGTGCTGACAAAAGTTTGAAAATTTGAAAATTAAAAAGAAAGAGTATTTGATGGGTGAAATACTCGATATTTGCCTATTAAAGTTGACCTTCCTGCGAATTTCAACCCTCAAAATATTGCCAACAAAGCTTATAAAATGGACATAGGCTGTTCCTTAAACAAATCATTTAAATTCAGATCCTTTTCCAACTATCCACACTGTGTTATACTCAGAAGTAGGATTCAGACAGAACCCAACTATCTAAGGTAGCATTACTCTTGAGGATCTACTTGGGAATTTACAAATTCACTGCTTTAGGTTAATATAGTTCCATCAAGCAGGTTGTTCTGTTCCAGGAAGACAGTTTCTCAATGTGCAGCCGAAGCGTGGCTGAACGCTGTGGGGAAGGCAAGAACAGGAGACCCTGCGCAGCACTGCGCCCATCACTGGGCCTCTCTTGACCTTGAAGTATTTGATACTGGTTAAGTCTAATGTTTTAAGCTTTTAAGCATATTAAGGCATAAAGGCAATCTCAAACTTCTGAAGGCTCAAAGATTGTGTTTTATGAGGTTCCATCTCACTACTTATATTAGCTACCACAATGAGATCAGTTAAAAGTTGTATTTTTATATTATCTCATTAAACATTTTATTCTCAGGAGATCTTATAAGTAAATCTTCCTATAGCCAATTTGATATGAGCCACTTTTCTTTGACAGCATCTGAGGTGATATTTATACTTCCTTAGGCTTGCTCTTTCCACACTTTAATATACCTCAGGGAATTCTCAACTTTGGAGGATTAGTGGCCTATATTATTACAACTTTTGATTAGTTTGGATCTTCACACTTTTTAACTGCTTGATCTTTGGATCTGAATTAGATGGTTCATTAGAAGATAATATTCAAAATAAGACTATTTTTAATATATTTTATTTATTATTTTGAATTTGATGTGTATGAGCGTATATAGGCTGAAGATATATAAGTGGACACATGTCATGCAATTATGGTAGTGATCAGAAGAGGGCACAGGATTACCCTGGACTGGAGTTACAGGTGGTTATTAGCTGCTATGTGGGTGCTAGGAACGGAACCCAGGTCCTCTGCCAGGGGTCTTAACCACTGAGCCGTCTCTCCAGCCTCAAACTAAGACTATTTTAATTTATTTTTGCTTATTAATCTATTTATTTTCTGCCTCTACCTCCTGAATGCAGAAATTAGAGGTGTGCACCACTAGGTCTGACCTACTTTTTTTTTTTTTTAAGTGATTTTTAAAATTAATTCCTTAAGTTAGCATATTGTGTTTTATTATGACATATATTTTTTGGTCTTTTTGACAGGGTCTCTCTTTAGTCTCAGCTGGGCCTGGAACTTGCTCTGTAGACCAGGCTGGCCTTGAACTCACAGAGATTCACCTGCCTCTGCCTCCCAAGTGCGAGGATTAAAGGCGTGCGCCACCACATTATGATATTTTTAAGTATAAGCATCACTGTAATTGAATCACAGCCTCAGTACCCACTCTTGTGTGTCTCATCCCACCCTGCTCATCTCCTTCCTGTCTCCCTCTTTCCAAATCATCTCCCTTCTGCTTTTATGTGACATACATATACATATATTTAGTGAAATCTAGATTACACATATAGGAAAATTATGCAGCATTGACATGGGATTATGAAGACAAAAATCAGTAGTGATCCACATTTTACTAAATAAAACAAATATTTCACTAGATCAATAAGTGACTTAATGAACGGCCATGAGGAAATACTCAAAGACTTCAAATCTTCCTAGTCATTGTTGAATCTTCTTAGAAATAGTTTCTGGAGTAGGGATTTATGCATATGCTTTACAAATACATATGTAAAACTAAGCTTAAAAGATTAAAGAAAATGGGACTGGCTAGATAGCTCAGAGGGTAAAGCCATTTTGGTGGTTTGAATGAAAATGTCTCACATCAGCTATAAATACTTTTATTATTTATTTATTTATTTATCCATTTATTTATTTATTTATTTATTTATTTGTATTTTTGAGACAGGGTCTCCCTTTTAGTCCCAGCTGGCCTGGAGCTCGCTCTGTAGACCGGGCTGACCTTGAACTCACAGAGATCCGCCTGCACCTGCCTCCCAAGTGCTGGGATTAAAGGCGTGCGCCACCACATCAGGCTTCTAAATACTTTTAGACATTTATTCCCCAGTTGATGGCACTGTTTTGGGAGCTCTTAGAAGGTTGGCCTTGCTGGAGGAAGCACGTCACTGCATCACTGCGGGTGGGCTTTGTGAGTTCTTAGGCCTTGCCAGATCCCCGTCCACTCCCTGCCTTCCTGCTCCTGCTTGAAGATGTAAATGCTCCATTTTCTGCTCCTTCCCCTCCTGCCACCATGCCTCTCCACCACGACAGACTCTTGATTCCTCTGGAAAGTTCAAAAACTCTTCCTTTTATAAGCTCCCTTGGTCATGTTGTTTTATATCACAACACCAAAAAAGTCACTAATACAGCCACTTGCTGCCAAAGCCTAGGGACCAGAGTCGTAGCCCCAGGATTGACATAGTGGAAGGAGAAATTCACCTCTCACCAGTTGTCCTCTGACCTCCACATGTACACAACATATACACACATACAAAATAATAAAAAATAAAAACAAATTAGTAAATTAGAGAAAAGGCACATACACACAAACACACACACACACACACACACACACACACACACACACACACACACAGAGGACAGAAGGGAAAAAGCCAAGCATTTCTTACACCACCACAGATCTTCATGTATCTCATGCCCCCTCCAACCTGCATTCAGCAAGCAAGCCCTGCTGGGCAGGCACTGCATGCCTGGCATTCTGCTGGCTTCTGATACTATAACCAGGAAAGACTCCTGCCTGGTGGAATTTATACTTTTTTACCCAGCTTCTCAAAGCCCACCAGCAAGGTAGAAAATATTCATGGCACTTTATTACAAACAAAAACATTTAGGGAGTTATTATTTTTTTGTGTGTATTTTTAAGACAAGTTCTCCCTGTAGCTGGAGTTATTATTTTTAAGTTACATTGTTTATTTGGTATTTGATAAAATGTTGAATATGCATGTAAATATTAGTCACTGGGGTACAATTTCCTCATTTGTTAAAAAAAAAAAAAAAGAACTCAGTCAGGCGTGGTAGCACAGGCCTTTAGTCCTACCACTTGGGAGGCAGAGGCAGGTGGATCTCTGAGAGTTCAAGGTCAGCCTGGTCTACATAGTAAGTTCCAGGACAGCCAGGGCTGCAGGAAGACCATGTCTCAAAAAAGACCAAAAAGAAACCAAAAAACAAAACCCCTTGTACTCCAGGGATTCTGACCAAGCTAAGATATTTGGGCACTCATCAACTGATACAATCAAAATTGACAATACAAGACAGCCTGGGTATCGTAATTAATAATGACAACACTGAATTCACCTTCAGTCCAGGGTCACAGGGCAGGGTCTTTCTTGGCAATCTCTGTGTCAGTCAGGAATCAGCCACTCTCCTGGGCCAACTTCATGCTGTCCTCCAGGTTTTAAGAGAAAAGACATCGCATGCATCGGATTTAGCATGTAGTCATCCACTCACAAAGCCGTTCACTTAGAAATTATTTTGCCCTCCTTTTCCACTGTCCTGTATAGGGATATAGAAAAGCATTTTAAGAACCAAATAACTGATTCCAAGACCTCTTAAACACAACTTCAAAAACAGATGAAAGTTAAGCTAGTCAATTGAAACAAGTATTGAGTACATGAATAAAAGATTTAGATGAAATGTGGCTGGAATTATTGGCTAGAATCGGGTGGAGGATTCTATGATTTCAAGTTGCTTATGCTGCTCAGCAATCATTTTGGAGTCTTGGCTATTTGCCCCTCTTCCCAGACTCTGAGGACATAAACATGAGTTGAGAAGCACAGCCCCTATCTCATGCCCCATCTCCAAATACCAATCAATTTGCTGTAACATACTGAGATTAATATTTGATTCTTATGTGAGAAAAATGTTGGCTTTGTAATTATTATCAGGTCACTTTTCAGAATTCCACCTTCCAACACTAATATTATACTTCAGCTGAGCACTCGTAAAAATGCTTAGGGCAGACTTTCCATTTTCTATTGCTAACATATTTGCTGTTTTCTATTTAAAATTGGTAATTCATAATTACTGTTAAGTGGGCCTGGAGAGAAGACTCAGTGGTTAAGAGTACTTTCTGTTCTTCCAGAGGACCTGGGTCCAATTCCCAGCACCGGTAACTCCAGTTTCAGATGACTCGACACATCTTTGAGCGCTCTGGAGGCATCAAACCAATGTGGTGCAGATATAAATATATATATATATATATTATGTATATATATATATGCAAGCAAAACACTCATACACATAAAATAAAAATAATAAATAAAATATTAAAAATTAATTGCTGTTCTTTTCAACCTTCCAATGTGGACCAAAGACTCATGTCTCTCCAAAAATCCTCCAAACCTTCAGTGCCAGATGGGGACTGCTGAGACATCCAACTTGTGGACTGAGATACTACTGGGCTTTCAGCCTCTTCAGAGTATAGAATGTCATTGTTGGACTACCCAGACTGTATCATGGAGACCAGTACAAGAAGATAAGACAGGATGTGGTGCTTACTGGACCTCATTTGGTGACCATGGGAAGGGAAAACCCCAGTGTGGAACACAAGGGCAGAACTGATGGTGGTTTGGGCTTGCCAAGGAGGAGACTTCAAACATGACATCTCTCAGCCTAATAAAGAAAAAAATCATAAGCTGAAGATGCTAAAACCTATATGTAGCATGCATATATGCATATTTTGGAGTGATGCATATCAGAAGGAATAACAACAACAACAACAAAAAGACTGGGTCAAAGAACTGACTGACATGGTGAACTTCTACTTGAAACAGTAAACTTCTGCATTGGAAATTTTGAGAGAGACTGAGAAAAAGATGAAAAACATGTTTGGCAGAATGGATGAGCTCTGATATGGTGGGAGGGCAGGGAGGGGGCACGGGTCTAGATTTGATTAGAAATTTTGTATGAAATGCACAAAACTTCAATAAAAATTGGCTTTGAAAAAAATTAATTGCTGTTAACCAAAACATTAAATTAACTGTGTCTTTCTTGGATCTTCAGCTGGGAGAATTTCCTAACATAACTTGTAGGCTTCTACCTCAGTCCTGAAAAGGACTATGGTCCAAATGACCTTTACAGGCAAAAAGACTTGCACTGCCTCTGTTGTTTCCATATGCCACGTCTTCATCATCCACCCGCCTATTGATGGGGACCTCATTTGCCACGTCTTCAACATCCACTCATCTGTTGATGGGCACCTCATATGCCACATCTTCATCATCCACCTGCCTGTTGATGGGCATTTCATATGCCACATCTTCATCATCCACCCACCTGTTGATGGGCATCTCATATGCCACGTCTTCTTCATCCACCCACCTGTTGATGGACATCTTGCCTGGCTCCATATCTTTGTTACTATGAATAAAGCATCAGTAAACACAGCAGAGCAAACATCTCTCTGTGGTATGCTAACTTACCATCCTTTGGATATCTTCCCAGAATTAATATAGCTGGATTATATGGTCATTCAATTCTTAGCTTTTTCAAGAAACTCCATACTGATTCCATACAGCCTGCACCATTTGACATTTCCTTTTTTTTTTAATTTTTATTGATGGTTTGTGCATTTCATACATCATTTTCCAATTCAGATCAGGCATATTTCCCTTTCCCTTCCCCCCCACCCCCACCCCATCCCAAATCATGTATTCTGCCATAACTGTCCTGCATCTTTCAGGTTTTTTTTTTCATTTTTTAGCTATAAGTGATAATCCATGAGTATAAGCATCCTTTGTGCAAAACCAATCTACAGACTGTTGTGCCCAAACCCCCACAATCCCACCATTCAGTGGGGGGTGACAGGTTGTTTGTTCAATCAAGTTGATCAAATAAGTGTCGAGACTACATCGCTGTAGTTTCACCGTTCACCCCAATCGCAGCCTTTACATTCTACCACGCCCCCTCTTCTGCAGATTATTCCCTAGGCTTAGAAAAGGGGCACAGGTGGATGAGAAGTAAAACTGTCCTCTCTCTCTGGAGCTGTTGACTTGGATTCTGGTCAATTCTGGCTGTTTCCTTTCATGGGCTGACAGTTTGTTCAGGAGTAACCTTTCGATCCTACTAATGAAGCACAAGCAATTAGATATATAGGTATTTAAGCAGCACTAATAGTTATGGTAGGTTACTTTGGCATAGACACATATGTTTGGACATTTCCATAGTCTCATGAGCATTTGTTACCATTTGGTTTTCTGGGTTTTGTTACTGACTCAGGAGTTTGGTTGGTTGGCTGGTTGCTCTGACAGTGCTTTGCCATATAACTTTTGCTGGCCTGATACTTTCTATACAACCCAGGCTGGCCTGATACTTTCTATACAACCCAGGCTGGCCTGATACTTTCTATACAACCCAGACTGGCCTGATACTTTCTATATAACCCAGGATGGCCTCAAACTTCTGACAACCTATTTGCCTCCCAAGTGCTGTAAATGAAGAAATGTACATCCACACCCAGTTGTTTCCATGGGGACAACCATTCTGACTAGGATAAGATGAAGTCCCAATATAATTCTAGTTCAAATTTCCTTGATGGCTGGAGGTGATGAATTTTTTAAAATATTTATTAGTCATTTGTTTTTCTTATTTTGAGAAGTGTCTGTTTCACTTGCCTGTTTACTGACTGGATGATTTGGACTTTTGTTTTAATTTTTGGAGTTCTTTATAGATTCTTGATATCAATCCCCTTGTCAGATGTATAACTGCCAACATTTTCTCCTGTCCTATTGGTTATATCTTCACTTCCTGCTATCTCATTTGTCGCTTCTTGCCATTTATTCCCTGTGCTGTTGGAGTACTTTTTAGAAGGTCCTTGCCTATGCCTGAATCTCAAACTGTTTTCCTCTAGAAATTTCAGAGTTTCATGTCTCACCTGAGCGTCTTTGATCCACTTTAATTGGACCTAGTTTCAATTTTCCACATTTAGAAGAAAAGGAAATGTTTATCTACTGTGGACTTTCTAAATATACTATGCATGTATTTTCAGGAATAATCTTTTAATACCATTTCAAAGAAGTGCTATTAACCCCATCTAATGTGTTGGAAAGCTGAGGCTAAACATACTTATTTCCCTATGATTACATACCAAATTAATAAAAGCCAGAAATGGATCTGTGATTTTTCCGGTGTATCCTTTCCACTCTGCAAGTGCTGCCTAGAGAGATGGATGGCTACATCTGGTCAAAAGAAAAAGCATCATATGGTAACTGGTACTGAGGCAAGCAGACAGGATTTTCATTGGAAACTCAGAATTAAGAAGGAACACACCAGAGCAAAAGGATGGAGGTGGATTGTGTAAGATGTGCTCAGAAATCTGTCATGCTGCCTACACACTGTAGGGAATGATGGAACAGCACAGACGGGCTTGGCCAGATACCTACAACAGACAGGTCTTCATCCCCACCAGACCACTATGGTGGAAGGCCTGAAGTGAAGGGTTTGAAGATAATTGCAGCTTTGACAGCTGATAAAAACCAGTGTTTGAATTGCCTGACCCCAAAGAAGTGAAGAGAAAACCCATAGAGTGGGAGGAAAACTTCACCAGTGATACATCTAACAGGACATTAACATCCAGAGTATATAAATTACTCAGAAAAGTAAGGAGCAAGAAAACAAATGACCCAATCAAGATGGAGTAAAAAGCTGAACAGAGACTTCACAAATGAAGAAGTAAAGATGGCTGAGAAACATCTCAAAAAGTGTTCAATGATGCTAAGAATTAAAGAAATGCAAATTAAAACCACTATAAGATATCATCTTACTCTGGTAAGACTGGTTATGATCCAGAAAACAAATAATACCAAATGCTGGAGAGGTTGTGGGGAAAGAGGAACACTCATCCATTGCTGGTGGCAATGCAAACTCAAACAACCACTATGGAAAGCAGTGTGGAGAACCCTTAAAAGACTCAAAATGCTGGGGATCAAACCCAGGTCCTCTGCAAGATCAGTCGGTGCTCTCAACCACACAAACCTACATGCAGACAGTACATTCATACACAAAAAGAATAAATAAAAATTTTTAAAGACTCAAAATGAGCTTACCACCTGACCTGGTCATACCACTCCTGGGTATATACCCACAAGACTCATCCTATCACAGAGATGCATGCACATCTATGTTTATTGCAGCTCTTTTCACAATATTGAAGAGCTAGAAGCAACCCAAGTGTTCCTCAATGGATAAAGAAAATGTGTTACATCTACACAATGGAATCTATGCAGTGGTAAAGAAAGACATCATGAAATGTGCAGGTAAATGGATGGAACTAGTAGCCATTATGCTAAGTCCCAGAAAAATCAAACGATGTACAGTGTCCCTCGTTTGTGAGTCCTAGCACCAAATCCCTATTTGTAAGGCAAACTGAGTAATTTTTTTTCTATTTTCTCTTTTTCAGTAAATATAATCCCTAATGTTACTACATAAAAAGTCCATTAAATCATACATCAACTTGCTATGTAATATAGGAATGTAAAGTAATATTTCTTTTTCCCTGCATACAACTCTATACTGTTAAATATGAATCCCTAAACATATTTTGGAATTAACCTATATTTTATTTTCAGACAATCATAATTTTGGTATATGTGTGGCATGTACATATGCATATTTTGGAGCAATACAAATTAAAAGGTAATAACAACAACAACAATAACAACAACGAGAGTGGTTCAAAGAGCTAATTGAAACAGTAAATGGCCCAAAGCAGTAAACTTCTACATCAAAAAATTCAGAAAAAAAAACTGAAAAAAAGATCTAATACATGTATGGCAGAATGCATGAGCTCTGGTGGGTGGGGGACATGGAAGGGGGGAATGGGTCTAAATTTGAGTAAGAAATGTTGTGTGAAATGCAAAAAACGTTAATAAAAAATACAGATGAGGGAGCTGGAGAGAGGGTCGGCAAGTAAGAGCATATATTGTCCTTTCAGAGGACCAGAGTTTGGTTCCCAGTACCCACATCTGTCAGTGATCAAACAAGGACCAAATCCACCACTGTATACTGGAGACAAGGACACCTGCTTTCCCTTTGATAAATTAAATTGCAATTCCTCATTAATTTTCTGCTTGCTGAATAGATTTTGCTGATCTTTATTGCATCTCTAGACTAGCTCCTAAATCAAGGCTTGGTCTGCTGAGCCTAGCTATTTATCTTGTGTTGGAAAAAAAAAGAATGGATTACCTCTGCCATAGTCTGGGTGTGGGGCATCTCCCAAATGCCCATGTGGTAAAGCCTGGATCCCCAGGGTAAGGCAGTCAAGAGACAATAGGACTTTAAAGAGGTGGGGCTTAGTAGGAAGTCCACAGATCACTGGAGGCATGCTCTCATGGAGATAAAGGGACCCAGCCAGCCCTCCTCTTCCTCTCTTCTACTGACAACCGTGAGCAAAGACTTGAATCTGCCACCTGCTCCTGCCTTCAAATTCTACTTCACACAGGCCAAAAGCAGCAACACCAACAAATGATGGATGACAGCCTCCAAAACTACAACCAAAACCAATCTTTTCTCTGCATAAGTTGGTTGTCTTGGGTGTGTGCCGCCTATGGCCATTCATCCCGGGCACATCATATGACTGCTAATCATGACCTTCCTGCATTGTTTGGATCTGCAGGCTGAGCTTCCTCTTTGGTGTTCAAGCCTCTGAATTCCTCTCTCCTTCCTCAAAGCATTTTACATTTGTCTCTGAAATACTCCCCAGAGCTGTATCCTCAGCTGTCTTCAATCTCTACCTTCTTACTTTGTAAGGAAACTTGCATACACAGCTAAAACATGCTTCTGTACACTGACTTGAAAGTTTGCAGTTCTAACTCTCATTTCTTGCAGTACTAGAGCCACACTTGTAACTTTTGTCTCTGGTCATCCAAGTATCCCCACATCAACATATCTAAAATCAATCTATCATTAACTCCACACCACGCGATTCTCCTCCCACGGTTCCTACATCGGTAACAATGCCAATCTTTACTTAAACACATGCCAAACACCACCTCCGATCAGTGAAATAACAAGTGCCTGCAGATAGGCCAGCTCGGCATTTCTCCCAAAGCTCTCCTGTTCTGACACCTGACACACCCTGGCACGGATCTTCATCACCTCCTGCTTCCTTAGACTTGTGATTGCCACTAACCATGTCCCCACCTCCAGTCCTTCTCTACTTTTTCCCACCCCCACATTGCTCCCTGCTTCATAATAAGCCAGAATCTCAGCTCTGCACATTTATGGAGAAAATGGGGGACAGATTAGACTTAGTGTAGTTTGAAAATGGAATGGGGGTGGTGGGGGAAGGAAATCAAAACAGGTTCCACAGGTGGCTTCTCCAAAATGTGTTTGATGGAAAAGATGAAGAACTCGACAGGGCAGCATTGGAAGAGGTCAGAGATGGGGCATCTTGTTTATGAGACAGTAGATTGGATCCAACCCATTACTCACAAGTACCGCATCACCTTGAAAGAGCAGAAGCTGAAGGTGTGAGGACCAGATGCTGGGTGAAGGAGCGGCTGGGCAGGAGCGCCTTTCTCATCCAGATGTGTGCTTGTGTTCAAAAGGAAAACCCACACTGGGTCTGGATAGAGTGAAAGCAGTCAGGAGCTGCTTGGATGAGTCAGAACTGCAGGGACACTGAAGGGACACTGGTCAGGTGACCTCTTATCATCTACAATGGACTCAGGTGGCTTTACTTATGAAATGGAAGCCACTCGAACAGACACCTCCCGTTTCCAATCTCCATCCGTCTCGGTGAGCTTCTATCCAGGTAGGATGGTCATTCAGGAGACAGCAAGCTCTGCTTAGGGCTTTACGCTGTCACTATCAATTACATTTTTATTCACATATCAACCTCAGAAAAAAAGAAAATACTATGACAGAGTTGCAAGTTGGAAGACGCTTAGCTTTATATCCTCTTTTAAGACTCATGCGTCTATTTGCTTTCATTGGCTACCTTAATCTAACTGTGTGGCATGTTTATTTCATTAAATAACATGGTTTTAAAAGAAAGAAATGTTTGTTTGTTTGTTTGTTTTCTAATGGTGGGACAAATGAAGAATTTGAAAAACCACAGGAAAATAATCCAGTGCAGGAAGTTTGAGAAACCCAAGAAGACACAAAATCTGTCAGGATTTCTTTTCCAAATGTTTAGGCTTAACTTTGTAAGATGGCTGTTGGACTCCAAGCTAACACTAATTCAGTGTTCTGACACTGCAGGAAAACAGGTATAGTCCAGAAGCATGCTGTGTCCCAGAACGCCTGGTTTCATGGGAAAAGAGCTACAAACAAAGGCAACATGTAGCAAGCTTGCTCAAGACATAAGCAGGTAGCTTACCACTTCCCACATTTCAGGGAAACAGTTGGTTTGCACATCAGGGTCTGGAGACTTCAAACAATACTATCAGGAAGTTAATGGAACTGGGACAAGGAAATTACTGGGACTCCACACTCCATAAAATTCAGAATAGAATCAGAGAACAAGTTATCACCAAAGAAACAAGGGAAGCTGAGCTGATAAAATAACTGACGGAAATACAAGAATGATGTGATGTTGCCAGCACAGGGTAGAACATTTTTGTGTTGAAGAGTAATACTATTTTCCAGAATTGCACAGGCAATGTGAAATTAGTGGGAGGAAATGTCATTTATGGCACATTTCTGACTATAACTCAATCACCGTGTGTGTAGGTGTTATGGTTTAGAGTAAAGAACATATGTTATCACCTTTAAAAAGACCACTGTATGGTTTTCTTGTGCCTTTATGGGACATAAATAAATGTAAGTTGAGTGAGTCAAATAACAGAGCCTGCCCAGGAATTGGGTTTTTGTTTTTAAAATTGTGTAAAATAAACTGTTTTTTCTAACAGATAATTAACATTTCACGGAGTCTGGTTCCCTGGCGGCGATGGGCCATGGCTGACTCAGGAACCACTATGGCCTCGTGGTCCCCTCCTTCCCCTCCCACCAGCACAGTGGTTAGTGAAGGCTGAGGAACTTGCCTCCAGCAAAGCTACAAGCCAGATGCCTTCTCTCTTCATTCTCCAGCCCCTCTGCCTTCCTCTGCCCTCCAGATCTCTAGCAACCCTGCTCAACCTTGGCTCCCTAGCACTGCTGTATTTCCAGGCCTTTATTTGCACCAAGCCCTGTGCCTCTACTGCCCAGCAGTTACCTGTGTGTGAACCAGGTACGACTGAACAACACAGCACGCTTGTCAGGAGTCCTTTGAACAGCACAGAGAAGGGTCTCCTAAGAAGGGTCTCAGAAATCCTTTGACATTCTTGGTCCAATGTGTCTCACTGCCAGGGATCCACTTTGAAAGACCTGGCTTCATCTTTTCCAACAGCCTTGTTATGGCTCAGGCTCCCTCCCTGGGGAGGGATTTGACTTTGGGAAATAACCAAACATCCTTCTGAACCCAGGTCACCAATAAGGCAGGCCAAGGCTGCTTGGGGCCGCCTTAGGAAAATGTCCTTTTGAACAAAAGTGCATTAGCATCAAGAAGCCAGTCAAGCCAAGAGCCCCCTCCTAGCTAGCCCCCAAGCCTGGAGACATCACATATTCTCTCTCTCTCTCTTTCTCTCTCTCTCTCTCTTTTTCCTTGGGTATAGCCAAATGTCAGAAGGGAGTTGGAAGGATGATAAACTGGTTGCCAAGAACTTCCTGTCCCCGGGGATGCCAATGTCCCTGTGCATGGATGGCAGGGTACTTTCTGATGCCAAGAAGTCTGTACACGTCCCCTCCCACCGCTGGCCTGCCCTGGGTTTGACCTTCTCCAGGCCCCCTTTCCCTATTTCCCGTTTCCTCCAGAAGCCCCGTCTCTGCTCCAAGGCAGCTGCTCTGGTATTTCCCCCCAGAGCCTCCACCCCAGTCCTGAGAAGGACTTGCTCCACAGGGCCAAAGTACCTGGGTAACAGAGTCATTTAGACTCTTGCCTTCCAGATATTGTCATCTTTTGATCAGTCATAGGTCGTCAGTTGTGCCCACAAACCAATGGCACCCCCACCCCAGTCGGTTGCATGTCAACAGGGAGAAGGTAGACAAAAATTGAACACACATGCCTTCAGTCAGTGTCTTCAAACTTCAACATGCAACACATTCATCTGGGGGGTGTTGGAAGGGCCTAAATCAAGGTCGGCCACAGATGCTGGCCTCACCTTCTGAGCGCCTGATACAGTAGCTAGGCCCTCAAATGACTTAGACACCTAACATTGGCTTGAATTCTGTATGTTGGGGGCATGTATGAAACTCTGTAGATCCTCTGGACTGGAAGGAGCAGAAGGCCCTGATGCCCAGAATGTTGGTGACCATGGATCCCAGTGCGAGAAGCGTTCCTAGCAAGCAATCCCCAGGATGAGTTTTGTAAGTTCTTTCAGCATTCAGATGCCCTATAGATACCCAAGGTCTTGCTCCACGCCATCGACAGGAGCGGCAAAGTCCACCCAGTTTTCACCGTTTCCTCCCTCTTTGGTTTGGTTGCCAGGGCAACAGCAGCACCCGTTCCTTCCCAGCAAAGCTCAGGTTCCCTTATCACCCATCACCACTCAACACCCACAGAATCTGCAGAGTCTCTCACTTAACCTAACAGGCTATCTGATCTTTAGAGAAGAAACCTCCACAACAGTTTTATCCTAGACATAACCTTCATCCTCTGGTAAATACCACTGAAGGGACAGAAGTAGCTGATATGAGTATTTATATCAGAAGCTAAAATATGCACCCTCCAAGAAAAGAACCTGAGACTTTTAGGACATGCAGCTATTCCACACCCTCCAACATTTGATAAAATCAGTAATTTATGAAAATGTGGAGAAAAAAAAAAAAAGCCGGGTGTGGTGGCTCATGCCTTTAATCCTAGCACTTGGGAGGTAGAGGCAGGCGGATCTTTGTGAGTTCAAGGCCAGCCTGGTCTACAGAGTGAGTTCCAGGACAGCTGGGGCCACAGGGAAACCCTGTCTCGAAAAGACCAAAAAAAAAGAAAAGAAAAGAAAAATAAAATGTGACATTCTGCCACAGACACATTCTTTGCTTTACGATGATATAATAAACACCACACTTTGATACTTTTCTGCAGGCTATATTTCAAATAACATAGCTCATCACTCGCCACTACTGTTCTCTAAATAACTGGCAATGATTTAAAAGCAAAGATGACAGAGCTCTGATTCCAAGACACTGGGATAGCCTCAAGTTGAGAAAGATTCTGAGGCTTGACCTTCAACACAGTGTTAAGGAGCACCATGATTGCTTAGTGATAATCACCCTGGAAAAAGGATTTTGCCACTCCTGGTTTTCTAGGAAACATGTTGCCCATATTTTATAGGTTTAAATGGTTTATATTATGGTTTAAATGCAAAATGCCCCTGTAGGTTTATATATTTGAATACTTGCTCTACAGATGGTAGCATTGTTTGGGGAGTTTTGGAACCTTCAAGACTTAAGGGCTCACTAACAGAAGATTGCTAGAGGATGGACACTTTGGGTTATACAGTCTGCCCCTGTTTCAGGCCAAAGTTCCCTTTGGTTCCTTCCCGGTCCCCTAAGACATAGCAAGCTGTGCCACCAGCTCCCATGCCAAGGATATGATGCCAGGATCCACGCATTTCCCTCCATAGTGTACTAGATCCTCTTAAACTGTAAAGCCTTCATCCTGGATGTTGTTTCATCAGGTGTATTATCTCAGCAATCAGTGAAGTAGTTAACACAGGCATCTACATCTGGAGTTAAAGAATGCACAGCACAGCTCCATGAAGGGAAGCTGAGACTTTAGGGCCTGAAACTCTTCTGGACCTTCTACAATCTTACAGAAGTCAAATGCCTTGAACGTGGCCCAGGTAGGGGTCATGGTTACCCGGGCCTTCCAAAACTCATGATTCCTTTTATGCAAATCATATCGTCTGCTCCCATTGGAGTTGGCTTTTTGCCCCTCAGAAATCTTGGTCTACATTAACATTTTAGGATGTTCATGAACTGTTTGAGCCCCCCCCTGCCCCAACTAGACTGTAATAAATTAATTCCCAAATATAAAGCTAATCTACAGCCTTGCTCTTCAGCTGGAGATGAATATTCCTCCTGGGGAACATTTAGCAGTCTCTGGGGATGATTTCTGATATGACAAGCAGGTGGAGAAGACAAAAAAAGACAATGACGCTGGCTCCTCATGTGGGGTGGGGGGCAGCTGCTAACATCCGAAGAGCCTCAGAACAGCCCCCCCCCAAGAGCTGTGGGACCTGCAACGTGAGCAGTACTGAGCTGGGAGACGCTGGGATAAAGCAGTGAAATTCAGTTATGAAATACTGGATTCAATCAATAAAGTCCATAAATGGAGACTACAGCCGTCCCCCCCAAAGAAGGAAATAAACTTGATTTCTGCTCTGGACCTAGGAAAAGTGCTATCTACATAATGTCTTCCACAAATTAAAGGGAACTGTATTTATAAACTCCTGTCACCAAAGTATTCTGCAAAACCAGATGCATGGCAAAGAACTTATTTCTTTCTTTCCCCATACGAATGCAACACCTGAAGCCCTGGCAAATTTGTCTCAGGATCATAGCTGGTGGGATAACCAGTCACCCCCACCCCCAGCCACAGAAGGGAATTAGACTAAACAAAACCTTCCTTGTAGCCTCCTACTCGCTTGAAGCGAATGATAATTGTGCTTTTTTCCATCTTTAGTATCAAATATTTTCATGATTTCCTCCTATTCCCCCCACCTCTAAAACCAAAAGTGTTGTGCTTAATGTCCTAGAGCCTTAGAAAATAAATACTATAACCTCAGTTCATTTACGACATGAAGAAAAAGGAAAAAGGGATTTGTGGGTTCCTTTTTCCAATCCTGATCAAACAATGAATGAAATCAGCTACTACACTAGACTTTTTAAACCATTTTAAACTGCAGCGTTTTGTTGTAATAGGTCTGTGGTTTTTGCAAGGCAAACTCAAAAGTTACAACAATCAACTCTATCCCAGAGGGAAGAGTTTACTTGTGTAAGAACTGGTTTGGGCAAAGTATGGTCTACAGAATCAAAGATTCCAATAGAAACTGGGTTTTCTCAACCCTTAATTCTTCTAAGATGCCTAATTGGACATTATGCAGTTAACTGTGAAGGACCTTTGCAGAGAATAAAACCCAAGGCTTTTTCAGATCTTCAGGAACATTACAAGCTAAGCTTTCAACTGCAGCCAAATGCCATTACTATGAGTTTCTTCCCATATATTGTTTAGTCACAAATACCATGTCCTTGATATTATATGTGATCCAGAAACTTCAAAATTATAAAGCAAGGCTCCAGGACTTGTAATCCTGGAGACAGACTGCAGCTAACACATGGCATGTGATCACTGTGTGTACTATAAAATGCTATTAATGATAAGGAAGAACTGGGGGATTTAAACAAAGTCCCCGATGGAAGTTCTGTAAAAGGTAGAATGGACTAAAAGTAGCCAGGTCCCTCAAAGAAGACAGAGAAGCAGCCCAAGTAGAAACAGTAGAAACATTAGGAGAGGGTGGTGTGTGTCCTGCTTCAGGGCTCCCATTTTCTAAAGGAATTTTGGGCTGTTCAATACTCCAAAGGAATAATTTACCTGGAAATAGTCACACTACACATTCAAAGACATGGCTATTCCAACCACTAACCTGAGGATCAAATAGTAGCCACTTCAGTGTTAGTTAAAACAGCTCATTCCAACAGCCCCTGGTAAGGCCAGACCTGTACTTGTCACCCCTTCCACGTGGCTGCCTGTATTTTCCAAACCTATTCTGAGTTCCCCCAGAGACACTATATCCTCACAATGGCTCCTGTGGCATCCCCCACCCCCCCCCATGATGTTTCTCACTAATTCCTCCCACCATCGCTGTGCCATACTGTGTGGTGTGTCTTTGGTTCCTCTTGATACCAGGAATGTGGTTAGAAACTAAGAAGAAGGAAATCCCTGAGCTGGATCATTAAACTCATCAATGTTATGGGACATCTTGACAGAGAAAGTTCATTTAAGCTTGGCTTTGAGATTTGGAAAGTTGTTACGATATTGGTCTCTCACGAAAGATATGAACAAAAATTTAGAGGTGAAAATGTCAACATTTCTAGAAGTTTGTCCAGAACCAAAGCAAGCAAGCTGAAAGCCACCATCATCACCACCTTCCATGCAAGGCTAAAAGGCATTGCTTTTAGTGGCACATGCCTTTAATCCTGGCATTCGGGGAAGCAGAGGCAGGATGGTCTCTGTGAGTTTACAGCCACCCTGGTCTGCATAGTGAGTTCTAGGCCAGCTGGGGTTATAAGGAGACTGTCTTGAAAAAAAAAAAAAAAAAGTAATAGGGGGCCTGTGAGATGGCTCAGTAGGTAAAGGAGCTTGCCACCAAGCCTGACAACCTGAGTTCAATGCTGGTACCACATAGTGGAAAGAGAGAACTGACTCCCACAACTTGTCCTCTGACATCCACAGTGGTGCCATGCCACACACATACATACAAATGAACAAATAAATGTAACTAATAATAATGAGTGTTTCATTGATATTGTATCAGATTCTAAACATTCTGAAGCATACCAATCTGAGTCTACCTAAAGGCAAGAAATCAAGATTTTGATTTGCTGCATAAAGAGACAAACACAGAAGCTGGGTCACAAATCGAGGTGTCCCAAATGCCTCTCTCTGGTCATGCATCTGCCTATGAACTCAGAAATCATTTTAAAAACCAAGTGATTTGCTGGGCGTGGTTGTACATGCCTTTAAATCCCGGCACTCGGGATGCAGAGGCAGGTAGATCTCTGTGAGTTCAAGGCCAGCCTGCTCTAAGGAGTGAGCTCCAGGCCAACTGGGACTAAAGGGAAACCCTTTCTCAAAAATACCAAAAAAAAAAAAAAAAAGTGATTTGCTGGGCATAGTGGCACATGGCTTTAATCCTAGAACTTGGGAGGAAGAGCAGGCAGATCTCTATGAGGTCAACACCAGCCTGGTCTACATAGTGAATCCCAGGCTGAGACTATATACTGAGAACTTGTCTAAAACAAACAAATAAATAAATAAATAAAATTACTTATTTGAATACCAATTTAATAAAGGTAATTTTTAAGCAGCAATAAATTGTAACTTTTAAAAACAAATTTTATTCAGCCACCAAGTTATAAAAACTATAGATTTTGAATATGACATTAAAAAACAATAGAGGGCATTTTTTGGTTTGGGGGGCTTAATGAACTCCTTTTTTTCAAATGCTGGGTCAACTTTTCCTTTCATTTGGCAGAATCCTATATATCATTTTTCAGCACAACCAGCTCATTTACAAATGGGCCTATTTCTGAAAAGAAACCATAACATAAACACAAATCTTTCCCAGAAATCAGAACTTAAATTAAAAAACAAGTCTGTTTGGTATACATTCTTCAATGGCTCCTTCTCCCTGCTCACTTGAGGGGACACACGCACACACACACACACACACATACACACACACACACACACACACACACACACACACACACACCTGACCCCAAGGGAGCCACAGAAAACCAGGGGTCTTCACCTATCTTTCCTGAGAAAATGAAGGGAATCCAAAATGGTATCTTTCTCATTTGTTGACAGAAAAGGGGTCTGTTGGAGAGAGGGAAGCTATGATTTAGATTGCTTGTATATCTGTGGTTAACCTTGGGTTTGTGCTTGCTCTGTACTTCTAAAGCCCCTTTTTAAAAGTCCTTTGCATGGGTGCAGAGTTTGCACCAATTCCTCCCCTGCCCCCTAAACAAAAGGCTTTTCCTCTTCATCAGAGCTGGAAGCTTTTGATCCCTTCATCTCCTGCGTATTCAGAGCCTATGCATACACAAGCGAGTGCTGTTCTCTCCATGTCTATTGAATCTCTTAAAACTCAAGGAAATGTGCTTTTTTATTTCATTCTTCATCCCCGGGGACAGCTGATAGTGATTGAATTCTGAAGAGATGTGGGTGAGGTAGGCAATTCATGCCCACTTTTATTAGCGCTTAAGATTTGAATTAAAGATTCGGTATTTCAGAAAAACAGCTTGATATGTTAACGTCTGACCTGAATTTTTAAGCTGTCATTTAACTATTTTATGCTTAGCAACTCTGTTTTTCACCTCAGGGCCAGTTAGGGACCAGCAACAGGTTTCAGTCAGAAAGGCTTCAGCCAGAGCCTGTGTATCTGATGTGTCTGCTGGGATGGTTATTTGTATAGCCCATTGGCTCTCTAGAGAAATCTTAAAGTTAAACATGGGCTAAACAAAGCGTTAATGTTTAATGTCGATTAAGGGAAAATTTTTGACAAAGCAAACTTAACATTACCTTTGTTTTTGTTTTTTTCTTTTATTTCATTCATAGTACTTTAGATGGCACACAGCCTCTTGGGCATATAAGGCTAAGGCTTTCCGGGAAACTGAACTCTCAACAGAGTTGAGCAAATCTGGAATCAGGCAGCTTTAAAAACTGCAGGAGAAGCCGGGCGTGGTGGCACATGCCTTTAATCCTAGCACTTGGGAGACAGAGGCAGGCGGATCTTTGTGAGTTCAAGGTCAGCCTGGTCTACAGAGTGAGTTCCAGGACAGCTGGGGCTACAGAGAGACCCTTTCTCGAAAAGACAAAAAAAAAAAAAAAACCCTGCAGGAGGTTTTTGTGCCTCTTGAAGTCAGCACAGACAGTACATTTGGAAACACAGGAAACAGCTGAAGAAAATGGAGAAAAAGAAAACATACAGGCTGTTTTAAAGCCTCTTTTATTTTAAAGATTTATTTATTTTTTTTATTTTTATTGACTTGTCCATGTGTGTCTGCATCTGTGTAGCTGCACGAACCTGCAGGTGCTCCCTAGGCCAGGAGAGGGTGGGAAATCCCTTGGAGTTGAAGGTACAGGTGAATGTGAGCCACAGAATACCAGGCCTCGGCAAGAGTAGCAAGTGCTTCTCACCACTGAGTCATCTCCTCAACTCCTAAAGTCACTTTGTTTTCAAAGGATAAATCAGAAGAAATCTGAGTTAATGGGATGGAGTATAAGCTCCCTCCTGATTCCCAGATAGACACAGAGAAAAGTTGATTAGGGTTTGGCAGCTTGGAGCTTTAGCATGATTTGATCTATTATTAGCATGATTTGATCTATTAGCATGATTTGGTCTATTAGCATGATTTGATCTATTATTAGCATGATTCGATATATTATTAGCATGATTTGATCTATTATCTTTAGCATGGTTTGATCTATTAGGACTTAGCACTCAGCCTAAGCCTGTGGATTCTTGTGTATTCTATTTAACAATAGCATTCCATTTTTGTATCTAGAAAATTAGGAAAATAAGTCTTACACCTCAAAAATTATTATTCAGTGTAATGTATTCTAGTCTTGATCTTTGTGTTCCCTCCATGCTGAACTCATTCTTTATATATAATTTCATAAACTACTTTTGTTTTGCTTCAAAAGAATATCAGAAGTCATTCATCAGAGACATTTGAATGAATATATATTTATTTTCTGTTTTAAATTTTTATTTATGTATATTTTATGTGTATGAGTGTTTTGCCAGAAGAAGATGTTGGATCCCCTTGGAACTGGAGTTAAGGTTGGTTGTTAGCTGTCATGTGGGTGCTGGGAACCAAACCCAAGTCTTCCTAAAGAGTAGCCAGTGCTCTTAACCACTGAGCCACCTCTTCTGGCCCTTTTCTAGTTACTTTCATTGTTGTTTCTAGAGACAGGATTTTACAATGTAGCCCGGGCTGGCCTTGAAATTGCAATTTTTATTCCTCAAACTGTGTGCTGGGGTTATAAGCATGCTCTACCACACACTGGATATAGTATTCAGAGAAGTTTCTTTGTACAGTGCAAGACAACACAGAAACTCATAACTAGTGCAGAGAATAAGTACACAGCCACAAATGAGACATCTACATCACACCCTCTCAGGGACCATCCCAGAAGAGGGAGTGGAAAGATTTTAAGAGTCAGAAGTCAGGGAAGACTAGATCAAAACAGAATCTTCTGAACATCGCAGGGCCACTAGACTCAAACTCACAGCAGCTGTGGTTGCCTGTACAAGACCTGCACAACACCAAGGCAGTCAACATCCAAGAATGGAGGGGGGAGGGGCTCACAAGTCCCCACTTCTTGCTGAGAAGTTCTTCCCTCGGTGAGTTTAAGATTAAATAGCCCCATTCTTCTATTAAGTTGGTTTTGGTCATGGCGTTTGTGGTGGTTTGAATGAGAGTGTCCTCCATAGGCTTTAAGTATTCAGACATTTTGTCTCCAGTTGGTGGCACTGTTCTTGGAGGTCTTAGAAAGTGTGGCCATGCTAGAGGAAGTATGTTATTGGGGGCAGGCTTAGTGAGTTTAACAAGCCTTGCAGTCTCCAGTCAATCTCTCTGCTTCCTGTGTTCATTGCAAGATGTGACCCTCGGCTTGCTGCTCCAGCCCCGGCCACCATGCTTCCCACCACAATGGACTCTGATTCCCTGGAACCATCAATTGTAACCTCAAATAAACTCTTCCTTTTGTAAGTTCCTTTGGTCATGGTGTTTTATCACAGCAACAGAAAAGTGACTAATACAGTTATTTAGCACCAAAGAGTGGGCTGTTGGCTGTGAAGAACCTGACCATGTGGATGTTTGGAGAAATGTGGAATACTTTGGAAATTTGGGCTAGAAAAGCTGTTGACTACTGTAAGCAGAGCTTAACGGGCCATTCTAGTAGAGGCCTGGAAGAAAACATTGTTGCAAAAAATATAGTTCCAGAGGAAAATAAAGACTTAGGCAGCAACTGGGATATTTTGATAAAGAGTCTGGCCACAGTTTGCCCACAGCCCAAATGCTTGCCTGATGCTAAATTGAAAAGCAATGGACTAATGTCTTTGGTGGAGGATATTTCAAGACAGCCTAATGTAGAAATGGTGGCATGGCTGTTAATGGTGAATATTGTACAGATCTACAGTGAAGAAGAGCAGATGGGGCAGAAAGAAATGCAGAATGTACAGTTTGGATCTGAAAACTTCACTAGGAAGATTAAAGGTGTGGCCAAGGCAGGTGAAGGAGAGGTTCCTTTTGATAAGGAGACTGAGGTGATTAAGGAGAGGCCTAGCTATTTATAAGTAAACAATGGAAAAAGTGAGATTAAAGTGATTAAGGAGAGGCCTTGAGATTTATAAGTAAACAACAGAAACAGTACCTTCAGGGCAAGACACCTAAGCCTCCAACAAGTCCAGGGCAGAGAAAATTTGCAAATGTGGCTAAAGTAGGAGAGAGTCCATCCCGAACTTGCAGCCAAATTCTGCAATTTCATTCACGTGGTGCTGGCTTTAGAGGCATGAAGGATGCAAGAGTGAAGGGGTTATCAGTTCTTCCTCCACAGTTTCAGAGAGCCACAGAGGCCAGGCAGAGTGCAGCATGGGCATCCCTGAATAAAGAAGGCCCTGATAGGCCATTGCATGAAGCTGTGAATGTGAAGCCTGGTTGGCAGTGGAGACCCCAAGAAGACTTTTGAGATGCCAGACCTGTGAGATATTTGCCAAGGAGAGCTGCATACAGGGAGTGGCACCAGCCTAAGAAAGAGATGTATGTTGCACACCATCCTGGAAGAGCTGAGCCATCTAAGCCCTTTGGAAGTAAAGTCCCAGAAGTCACACACGGAGCTACTGGACTTGGTGTTTGCCCTGCTGGTTTTTGGTCTTGTTTTGGTCCAGTATTTCCTCACTACGCCTCTATTCCTCCGTTTTGGAATGGGAATGTGTATTCCATTCCACTGTACATTGGGAGTTTGTAATTTGTCTTTTGATTTTACAGGATCTTACAGTTAGGAGATTGGCCTGAGTCTCAGAAGAGACTTTGGACTGTAGACTTTTGAATGGCATTGAAACTGGTAAAGACTATGGGGACTTTTAAGGTTGGACTAAATGCATTTTGCATTTTATATGGTCAGGAGCCTATGGGGGCCAGGGAGTGGAATGTGGTGGTTTGAATGAGTGTCCCCCATAGGCTTTAAGTATTCAGACATTTTTCTCCAATTGGTGGCACCATTCTTGGAGGTCTTAGAAGGTGTGGCCATGCTAGAAGAAGTACGTTATTGGGGGCAGGCTTAGTGAGTTTAACAAGCCTTGTGGTCTCCAGTCACTCTCTCTGCTTCCTGTGCTCATTGCGAGATGTGACCCTCGGCTTGCTGCTCCAGCCCTGGCCATCATGCTTCCTGCCACAATGGACTCTGATTCCCTGGAACCGTCAATCGTAAGCTCAAATAAACTCTTCCTTTTATAAGTTCCTTTGGTCATGGTGTTTTATCACAGCAACAGAAAAGTGACTAATACAGTGTTTATCACAACAATGGAGAAACCAAACTAGAACAACATATATGAAATTCTCAAAGAATTAATAAAATATTACATTTTTAAAAAGAATTTGGGTTTAGGTGTACCACATTTTTGTTATCCACTCATCAGTTGAAGGGCATTTGGGTTGGTTCCAGCTCTTCTCTATTGTGAGCAGAGCTCCAATAAACATAGATGTGCATGTAGCTTTGAGGTAAGATGAGTCTTGTGGGTATATACCCAGGACTGGTATGGCTGGGTCAGGTGGTAAGCTCATTTTGAGTCTTTTAAGGGTTCTCCACACTGCTTTCCACAGTGGTTGTATGAGTTTACATTCCCACCAGCAGTGGATGAGTGTTCCCCTTTCCCCACAACCTCTCCAGCATTTGGTGTCTTTTGTTTTCTTGATCTTAGCTAGTCTTATAGGAGTGAGATGATATCTGAAAGTGGTTTTAATTTGCATTTCCTTAAGTTCTATGCAGCAGTAAAGAAAGATGACATCATGAACTTTGCAGGTAAATGGATGGAACTTGAAGCCATTATGCTAAGTGAAGTAACACAGTCCCCCATAAAACAAAGGAGAAATGGTTTCCCTCATTCACTGATGCTAGTACAAAATCCCCCAATTAAAAGACAAGCTGCATAATGTTATTGTTATATTTCTTTCTATCT
This sequence comes from Rhizomys pruinosus, assembly GCA_009823505.1. Taxonomy (NCBI): domain Eukaryota; kingdom Metazoa; phylum Chordata; class Mammalia; order Rodentia; family Spalacidae; genus Rhizomys; species Rhizomys pruinosus. The sequence continues at coordinate 454,189 of VZQC01007082.1, forward strand.
TAAAGCAACTGTGATATTATAATGTGAAGCTCTTAATGGGCCTTAGAATTAACTTACTACTTACTTTCAGACATGTTAATTAACGTATATGGGTGGAAGGTATATATTCATATTTTAGAGTAATATAAAATTAAAGGGAAAAATGTGAGTTCTTAAACATATTTCAGAGCTAACATATAGTTTATTCCCAGAGGACATAATTCTGGTACATATATGACATTTATATAGGCATATTTTGGAGCAATACAAATGGGAAAGAACAATAACAACGTAAAGACTGGGTCAAAGAACAGGTTGATACAGTTAAATTCTACCCAAAACAATAAACCTCCACAGAGAAAAACTTTTAAAAGACTGGGAGGCAAATGCAGGACATATGTGGCAGAATGCATGAACTGGAGTGGGGTGGAGAGAAAGACAGGGGATATGTCTAAATTAAACTGAAAAATGATGTATGAAATACATAAAACATCAGTAAAAGTATTATATTTTTAAAAAAAGAATTTGGGTTATCTCCTTGTAATTAACACTTCACTGAGCTAAGTATCTTGTATCCATGTGTGTTTGTCTGTATGTGCATGGTATGTATAGATGACATGTATACACATGCTTGGGTACAAGTATACCTGCCCATGTGCACAGAGAGGCCAAAAGAAGACACTGGGTATCCTGATTGATCATCCTCTGCTTTAGTCCCTTGAGACAGTATCTCTCACTGAACCTGGAGCTAAGCTACAGGCCAGTAAGCTCCAGCAAGCCTGGTGTCTGCATCCCCCACAGTACTGGAGTTACAGACGTTCCTAAACCACGCCCAGCTTTCTGTGTGAGTTGAAGGGATGTGAACCCATGTCCTCATACTTGCATAGCAAGTGCTCTTACCCACTGAGCCATCTCCCCAGTCCTCACCGTAAATATCTTCATTCATAAATTTCAACCTGCATTTTTATACATTGCCATAGCACAGGATAAAAGTACAGATGATCTTGGATTTTAAGGGATTCACTCACACACACACACACACACACACACACACACACACACACACTCACACATTAAAATCTGAACCGCTTCTGAAGTTGGATGAAACTATGACATTTCTTCATTTTTGAAGGAAAATGTGCAGACCTGCCCATTTCAACCTGAAACCACTTAGACCCATTGTATATCCTTATATGGATCTACTTAGAGTACCTACGAGATTTCTGTCTACATTTTTCTTCTGTCTACATATCTCTTCATAAGGCTTTGCCACTGTCTCAGATAATCTTCTAAGGTCATGAGTTTAAAACCTAAAATTTCTTTGGAAACAGTTTTGGAAGACACGGGAGAAGAAAGATGAATGGAAGGAGCAAAGGAAGAGAATATTACTTAATTTTTAATCTTTCTGTACCATTTGAACTGTTCACCAAGTGCATGTAATTAAATCTTTTAAATGTCAACAGGACTGAGCTTCATGATGTGATTGCAAGCCTCTTCTCTGTCTTTATGCATTTTCATATTTAAATAATTTCTGAAGAAAGAAAAGGATATCTGGTTCATAATGAAAATTATAGATAGAAGTCAGCAAAAAGTCAAGTCATTAACAATTCAAATTGTATAATGCATAATATGTTATTGAATTGATATTATGAAAAATGCAATCTTCTTAGCTAAATGAAGTATCCAAGATTTGGATAAAGAAAATTGCTGCCGGGCGTGGTGGTGTTTGCCTTTAATCCTAGCACTTGGGAGGCAGAGGCAGGCGGATCTTTGTTGAGTTCAAGGCCAGCCTGGTCTACACAGTGAGTTCCAGCACAGCTGGGGCTAAAGGGAGACCCTGTCTCAAAAAGACCAAAAAAAAAAAAAAAAAAAAAAAAAAAAAAGAAAAGAAAGAAAATTGCTGAGGGGCTGGAGAGATGGCTCAGTGGATAAGAACACTGGCTGCTCTTGCAGAGGACCCAGGTTCGATTCCCAGCCACCACATGGCAGCTAAGAACCAAACGTCTTTAACTCCAGTTCTGGGAATCAGATGCCATCTTCTGACCTCCACAGCATTGCACGACATGGGTCCACTCAGATACATGCAAGCAACACACTCATACACAATAATAAAAAATATGTCTTTAAAAAATATATTTGAAGGGGCTGGAGAGATGGCTCAGTGGTTAAGAGCACCGACTACTCTTGCAGAGAACCCAGGTTCGATTCCCAGCACTGACATGGTGGCTAAGAACCATCTTTATCTCCAGTTCCAGGGTAACCCAACACCCTCTTCTGATTTCCGCAGCACTGCAAGACACAGGTGCACCAACCTACATGCAGACAGTACACTCATACACATAAAAAATAATAAAAAAAGAAATAGTAATTTAAGCAATTTTCTTATAAAAATATATTTGATATAGCTGGATGTTTCATGTTTCTGTGCCTTTACATGTACTCTTTAAAGATTTTTGCTTTCCATTCCTTTAAGTACTACATTTTCTTATGTCTTCTCTTATTATTTTGCCTATTTTTTATGTTACAAACCCATTTACCATTCATTTGAAATGTTTATTGCAAAATTTTTGCCAGCTTATTTACTAAGTATGAAGAGGACTGCCTTGTTTATTGCATCGTTATCAGAGTTAATCCTACTAAAAGTTTTAAAACTTCCAACCACATTTATTCATGTACTCATAATGTGGCATATTTATTAGTATCTAACACATCCTATTCGGATATATAGTACTGATGAATAGCAGTCACCCAAACTGCTCCCAAACTTTGACACAGTCCATTTCTCAAACGTATATTGCCTGGGATGCCATAAACCACACACTGTATGGTTCATGCAACAAAATTTATTGTCTGACCATTCTGTGTGTAGAAACTCAAAGTCAAGGCATCAGCAGGGTTGATTCCTTCTGAGAACTGAGAGGACAGGGAGGCATGGAGCCAAGTGTTCTAATTTGCTTTCTGCTGCTGTGACCAAAAGGAACTTATGGTAAGAAAGGATTGATTTTCACCCCCAGGTTGCAATCCAACACTGAGGAACATGAGGGCAGGAACTGACGCAAAGGAACACTGCTAACTGGCTAGCTCCTCTGCCTGGTGCTCATCCAGGACCACATGCCAGGGATGACACTGCTCACAGAGGGCTGAGCGCCCCCCGCACCCCGTATCGATCAACAGTCAAGAAAAGACCCCACAGACATGATCAGAGCCCAGTCTGATCTGGGAAGTCCCTCAATGAGATTCCCTCTTCCCTTTGACTCTTAGTTCTGTCAAACTGATCAAAAAAACTGACCAGGACAAGTTTGAAGATAGCTTGGGCTACATAGCAAGAACTTGTAGAAAGAAGAAGGAAAGAAGGAAGGAAGGAAGGAAGGAAGGAAGGAAGGAAGGAAGGAAGGAAGGAAGGAAGGAAGTGAAAGAAATAGGTTCCATGCTTCTTTAGTTTCAAGAGTTGGCTGATGCTTCTTAGCTTGTAAATCCATTTCCCGAATGTCCACCCCCATCTCCACATGGCTTTCACTCCTATGAATTATTGTGTATCGACATTTAATCCCATATGGACACTAGTCAGATTGGATCCAGTCCCCAGATCTTGCTCCAAACCTGGTCCTATTCTGTTAAGACACAATCCTATACCACAGACTTAATGTAGGTTTGATTCAATTGCCCATGCTTCTTCGGGCAGACAACAGAATTTCCTGTAGTTATTTTAAACTGAAAGAAATAATTTTGTGGGTTTTTTTTTTTATCTTTTTTTGGGACAGGGTCTCCCTGTAACCCCAGCTGGTCTGGAACTCCCTCTGTAGATCAGGCTGACGTTGAACTCACAGACATCCACCTGCCTCTGCTTCCTGAGTGCTAGGATTAAAGGCGTGGGCCACCACACCCAGCTTAAAGACAGTTCTTAGCTGCCTTGTGGGTGCTGGGAATTGAACCTGGGTCCTCTGCAAAAGCAGTTGGCACTCTTAACCACTGAGCTATCTCTCCAGCTCCTGAAAGAAACATTTTTGAACAGGGACTGGGAATATATCTGGGTTAGTAGAGTGCCTAGCATACAGGAAGTCTAGCAGGGCATGGTGGCACAGGCCTTGGACCCACCACTCTGGAGACAAAAGCAGGTGGCTATCTGTGAATTCAAGACCAGTCATGGCTACACAGCAGCTTCTGGGCTTGGCCAGCCAAGGCTGAGATCCGAGAGAGAGAGAGAGAGAGAGAGAGAGAGAGAGAGAGAGAGGAAGAAGACAGAGGGAAGGAGGAAGGGAGGGAGGAAGGGAGGGAGGGAAGGAAGAATTCTATTAAAAGATGACTAGCAACCTTTCTGAGAAGGCCAAGAACCAGGCTTGGATGCTACACAACCAGAATGGCCTAACAGGCCTAACAAACACCTGTAGCAGGCACAAGCTGGGAAACACACATTGTATAATTTTGGTGATTCTGCACACATGCTAAGTGATTTTATGCTGACACCGAAGTCTGTCATTGCATAAAGTAAGTATAAGGTTAGAATGTCTGCTACTTTATTTCAGTTTTTTACTTTTCAGGCAATTAAATAGTGTCCTAGTTTGTCTTTCCATTGCTGTGACAAAACACTCTGACACCAACTTGGGGAGGAAAGGGTTTATTCAGCTTACATCTCCTGGTTCATAGTTCATCACTCAGGGAGCACAAGGCAGGAACTCAGGGCAGGAACCTGGAGGCAGGAGCTGAAGCACAGGCCATGGAGGAATGCTGTCCACTGGCTTGCTCTCTACTGGCTTGCTCTCTGGCTCATGCCCAGCCTGCCTTCTTATACTGTCACTGCTCAACAATCAAGACGATACACCACAGATGTGGCCACAGGCCAATCCAATGGAGCCAATTCCCCAACTGAGGCTCCCTCAACCCAGGTGTGTCAAGTTGACACCAAAGCTATCCAGCACAAATAGCAAATAAACAACATCACAGCAAGTTGAGAGAGACTACGGAAACAAGAGCTGTCTACATTCATGCCTTAAATGGAGGGTATTCTTTTTCTACATTTTGAACAGGGTCATTCACATATTTTCATTTTGCACTGGGCCTCACAAATGACATCACCTATGTAGTAGAAAAATTCAACCTACCACAAGCAGTCTCAATAGAAATTCAACCACCACTATCAGACCCTGAAGACTGGAAACCAGCACAGGCTCACTAGACCCACCCTGAGTGGCTTCAATATCATACTGTTTACAGTGAAGAGTTAATTTTTAATAATTTTTATTTATCCGTTGACAGTTTCAGATCTATGTATACAGTGTATTTTGATTTGAATCACCTTCCTATAGTCCCCTCTTTTTTAGTTTCTACTCCCTCTTCCCCATACACCCCCTCCTACCTCCATGTCTTTTATTGAATAATTCGGAGCTGCTTGCACGTGCCTGGATGTGAGGTTATTTACCACGTCATGGGCAACTTACCAGTGCAGTTTACCTTTATTACTGACTGTTCTAACCATGAAGCGCAGCGCCAGCCTGGCAGGGTTGATGTCCAGGCTTCCGCAACTCTGCGCTCCTCACCACTGGAGACTCTCTGGAGTCTGCTCGTGTTGTCCAGCTCTCGGTTTCTGTTTCCAAAGGCGGCACTAGCAAGGGGAGCCCTTTTTACACTTGGGTTCTCTCCTCTTTCGTCTCGTCTTTCCAGCCTAGCTCAGGAACTTTTTCCAATTTTAAGGCTGGACCAGACAATCCGAGATGACTTCTACCATCAGGCTGTCTCCCTGTATGTGTGACTTCTAGGTGTCATTCAGAGACTGGGTGTAGCCCTTAGGTCTTAGCTTCCTATTGGGTTTCAAAAAGCACCTGAAGGAGGTGTTAAGAGAAACAAAATCAGTTACTTGGTAGCTGGAGACCTCAGAGAGAGAAACAAGAATTAGGAATGCCCCCCACGCCCCACCCCGCCAGAGCAGTGTCAAATCCCGCCATAGGAGAACAAAGGGGAAAATCAGAGACAGCAGCAACATTGCGCCCAGAACCCATGGTGACCTCGTCAGGCCTGAGTCTGCAACCCTCTCCCCTGCGCTGCCTGCTTAGCCTGGGTGCCTACTGTCTCAGGACACACTTGCCTTTTGCCTTGCTTTTTTTTTTTGGTCTTTTCAAGACAGGGTCTCCCTGTAGCCCCAGCTGTCCTGGAACTTACTCTGTGTAGACTAGGCCGGCCTTGAACTCACAAAGATCCGCCTGCCTCTGCCTCTGCCTCCTGAGTGCTAGTATTAAAGGCAGGTGCCATCACTCCCGGCGCCCTTTGCCTTGTTAAATACCACAGTGATCACATCTGGGCGATATGAAGACACAAAAATTTGGATACAGCTTTTGATTTAGTTAAGTCAATACATAATTTTTAACCTGGTTACTGTGTGTATGTGGGTAGAAAGGGACTATTATTTGGAGGGACAAGCACGGGGTGGAGGGGGGGTAGCAAATATGAATAAGGTGCAATGATACATTTTGTGCTGACAAAAATGGAAAAATAAAAATAAATAAGTAAAATCTGGTTGTTATTAGATGATATTAAATTTGGTGGTTGTTTCATGCACTGTAAACGGCCATTGAAGAATATAGCAACAACAACAAAAATGGTTTCAGTAACACCTGACTTGCAGACAATTCGATTTAAGCTAGAAGCCTGAGGCTTAATTAACCCTGCCACAAAACACCAAAGGTTGTGACCATGTGCTATGGGGATATAAAAGAAGAGAAAAATTATGCTTATGTCGATGAAAATATCATTTTAAGCTGCTAATTTCTGAGCAAGCAAAGCATTAGAATGAGAGTGTATTTTTAGTTTGCACATTTTTTAAAGAAAAAGAATATTCTTAGCTAGAAAAAAATGCAGTAGTTTAAAAGGAAAATGACTATAAATGCTTTCATGCAAAATTCTAATTTGCCATCCACCTCGATGTGTTGCAGATACTGAGATGTGGAAATAGCTTGTCGTTTATGAAAGAAAGTAGAGGAGGCAGAAATTCGGATAAAATTGGGCACCTGAGTGAATTTGGTTTGTTGTTCAGTAAACAGACATGGGAAGTAAAACATCAGGATGAAGAAAGAAAACCTTGGCAGGGAGCCATCACAACATCCTCGGCCAGCGGGGACTTATAGGAAGTAAATTTTACTTATATACAAAGACAAATTCTGTTCTGTGCTCCAATCAGTAAGTCATTGTAAATCTTCAAATTATGCTGAGGAGATAAAAATGTTTTCTCATCCTGCTTGGAGGAAATGAAAATCTGTTCTCAGTCTCCAGCTTCCAACCATCTCATGAGGCTTTTAAGAGAAGATGGCCAGTGACTGAGGCCAGGCCACCAAAGGCAGTGATCTACCTAGGGTCACCCAGCCCATGGGGCTTTTCTTGTTGGATTCTAATCTAAATGCTCAGTGTTCATCAAAGCTCTTAATTAGAAATTCTCCCTCCAATGTCGAAAGTGACTAAGCTAACAGAGGATCCCATGAGGATCCTCGAGAAGCAGCTGAAGATAAGGAGACTGGGGTGCACGGACTCCAGTTCCCGTCTCATTGTGAAACTGACCACAGGGTTGTAATGGAACACACAAAGGTGAAGTGCAGAGAGAGTGCCATTGAGAAGGCGCTCTCATCCGACAGGTCATGGGCACCATGAAAGTCCCTTCAAATGAGGGTACTTTCTGATTTACTCCTCCCAGACTCCCTTTACCTGCTTCTCTAANTACTTAAAGAAGTGCAAGATTATAAAGAGCAAATCAAAGAATTAAGAAAAGAGAAAGAAACTCAAGAAGGAAGTGGAAACACTGAAAAGATCCCATGTTGAAAAAGATAAGTGTATTAGTCACTTTTCTGTTGCTGTGATAAAACCACCATGAGCAAGGGAACTTATAAAAGGAAGAGTTTATTTGAGCTTATGATTGATGGTTCCAGGGAGTCAGACTCCATTGTGGCCAGAAGCATGGTGACCAGGGCTGGAGCAGCAAGCCAAGGGTCACATCTCAAAATGAACACAGGAAGCAGAGAGAGCAACTGGAGACCACAAGGCTTGTTAAACTCACTAAGCCTCCCCCAGTAATGTACTTCCTCCAGCACAGCAACACCTTCTAAGACCTCCAAGAACAGTGCCACCACCTGGAGACAAAAATGTCTGAATACTTAAAGCCTATGGGGGACACTCATTCAAACCACCACAATAAGGAAACCAACCAGCAAAGCAAAGAGCTACAGGAAGGGATTGAGACGCTCTGAAAGGAAGTGGAAATACTAAAGAAATAAGAAGAGGAAATTAAAAAGGAAACCAAACACCCATCCAATCAATAGGAAAGGAATGGAAAAAATCTCAGAAGCAGAATTGAGGAAGCAGAACAAAGAATATCAGACCTGAAAGATAACACGGAACAATTAAAAACCTCAAGTAAATATTCTGAAAATTTTTAAAATACACAAAACTAGAACAAACAGGAACTGTGGGACACTATGAAAAGATCAGACCTCCACATCATAAGAATAGAAGAAGGAGAAGAATCCCAAGAGAATGGTATTGATCAGATCTTCAACAGAATAATAGATGAAAATTTCCCCAAACTAAAAAAAGACAAACCAATACAAATACAAGAAGGACATAGAACTCCAAACAGACAAGATGAGAAAAGAAACTACTCTCCATGCTATATCATAGTTAAAATGCTAGACACCCAAAACAAAGACAAAAATCTTTAAAGCCACAAGAGAAAAACAACAAGTGACCTAAATGGGAAACCTATCAGAATTACAATTGACTTCTCAGTGCACACTATGAAAGCAAGAAAAATGTGGAACAAAGTATTCCCAGTGTTAAAGGAAAATAGATGTCAACCCAGGTTACTATACCCAGCAAAAATGTTGATTAGAGTTGAAAGAGAGAGAAAAACATTCCATGACATAAACAAGATGAAAGAATACATGTCTGGAAAACCAACCTTTCAGAGAATACTAGAAGCAATTCAAAGGACAGAAGAAAGGAGCAACCATCCCTAGGCACCTAGAATGAGAAATCAATAAAAGCATAACTGCAGAAGTAGAAACCTAAACCCAAACTGCAAATGGATAATAAGGCAAAAGGAAACAACACAAACCTATCAGTTATAACCTTGAATATTAATGGACTGAATTCCCCAATCAAAAGACATAGACTGGGAGATTGGATTAGGAAAGAGAACCCATCAATATGCTGTCTACAAGAAACACATCTTACCTTCAAGGACAGGCACCACCTTAAAGTGAAAGGGTGGAAAAAATACTCCAAGCAAATGGTACCAAAAAGAAAGCAGGTATTGCTATTTCAATATCAGACAAAATAGACTTCAAAGTAAAAGAAATTAGATAAGACAAAGAAGGCCATTACATTTTTATCAAAGGAACAATTGATTTCACAATTATGAATATATATGCACCAAATTCTGGTGCACCAAACATTATAAAGACAATTCTCCAGGACCACAAGTCACACACTAACCCCAGTACACTCACAGTAGGGGACTTCGATACCCCACTGAGCCCTTTGGACAGGTCAACAGGACAAAGAATAAACAGAGAGACATCTGAACTGTATGATATGATATACTAAATGGACCTCATAGACCTTTACTGAATATTCCACCCTAATACCAGAGAATACACTTTCGACTGAGCATCCCACGGAACATTCTCCAAAATCGACCACATTCTGGGACACAGAAGAAACCTCCACAAATACAAAAAGATTGAAATAATTTCATGCATTTGCATTCTATCAGACCACACTGCAATAATGCTCAACATCAACACCAGGATAAGCACTACTGCCTACAAGAACAAATGGAAACTAAACAACACTCTCTTGAATAAGGAATGGGTCAAGGAAGAGATAAAGAAAGAAATAAAAGCATTCCTGGAACTGAATGACAATGACAATACAACACAACAAGAATATGGGATACCTTAAAAGCAGTCCTAAGAGGGAAGTCTATAGCCCTGGGTGCCTACATTAGAAAAATAGAAAGAGCACAAGTGAATGATCTAATACTACAGCTAAAAATACTTGAGAGGCAACAACAGATGAACCCTAAATGCAACAGACGGGAAGAAATAGCAAAAATATGAGCAGAAATCAATGAAATAGAAACAAAGAAAACAAAAGAAAAATAAATGAATCTAAAAGTTGGTTTTTTGAAAGAATAAAGAAGATAGACAGACCTCTAGCCCAGTTAACCAAAAGAAAGAGGGAACAACTCCAAATCAATACAATCCGTGATGAAAAGGGAAATATCACAACAGACAACGAAAAGATCCAGAAAACCATACGGGAATACTTCAAAAACCTGTACTCCTCTACCAAGTTTGAAAACCTAGAAGAAATGGATGAATATCTGAAATCCTGGGATTCACCAAAGCTCAACCAAGAAGAGATCGATAGCTTAAACAGGCCCATAATATATGAAGTAATTGAAGATGTAATAAGAAACCTCCCAACTAAAAAAAGCCCAGGCCCAGATGGTTTCACGGCAGAATTCTACAAAACATTTCAAAAATACCTACAACCATTATTACTGAAATTCTTTAGAAGGATACAAGCAGAGGGAATTCTCCCAAATTCCTTCTATGAAGCCAGCATCACTGTATTACCAAAACCAGGCAAAGATACAACTAAAAAGGAGAACAATAAAAGATGCAGAACAGTTATGGCAGAATACATGATCTGGGATGGTGTGGGGGTGGGGGGGAAGGGAAAGGGAAATATGCCTGATCTGAATTGGAAAATGATGTACGAAATGCACAAACCATCAATAAAAATTAAATTTAAAAAAAAAAGAAATAAAATAAAATTAATTAAAAAATTTTTTTTAAAAAAGAAAATTTAAAAATCCTGCTCTATGTTTAATTAAGCCCACCTTAAAACTGTGTGTATGTGTGTGTGAATCCATGTTTGTATTTTTAATTCCTTATAATCCTACACATTTAAATCTAATTAGAAGTCAACTGTAAACAAAGATAAATAGATTCAACTCATAAAGACTGTTTTATATTTCTTCGTGTTAAGAATTTTTAATTGTGTACACAAAAATTTTAGTATGTATTAAATTCAATCTAATGATAAAAAAGGAGAACAATAGACCCATCTCCCTAATGAACACAGATGCCAAAATTCTAAACAGAATACTGGCAAATTGCATACAGACTCACATCAAGAAGATCATCCATCATGACCAAGTTGGATTCATACCAGAGATGCAGGGATGGTTCAACATACAAAAATCAATAAACATCATCAAACACATAAACAGAATGAAAGAAAAAAAAAACCACACCATCATCTCAAATGATGCAGAAAAAGCCTTTGAAAAAATCCAGCATCCCTTCGTGCTTAAAGCCCTAGAGGGAATTGGATTGGAGGGATCATTCCTCAATCTAATCAAAGCCATGTACAGGAAACCCACAGCCAATATCATCCTAAATGGGGAAATGACAGAAACATTCCCTTTCAATAAAATAAGGATTTGGTGCTAGGATCCACAAATGAGACACACCATATCTCGTTTGTTTTTCTTTTTTTTTTAAATACCATGTAATTTTAAATTAAATATACATTAATAGACTATAGACCCATGTCGCTCTCCCGTCCCTGTTTATCTAGGTCTGTGTTACTTCGCTAGGCATAATGGCAAGTTCATTCCAAGTCTTCCAAGGTCTTATGCTGTGTGGAGCACAGCAAGCTCTGCCCCCCGCTGCCCTATCTTCCACCACGGTCACGAAGCTGTGGGTAGGTGATGTTCTATATAGAAGCCCTGTCCAAGGATACACACTCTTTAGTCTCTTATTCTTTAAAACTTGGCCAGTTGTGGTCTTCTGTGTGCATCACAGTTGTATATAGAAGCTTCACTGGTGAGAGATGAGGAATGCCTTATTTTTTGCTCTACTTCTTGTTCTGCTGTGTTCCATGAGCTGTAGGTATAGAGGTTCAACTGTAGATGTGTTGCCCAGGACTGGGAATCTCTCAGATGTATATTCTCTGTGTCTGACCAATTGTGGGATTCTGTAGTAACCCCCATCTGTTGTAAAATGAAGCTTGTTTGATGAGTGGTGTATGGTAAGTTTCACTGTAAATATAAGGATCCATGCTTATCTTATGATAAGAAAACCACATCATCATCTCAATAGGTGAAGAAAAGGCCTTTGGCAAAACCCAACACACATTCATGTTAAAACCCTTAGAAAAAATGGGCCTGGATGGAATATATTTCAATATAATTAAAGCTATATGCAAAAACCCATAGCAAACATCATTCTAAATGGAGAAAAACTGGAAGCATTCCCATGAAAATGAGGAAGCAGATGGTCTGTCCACTATCTCCACTCCTTTTCAACATAGTGCTCAAAATTCTTGCAAGAACAATGATAAAAGAAGGAAATTAAAGGAGTATTATTCAGAGAAGAAGAGGTCAAATTGATATTATACATGAGGTCACCAAATTGCCACTAGAAAACCATAAGAAAGGATTAATACTTTCCAATAAAGTAGCAGGTCACAAAATTAACTGCCTAGTCTACAGAGTGAGTTCCAGGACAGCTGGGGCTACAGGGAGACCCTGTCTCGAAAAGACCAAAAAAAAAAAAAGAACAAAAGTTAAATATTTAGGAATAGATCTAACCAAAGAGATTAATGATCTCTACAATGAAAAATTTAGATAATTAAGGAAAGAGATAGAGGAAGCTATTAGGAGATGGAAAGAACTACCATGCCCAGGGGTTGCTAGAATCAGTTTAGTTGTGTTCTTGATGTGGAGTGCTGTGAAATGTTGCATTTCAGGTACGACATGGTTATTGTACTCAGGGATGCAGTGCTGCTGCGGTAACATATATTTTTAAGCTCAAGATTTATAGAACATCCTGTCAAGGACTCAGGAGGACACCTGTCCTTGAAGATCTATAGGGAAGAGATTTCTGTAGTGACCCCATACTACTATAAATAGCCCTTCACCTGTGTTCCTATAAGCAACTGCAATTACATTCACTGGGTCTTTGTCTCTGTCTTTCTGTCTCTGTCTTTCTTTCTTGCTCTCTCACACACACAAAGCATGGAAGTAGAAGGGAAAGTAACTGGGAATAGTTAGAGGATCAGCAAGGGTGGGGAGGGGAGAAGATAGAATAATGGGATAAGAACAGGATCAAAATATATTGTATATGTGTATAAAAGTTCATAATAAAACCATTTTATATTAAATTACTATATGCTCATAAAACTTCCTAAAAGTTAAAAGAAGACTGGGAGTGTAGCTCAGGGGTAAAGCAACACCTAGTAAATGTGATAATAGAATTATAAGAAAAAGAAATCTATTTTACTTACAAATTAGCAATTTGCAAAATAGTCTTATTTAGTGACAACAACAAAAAGAAGCATAGGAATAAATTTGGCCAAACAGATGAAAGATCTATATAATGAAAACTATGAAACATTGATTAAATAAACTGAAGAAAACAACAAGTGAAAAGATGTCCTATCTCAATGGGTTGGAAGATGCAATATTGGAATATCATCCTGCCCAAAGTAGTCTGCAGATTCAATGTAATCTCTATCAGAATAACAAATACATTTTTCCCTAGAACTGGAAATATCAATTCAAAATTTATTATGAAGCTGCAAAAGATAGAAAAGGAATCTTAGAAGTCTGAAGTGATCAAAATAGCACAGCACTGGGATAAAAACAGACACTGAATACAATGGAACAGAACAGAGAGCCCAGAGATGCATCTGTGCATATAGAGCCACATGTTCTTGCAGAAGTACTAAGAACATGCAATGTTGTCAATAAATAATGCCAGGATACTGGATATGCATGTAAAGAACAAAATTAGATTTCTATTGCCCAGCATACACAAAATGAACCTGATTTAAAGACTTAAATTCAAAACAACAAACATTGAAGCTACTAAAAAGAACTTTAGAATTAGTGTTATATTTGTTGTGCTCATAAGCTCAATTATGACAATGCTGAGTGTATGTATTAAAAAATCTATGGTAGAGATCTCCCGAGACCAGCTGAAGCACAGGAAGGTAGGTTGGAACTGGGTACTTCAGCAAGGCTGATTGTTGATTGACTTAACCTAGTTAATCTGTTAATCCACTTGTCTTTGGCTTAATTGGCTTTTGTGGCTGTGGGGGCGGAGTTATCCTCCCAGCTGGTATTAAAGGAAGGGTTGTATGAGTCTTGAGATCTGAGATCTCCTGAGACCAACTGAACTGCAGGTGAGAACCACCCACTACCCACCACCCAACCCCCCACCCCCCACTACCCCACCACCCAACCCCCCAC
>VZQC01007082.1:477026-527279 GCA_009823505.1 Rhizomys pruinosus
AAGGAGCTGGAACCATCCAAAATGCCCCTCAACTGATGAGTGGATAGAGAAAAGTGGTACATCTACACAATGGAGTTCTATGCAGCAGTAAAGAAAGATGACATCATGAGCTTTGCAGGAAAATGGCTGGAGCTAGAGGACATCATGCTGAGTGAAGTAACACAGTCCCAGAAAAACAAACAATGAATGCTATCACTCATCTCTGGATGCTAGTGCCAATTACCTAGTTGTAAGTATTTCTCATGCATGGCCCCTTGAGCTTTTGTTCAAAGCAGTTGGGAGTGATGTATATTGGAAACAACAACAACAACAACAACAGAAAAGACTACTTCACAGAACTGACTGAAACAGTGAACTTCTGCTCAAAACAGTCAACTTCCTCATGGAGAATATTGAGAAAGACTGAGAAAGAGATGAAAAGCATGTTTGGCAGAATGCATGAGCTCTGGTGGGGTGGGGCTATAGGGTGGGGGACATGGATCTAGATTTGATAAAAAAAAATAGATATATATAAATAAATAAATTTTTTTTGGTCTTTTTGAGACAGGGTGTCCCTGTAGTCCCAGCTGTCCTGGAACTCGCTCTGTAGACCAGGCTGGCCTCAAACTCACAAAGATCTGCCTGCTCTGTCTGCCAAGTGCTTGGATTAAAGGTGCGTGCCACCATGCCCAGCTTTTTTGGGGAATAAATAAATTTTTAAAAAATCTATGGTATGTAGATTGTCCTTGACATCTTGAATCTGTATGCTTTTTTTCACTAAATACAGAAATAAATTTTCACTATTTATGAAATATTTGTGAAATTCATACAACATATTTATCATATTTTTACCCCTTCCCCTATTTGCCCCTCCCTTAATGTCCCCTGGCAATTTATATATATTTATATATATATATATATATAGAAAGTCAAATCTGTTTCCCCAAATGCCCTTCAGCATGAGTCCATCAACTGGAGCCTGGTTAACCTATTCAGTGTCACATTACTAAAGAAAACCAATTCTCCCTTTCCCAGCAGCTATGAGCTTAAAAGAGCAGAATGTTGATAGTCACTGGCCTGTGGCTTTACCATGGGGCTGCTAGCTGCTCAGAGGAGGTAAAATGGTGGGATGGCCAGACACAATCTGTGCCAGTGGTCAGCTGACAGGGCTGAAGAAAGTATTCTGGCTTAGCCTTTGGTTTGCTTCTTTGTAGAATGAAGGCTAGTCCTTCATGGGCAGAAGCTATGGTTTGGGGAGTTAATTAGCTCAAAGCACAAATGTCTCAGTGCCTGAAACCTCGACTGTCACTGGTGCAGCTGGTAGGCAGCTAGTCTCCAGGCATCAGGGCAGAGTACCAACCCTTGGGTAACCAGGGTAACCTGTAATGTGTTCCATGAGAAGATTCTAAGTCTGCCCTGAGGTACTGGTCACCCCCAGCCTGTCCTGCCCAAGGGGATAGCAAAGTTCTGTCTAATTAGCCACTCAGGGGCTGGCCTCTCCCCATGAGGACTTGTCTCTCCTATTACAGAGGATGCAGGGCTTGCGGTCCTCACACAGACATCCTAATATCTCCTTGTACCTACACTTTGCTCTTTTAAAAGATTTAGTTTAATTTAGTCTCATTTCCCAATAAACATGACATGAGGCAAGTTTCTTGATAGGATACCAGGAATGAACCCCACAAAGATTCTTACCAGAGGCTTACCATGTGAATACACACTGAAATCAGGTTTTGATTGTCCATGCCAGGTATGTATGAATATAAATAGTATTTGGTAAATAGGGGATAATCATTCTACTTCGTGATCATGGTCTATAAGATCTCTTTGTTATTCTACTGCTTGGGAAAACTTTGTGCCATAGCATGTGTGTGGAGATCAGAATGACTTATAGAAGTTGGTTCTCTCTATTCGCTGTGTGGATTCAGGGGATCAAACTTCTGTCATCATGTTTGGCAATAAGCACTGTTACCTGATGAGTGACCTCACTAGTCCTTGGTGTTCATTTCTGAGAAAGTTATGTAATCACATGAAAAATAATGAGAGACTTGGATAAATTGTAGCATAAACCTCTCAGCACCTGCCCATGTCTCTTATCTCTGTCTCTTCATATCTCCCTCTCTTTCTTTCTGAACACTTTGTGTATTTCTCCATCTCTTTCTTCTGGATCTTTTACTCTTCTTCTGTCTTTAAGTGTCTCACTATCTTTGACCTCTCTTCCTCTCTGTCCCTCTCCCTGTCTCCTTCCTGTTTCCTTCTGTATTGCTGTCTACCTGTCTGTCTTTTCCTGTCTAATACTGTCTGTCTCTCCCTCATGTCTCTCTGGATCTGCCTTAAGCATATCAGCACTTCCTGTGCCAGCGAGCATACTCCATGGGTTATGTGGTCTGTCATTTTCCAGCTTCCTCACAGGGAGATGCAACAATAATATTTTGGTAAACTTGTTTACCTCATACTTGAGGCAGACAGGAGGAGAGTTGAAAACAAACTCATGAAATGGTTTGCTGTGACCCTGGCTGTATACAGGTGTAGGAAAATAACAATATTCCCCCAAATAACATGGATATGACCTAGTGACTTATTAGCAAGTGAAAATATTAAAAAAAAGCACCAATATTTCTAAGTTAAGCAGTAATTTATATGAAAATAAAAGAAAACTGCTCATCATACAAGAAATCTTACATCATTTCTTGGAAGCTTGCATTTAGGAGACTTAAAGGATGTTAAGGTTTATGTTCTACTGAGCTGTAGAGTTCCATGAGGTTGGAAAGAACTGAGATCCTTTCCCAATAAACCTGAACCTGTAAATACCCTAATGAGCTCTCCTGTGCAGCATCTACAACTGAGACTTGTATGGGAAGATCTGAGCTGCTACTGGGCCAATACCTGGAATCCTGCCACAGGCAGTAGGAACTCATCAAGACAACTGAGACCTTTCATCTGTTCTTGGGTCCAAGCACCTTTCCACCTTCACTTTCCACTATGAACTTGGCAGACATGTCCCTGTGGCAGGCCTCCCATGGGCCAGTGGCTGCCTTGGGTTGCATCACACAGCCAAGGCTCTCTAGATTTAAGCCAGCATTACTTGAAATTCACAGATATTCTGGACTCCAAGCAGCAGGACTAAGGACTCTCTGCAGCCCAAATGGTGTAGTGAGGACATAAAGGGCCTTTTACCTAATAGATCCCTCTTCTGTAGTATCCATACAGACCTTCCTGGTTAGGAGACACCCTTTGTCAAATATACTACTTAGGGAATCACCTGGAATTTTTCCTTAGTTTCAAAATGCCTCCTAATGTACATTGCTGCTTAAAATGGGTTGTACCTTCTCTTGTATGTCAGCTTCTCACTCAGGATATGCATTTCTAGATTTGGGGTACCACAGGGCTCTAGGGCCTTCAGTGTCATGGATATGTTTCTGTGAATACTTCTGATGTCTACTGAGGAGGATCAATAAGTCTAATAGATATCAAAGACAAGTGGAATAAGCAGCTGTAGAAGTGGGTGGTTGCAAGCACAGGTATATTCTCTCTCTCTCTCTCTCTCTCTCTCTCTCTCTCTCTCTCTCTCTCTCAATCCCTTCCATCTACTCTTATGGATTTCCAGCACCATACCTGCAGCCATATAGGTAGTTTTAATATTCATGTGATTTTTTTTTTTTAGTATTTCAGAAATGGAGACATTTTTGCCACATAAAGTTCATAGTTTTGCTCAAAAAAGACATGATGGGCACCTGCCAATTGTGAGTTAGGAAAATGTGGGGGCTTGATCCCTGACACAGAAAGTAGAGGGCTTGTTTGGGCTTGTCACCAGCTTCCCAGGTCTCCAGCTTCTCTGCCTTTCTGGGGCACCTGAGTACTATGGTCATTCCACCTCCATCCTAGTGAAGACAGTGTGAAGAGAGATAGCTTCACTTTCCCCACAAAAGGAAGAATCATCCTGAAATTCACTCTTCTCTAATCTTATCAGGATACACAGAGAATACAGGTGGCAAGCTGTTCCTGAACCCTCTGGACAGTGACTGTGGGGTAGGTGTTGGAGGTAAGTTCAGAACAGGGAAGGGATGCTCAGGTTGGCTGACATGGCTATTAATATCTCAGGCATATGAATTCTGACACAGGAACATCATTAATTATTGTTGGCCTTATGTGTCTCTAAAGACATATAAAGAGAGGAAGGTATGGGATTGCCTGGCTACAGTTGCCAGAGAAAATATAGGATATTCAAATCAAACTGCATTTTAGATCAGTAGCAAATTTCTAGAATCAGAATTTCCCAGTAGGATTTGGTACATATTTTATTAAGGAGTGCTCTTATTTTTCTTGGCTCTCTATATTTTGTTTGCTAAATCTGGTGTCTGTCCACTTTGGTGTTCAGGAACACTGTGTGCATTCCTGCTCACTGGTCAGTAGCTGGTAAAACTCCTTGTGAAACCAAGGAGCTGCTGGTTGAGTGAGGCTTGGGCACAGCAGACAGTGGTATGAGACTCTGTGGAAACAAATGAGTAAGGATCCATCCTGGGAGAAGGTGCCAGTCCTGCCAACCCTGACAATGCCTTCATTATATTGAAGTTGGTTTGCTGGCTTAAAAAAATGGGAGCAGAGCCAGCACAGCATGCAATATCCACATATCTCTCCCTGCAAGCCCCTTTGGAGGAAGATGGGCTGAAGTGATCTGGGACCACGTTTTGTTTCAGATAATTCTTTCCTGGGAACATGTGAAATACTTTACTCAAGAGCCTAAAACTGAGGATTAATCCCATTTTTCCAGCATCCACACAATGGTCTCCAGTCACTGAGTCTTGGGTGACATAGTTGAGCAGAATCACCTCTGTCTCCATGTGGGATAGAGTGCTGGATGTATGCATCACTTTTCCCAGGGACCTTGAGTTCAATGTGTACCCATATTCACAGCCTGTGTGGGTTCTTCCTTACTCAGCTCTTTCCTTTTACATGTAAATCAAGTTAATTATACTAAACCATTGATTTCCTACTAGACCAGATGTGTCAATACATGGAATGATCCCCCCCAGGGTTTTTAACATGATTTTTAATCAGAATAAAATTTAAAACTTCTTCTGGCAGAGGCCCAAGCTACAGCTTCCACCAAGAGCGTGGACCATGAGATCCATGATCCCTGGGAATCAGTCAGCTGTGACAATGTTCATCCTACAGAGATTCGTAGATGACCCCTGGCTCCAGGCAGCCCTCTTCTGCCTCTTCTTTACCTTGTTTGTGATGGCCATAGCTGGCAATGGGCTGATTATCATGACCATCCATAGAAGTTCCAACCTCCACACTCCCATGTACTTCTTCCTAGTCAACCTGGCCCTGCTGGATGTGATCTGCACAGTGTCTGTCCTGCCCAAAGTTCTGCAGAGCCTGGTGGCAGAGAATACCATCTCTTACGGGGGATGCCTCACCCAGATGTTTGTTTTCTCCTGGGTCCTGGGCTCTGAGCTGCTGCTCTTCTCTGCTATGGCCTATGACCGCTACTTGGCTATCTGCCGGCCATTGCATTATGGTACCCTCATGAGTGGTAGGGCCTGTGTAGCCCTGGCAACCTTCGTGTGGTCCACAGGGGCTCTCAACTCTTTAGTGCTCACTTGTCTGGTGCTGCCGCTGTCCTTCTGTGGCCCCAATCTCATCACACACTTCTTCTGTGAGATCCCTTCTGTGTTGCTCCTGTCCTGTAGCCCCACCTTCATCAATGATGTCATGACTGTCATTACAGACATGTTCCTCACTGGCCTAAACTTCGTGTTGACCATGTCGTCCTATGGCTTCATCATCACTAGTATCCTACGCATTCGGTCAGCTGAGGGCAAGAAGCGTGCCTTCTCCACCTGCTCTGCCCACCTGGTGGTGGTCGTCCTGTACTACTCCACTGTGCTCTACACCTATGTCCGGCCAGCACTGGGATCTGCTGGGCTCCTGGACAAGACCATCGCTGTTCTGTACACTACTGTGACTCCCTCTCTCAACCCCCTCATCTATACTTTGAGAAATAAGGAATTCAAATCATCCTTTAAAAAACTCTTTTTTACCTAATTCATGACTGTATGTAGAATAAGCCTGGAAGTTGCAAGGGAGACTTAAGAAGAGCTCTCTCTCTTGCCGGGCATGGTGGCACATGTCTTTTTTCCTAGCACTCAGGAGGCAGAGGTAGGCGGATCTTTGTGAGTTCAAGACCAGCCTGGTCTACAGGGCAAATTCCAGGACAGCTGGGGCTACAGGGAGACCCTGTCTCGAAAAAAAAAAAAAAAAAGAAGAAGAAGAAGAGCTCTCAACCCTTTTATGTATCTCCTAACCCTGGAGAAGGAAGGCTGAGTAACAACCACCAGGCTAGCTGTCCAAGCCTGTGGGAAAGGAACATCACACTCTGTAAGAGATGATGCTGGTTTACATTCTTTTAAATGTTTTACTTAACCTTAAGAATTTCTATACACCAAATACACTGAAATATATCCGTATACTTTCAGTGCTATTAAACAATAAGGTCTTTCAGTGAATCAATGATCACTGCTCATTAATTCTTGGGTGTGTGTTTATTGTGACTCATGTTTAAATTCCTGGAATGTCAGTAGCAATATCCACTCCTGGATTGTCACAGAGATGAGGAAAACAGCACCCTGCCCATGCCTCCTGTGGACATTTGTTGGTTCTGTTTTTATATTTTATTTGCTTATTTCAAAATTTCCCCTGTTGCTTGGCTTATCTACCAACATGAGGGAAGGATATTCCCATAGGAGACCCAAGTTAGGAAGCTGGGCTTGAGAGCATCTGAACCCTATATAATCTCTAATTTCAACATCCAGATATGTTAGACTAAAGTAAGGTGTTAGAATGGTGGCTTCTTCCTAGACCTTGTGTTATTTCAGAGGTTTGATATCTTAACTCTAACTTATTCCTCATTATGTTTTCCTCTCCACTGAGTTTTGTGTCACCTTCCCATGCTCAAGGGCCATTATTATCCAGTGATGCATGTTGCATGTAATGTTAACACAGCATGTCTGACTGTGACAGGAACCAAAAAAATAATAATAAAATGATTATGAAATGCATATACACTGATGTGAACATGTGTACCTGTGAGCATCTTACACATTGTGGGATTTGGGTGATTATAGGTTCTCTGCTTTGCACAGAGTCATGTGACTAATACAGAAGAAATGGCAGGAATCATGAGTAAGATGTGAGGTTAGCAGTATGGAGGAAACAGCAGCAAGATGGGACTTTGCCAACGATCTATAGTTGTGGTGGTCAATCTTCACAGTACTGATTAAAGTCTTCCAGGAAATTGTTGAGGACATCTCTGACTGTGTCTGTGAAAGAGTTTCCCTAAGAGTTTTTCCTCTATGCTTCTGGCTACCATGAGGTAAATAATCTTCTCCACCAAAAACTTCCACTGCCAGGAAGCTCTGTATTCAATGGTGTGTTGTTTTTCCTGATACAGAAGAAATGAGTCAGGGTAGCATGTGGACATCTGAAGAACAGGGAGTGACCACATATAAAGGAAGGAGGGGAAACTGAGAACAGACTACTGTTTACTGATGTTCATCCTGTGATAGTGAGGCACATAAACAGACAGTGACATTTTCTAAGGAGTTTTGATCAACGGATTGGGTCGAAGCTGACAGGAAAGAACTGGACTAAGGGAAGCAAGGCTGACCTGTGTCCCTTTGGGAAATCAACATGTCTTCCAATATGGAAGAAGAGTATCTGCCAGTACCTGGGGTGTTGTTAATCTTAATTACACTTTTATTCGATGTATATAGTTAAGTATTGTCTAATCCAAACAACCAAGTTAACAGTACAAAAATCACATATCCAGGTTCTATATGTAAGGGCCATTTTCTATAATGGTCACAGCCATGTTCCAGCTCTTTGAAGGTTCTTGCATCCAGGCAGGTAGAGAAGGAACCCACACAAGCAGAACAGCCTGCACACTTCCTTCTAACATTGAAAGAGTGCAAGAGTCCCCTCAGAGAATGCTTGACATCTTTGTTCCTCAGTGTATAGATGAGGGGGTTCAGAGTGGGGCTCAGAAACAAGTACAGGACTGCAGACACTTTGCTTCTATTTGGGCTGTAGCTGGAAGCAGGGTTGATGTAGGCACAGAACACAGACGAGTAGTACACAGAGACTACAGTGAGGTGAGATGAACAGGTGGAGAAGGATTTCTGTTTCCCCTCAGCTGAGCGCATGCGCAGGACGCTAGTGATGATGTAGCCATAGAACAGCAGGGTGAGCAGAAAGTTGATGCCTCCATAGAAAGCATCTGCCAAGAGAGTCATGATGCTGTTCACATGTGTGGGGCTGCAGGAGAGAAGCAAGAGTGGAGGGATCTCACAGAAGAAGTGGGTGATGACTTTTGGGCCACAGAATGACAGTCGTGTCATCAGACTAGTGTGGATGGAAGAATTCAGGGCACAGATGGTCCACACCCCCATGACCAGGGTCCCGCACAGGCGTGGGCTCATCCTGGAGCTGTAGTGCAAGGGAAGACAGATGGCAACATAGCGGTCATAGGCCATGACTGTGAGCAGCAGCAGCTCAGAGGATAAAGACCAGATGAGGAAGAAGAGCTGGGTCATGCAGCCCTGGAAGGAGATGGTGTTTTCCTTAGCGGTTAGCCCAACCAGGACCTTGGGAAGCACCGAGGAGGTGCAGACAATGTCCATGGTGGCCAAATTGCTCAAGAAAAAGTACATGGGGCTGTGGAGTCCGGTGCTTGAGCTGACCAATGCAATGATCAGAGCATTGCCCATGAGTGCTATGATGTAGAGGGACAGAAAGCAGCAGAACAGGAGCAATTGCAGTCTGGGGTGGTTTGAGAACCCTTCCAGTATGAACTCAGTCACTGTTGTCTGGTTGGGGTTTGACGTCATGATGGAGTGGCCCTGTGCCCACTTCTGTGTCTTCATGTCTGTGAGAAGACAGTCTAGGTCAGTAACTTTAGACTCTCTTCTTCATATATGACTATTTTATAAGTTACTATGCTCTCTTTAAGGGAATAACCCACAAATTTTCATATTGCATGTTCTATACTTTGAATACATATGTGGCTTATTACATACATTGATGTGCTTCTATGTGTGTGTTGCATATGTGTGAGTAATTGTGAATATAAATGCTGAAGGAGGAAAGTACCATGAAAAATTCCTCCCAGACTCCCCTGGAATAGCACTTCACTATCCCTAGGTGTTTCTTTTTTTTTTTATCAAATCTAAACCCGTGTCCCCCACCCTATCCCCCGACCCCACCAGAGCTCATGCATTCTACCAAACATGCTTTTCATCTCTTTCTCACCTAGGTGTTTCTTAATTCAACCAACTTAGCAATGGAGATTAGTCATCACAACAATGGGACAAAAAATGATAATAAATTAGTTTATTAGTTACTATTCTTATTGCTATGAAAAATACCTAGGAGGATTACTGTAATTGAGGAAAGGATTTTTCTGGCTCACTGTGTAGGGGTACGGTCCATCACAGTGGGAAGGCATAGAACTAGATTGGTTCAGTCCAGGATGGTGGGAGTGTGAGGAGGCATCTGCTCACATCTTGGTGGTGACTCTGGAGCTGGGAGCTGGGGCTACAAGCAGGGCTGGGCTACACCCTTCAAAGGCTCATCATCAGTGACCCACCTTCCCAAGTCAACCCTTCCACCCCAGCCCTCCCACAACTTCTCAAACAGCAGCACCAACTGGGACTAAGTGTTCATATACATGTGTTGTGGCTGTGGGATCATGTCACATTCAAATCACAGCTAGACATTCCATGTAAACATAGTGGGTGCTAGAATGGAAAGCAAATAAAAAAAAAACCCAACTTCAAGGATAGATGTTACATTTTATTAGGTTGTGCTTTCACTTTTAAAAACTGTTCATACAAATGTGTGTATTTATGTGTTATGTAGTGTACATGATAAATGTACTTGTTACTGCTGGTATGTGGATGAGGGTATATGTGCTTATGTGTGTGCATATGTGTGGAAGCCAGAGGTAGATGTTGTGTCTTTCCCTAGCTTCTCACTGCCTTTAGTTTTTGAGATGGGATCTTTTACTCAGCATGAAGCCCATTGATGAAGTTAGGTTGGATGGCCAATGAGCTTCAGGGATCTGCCTGTCTCACCTACTTGCACTGGGATTACAGTTGTGTGCAACCATATGCTGGGGATTCAAACGCAGCTCCTCATGCTTGTTCCATTGATCTATATGTCTGTTTTGTGTCAATGCCATACTGGAAATGGGGAAATGGGAAAAATGGGAGGGGGACTTTAACTGGGGATGAGTGAGGGAGGGTAATATGGAGGGTGAGAGAAGAAACAGACAAGTAACATTAAGGATGTTTGAAAAAGCCATAGGAAATATATAAATTTTATACTTAAAGATACAAACACACACACACACACACACACATGCATGCACGCACAAAGGAGCTATGCCACCCACGATGATACTCCTCTCCCCAAGTGTGATTGTCAATGTAACAAAAACCCAAGTGCTAAGCATGGGAAATCTCCCTTTGAGTTGTTGGTGGGGGTGGTCAATGAGACTCCCCCAAAACAACTACTGTCATCACCCTTAGTTGCCTGCCAGAACTTGGAGGCAAGACCCTATTCCTGAAGACACCACACATGTGAGACACAGGACTTGGAGGAATCAAGCTGGAACTGACCTGGACTTCTCTTTCCTGAGGATTTGCTCTCATAGTACCAGAAGATGCTATGAAAGCTGCCAAGAGAGAAAATTAACAAATAGCCCGACCCAACTGTACAGCCTATGAACCACAGCAGTGACCAGCCATGCAAGATATCCCTAATGGTCCAATAATGGCAATTTTATCTTGGAGGTAACCAACGGCTGTTGATATCCAACTTGATAGGAAAGCATTCATGCCCGGTAAACCTAACCAAATCCCTTAGCTACAGGGGTCATGTGCTCTAAAGGAGAACCTACTGCTGCCATTTCCCTGAACTAATAATTTCTAATTGTATTCTAAATACTTATCCTTATGCCTACAGATAATTTCAAATCTCTCCTCTCCTCAAAGAAGCTTCTTTTGCAACAGATGGAGACTGTTACAGAGACTCATAATTGACCCACTTTGTGATCCCTAACACATTTACAAATAACCAAAACTAATAATTTCATGCATTCTATCATGCCACAGTGCAATAAAGCTCAATATCAATGCCAGGATAAGACATACTATTTACAACAACACACAGAGACTAAACAACATACTCTTGAATAATGAATGGGTCAAGGAAGAGATAAAGAAAGAAAAGCATTCCTGGAGCTGAATGACAATGATAACAGAACACAACAAAACCTATGGGATACTTTAAAAGCAGTCCTAAGAGATAAGGTTATAGCCCTGGGTGCCTGCATTAGAAAAACAGAAAGAGAACAAGTGAACGATCTAACACTGCAGCTAAAAGCATGTGAGAGGCAACAACAGATGAACCCTTAATGCAACAAACAGGAAGAAATAACAAAAATCAGAGCAGAAATCAATGAAATAGAAACAAAGAAAACAATACAAAAAAAATCAATGAATCCAAAAGTTGGTTCTTTGAAAGAATAAAGAAGATAGACAAACCTCTAGCCCAGTTAACCAAAAGAAAGATGGAACAACTACAAATCAATATAATCCATGATGAAAGGGGAAATATCACAACAGACTATGAAAAGATCCAGACAATGATATGGGAATACTTCAAAAACCTATACTCTACCAAGTTTGAAAACCTAGAAGAAATGGATGAATATCTGAAATCCTGGGAATCACCAAAGCTCAACCAAGAAGAGATCAACAGCTTAAACAGACCCATAATATATGAAGAAATTAAAGATGTAATAAGAAACCTCCCAACTAAAAAAAGCCCAGGCCCAGGCGGTTTCACAGCGATTCCTAATAAACATTTCAAAAAGTATGAATATTTCATATAATAACTATTATTACTGCAAATTGTTCTAGAAGATACAAAACAGAGGGAATTCTCTCAATTCCTTCTATGAGCCAGTGCACTCTATGATTACCCTAACCAAAACCAGAAAAGACTCAACATGCCAAGATCATCCTCATGACTCAAGTTGGATTCATGACCAGAGATGCAGGCGATGGTTCAAACATATACAAAATCATAATAATATCATCAAATCATATAAATAGACTAAAAAGACAGAAACCAGCACCCTGCATCTCAATGACCACAAGAAAAGCCTTTTGACAAAATCCAAGCATCCCCTTCCATGCTAAAGTCCGTTAGGCGATTGGATGGAGTGGATCGATTCCTCAATGTAATCAAATGCCAATAATCACTGGCGGAACACCACACTACCACGCAATCATCATCCCTCAAATTGGGAAACATTGAAAGAGCCATTCCCCTTTAAACGGAGATAGAACTTGGCAAGGCTGCCCCCTGTCACAAACCTCGCTCTTACAATATAGTGGCTTAAACCACTTCTGGAGCAATAAGGAAAAAGGAAATTAAAGAGTATTGAATTGGAAAAGAGGAAATCAACTATCCCTTTTTGCTGATGATATATGATTTGGTTTACCTAAGGGATGCTAAACCTCAAAAACTCCACCAGAAACACTTCCGTAGAAATGATTAACGAGCCTTCAGTAAATTGACAGTAGACTCTCACCATACCTACCTATTACATAAACCTTGAAAAAATCGAAGTAGCCTCTTCGTATTACACACAGACCAACAAGCAAACTGAAGAAGGAATTCGAAGAGACCTTCCACTCACATATAGCCTCAAAAACATAAAATAACTAGGAACAAACCTAACAAAGCACAAAAGATCTCCCAACAAAAATTTAAAGCCTTAAAGAAAGGCATTGAAGAATACTCAGAAGATAGAAAACCTCCCTGCTCGTGGATTAGGAAAATTTAATATAGTAAAATGTCCATTTACCAAAAACTCTATATACATTTAATAGCAATCCAACTAAAATACCCATAATTTCTTCACAGAACTTGGAAAAAAAATGGCCTTAAATGTCAAAAAAAAAAAAAATGCAAAAAAAAGACAGAAAACAACCCTGAGTGAAAAGAGCAAACGTGGGGGGGGGGGGAATCTACTATACAGACATTCAAACTAGATACAACTAAGGGATAGCAGGATAAAAGCAGCTTAGTAAGGCACAAAACAGACCTGTTGACCAATGGAACAAATTGAGGATCCAAACTTGAGCACAGGCAATTTCAGCCAATCTCATATTTGACAAGGGGGGTCAAGAAGACACATGGGAGGAAAGACAGCATCTCACAAGTGTGGTTTGGCAAAACTGGATCACCACTTGTAGAATGAAATTAAAACCCACCTCTCGCCCTGTCAAAGTCAATACCAGATGGTTAAAGACGCTCAACGTGAAACCCCAAACTCCTGAAGGGTGATAGAAAAAAAATTGGCAGCAGATTACAAGACTATAGGCAAGAAAAGCTTCCGAAATCAGACACAGCTGTGCAGAATTAAGGTCAACAATTGAAAATCGGACCTCATTAAATTCAAGCTTTTGTACATCAAAAAGAAACAATCAAAGGAAGTGAAAAAGAATTCCACAAAGACGTAAACCTTCACTATAGATACATCTGACAAAGCATTGATTCCAGAAGAGAAGAAAGCTACTCAGAAAGCAAAGAGAAAGAAAACAATGAGCCTCAATAGGAGCAAGAGAGCTTGAACAGAGACTTTACAAGTGAGGAGATTAGAGATAGCTGAGAAACACGACTTAAGAAGTGTTCAACATGACTAATCATTAAGGAAATGCAAAGTCAAACCACTTTAGATATCATCTACTCCAATAAGATGGGCTAGGATCAAGAAACAAATGATACCAAGTGCTGGAAGGTTGTGGGAAAGGGGAACAATCAATCCACTGCTTGTGGGAATTAACTCATACAGCCACTATGGAAAGCAGTGTGGAGAACACCTTGGAAGAACTTGGAATGAACTTGCCATCTGACCCAGCCATACCACTCCTGGGCAATGTACCCACAAGACTCCCATCTTAACCCAAAGAGATACATGCACAGCCAGTGTTTAACCTGCAGCTCTCTTCAATAGCAAGGAGCTGGAACACCCAAGTTGCCCCTCAACTAATGAGAAGTGATAGAGAAAATGTGGTACAATCTACACAATGGAGTTCTATGCAGTGGCAAAGAAAGATGACATCATGAGTTTTGCAGGTAAACGGCTGGAGTTAGACGATATCATGCTGAGTGAAGTAACACAATCCCAGAAAAACAAACGAAGAATGGTATCCCTCATCTGTGGGTGCTAGCACCAATTACCTAATTGTATGGCAAACTGAGCAATGTCATTGTGATCTGAAAGCAACTGTGCTCTTATATTGTGAATCCCTTTAAATATAATAAACAAATTTTTTAAAAAGCACCAACTGCTCTTGCAGAGGACCCGGGTTCGATCCCCAGAACCCACATGGCGGCTGAGAACCGTCTGTAACTCCAATTCCAGGAGAACTCCAGTTCCAGGGGAATCTGACACCCTCTTCTGACCTCAATAGCATTGCACGACATGGGTGCACAAACCTACATGCAGACAGTACATTCATACACATAAAAAAATAAATGAAATTTTTAAAAAGTTTAAAGTGATATGTTTAGGTTTCAAGTTGACAGGGGAGAGTTGTAATAAGAAATGTTGATTATCAATATGAGATCTAAAAAAAAAAAAAAAAACCTGGAAGATGGGCCTCTGATCAAGTCTGTGGAGGATTATCTTAATTAGGTTAACTGAGGGGAAAGGCTTGCCCACTGTGTGTGGCACCATTCCCTAGGTTGGGAAGCTGGATTGCATAAGGGAGAAAGTGAGCTGAGCACAAGCACTCAGCACTCACTGCTGCTGTGACCCGCCCTCCATTGTACACTGTAACTTCCAACTGTGAGCTGAATAAACCCTTCCTTTAATTGCCTTTCTCAGAGTATTAAGCACAGCAACTAGAAAAGGAAGACACCATCTATATAACCATCTGTTCACCTCTTCATCCTTGTAAATCAGCCAGCTACCGACAAGGACAACCTAGAGAGACATTTGTATTCTTCCCTTTGGTTATCAGACTACGAATCCCCAGGAAATAGAATTTACCCAGGAATATCATCCCGGTATAATATTGAAAATACCAAAGGCTAGTGTCCACCAGGGGAGAAACTTGTCTCATAGAAACAGATTTCATATAGCTCTAACAACTTGCCACACCAGCTTGCAGGACAAGATTGAATCCCAGACAATGATGGACCAGCAATGGCAGGGCCATGCCTTAATCAGGACTGTGTAGTTATGTGTATCTCATGCTTTCTATTTAAGCCTTACACTCATATTAAGATTCCAAAGGCAAGCTGAGCATGGTGGCATATGTCTTTAATTACACCTCTTGAGAGGCAGAGGGAGGCAGATATCTCTGAGTTCATGGCCAGTCCAGTCCACATAGTGATTTCTAAGCCAGCCAGTGTTGCAGGGGGAGACCCTGTCTCAAAAAATAAAAAAATAAAAAAATATTCCAAAGGTAGACTTAGAGAGGGGTCACTGGATTTCTTTCTCCTTCCCAATATACTTACATCTCTTTTTCTGATTTTTACTATTGCTTGTTTAACTGCCTTATTATGGACAGTGACGAAACCTGGTTTACTGAGACTATAAAGTCTCAGGCTCTGACCCTTAACTGCAGTAACACACACACACACACACACACACACACACACACACACATGCTCACACACACTAAAATCTACAAATCCAGCTGTAAATCTACCACTGACCCATTCATTAACCCACACATATATAAAATTAGTTCAAGCCTGCCTATTTCTGAGATTAGTATGGAAATGCATTGATCTGTAAATTAGTCTGTATAGTATTAACACTGTGACAATACCAACTAGTGTGAATGAAAGTTTCAAGGAAAACCTGCATCTTCAAATAAAACCTTCTGAAAGACTGATCAACAGATTAGAACTTCAATGATTGTAGAGACTTTTAAATATTGCAGGTCTGGAGCCTAATTACAATTTATTTGGGGCCATCTTTAGCCCATTAAATAGCCGTTCCTTGCCCAACTCTGTGTCTGGCCTAACATCCTAGGACTAGCAGATTAAAAACCTTCAGGAATGTATTAACTTAATAAAGCCTTGACTTCCACCAAGCAAAATGATGTGCATCATCAGATAACAACTGAATCCTATGCCTGAGATTATTTTCTGTTTTCCTGTAACTACCTACCCAAGGTTTCTAGAATAACTATCTCTTAGATTGATGTTTGCATACTGACTTTATATCCTTCATCTTTGTGGGACACAGTTACCTGTTTTGATGCACATTTTTTAGTTGCCTGATTCTTTTCTATATGCAGGTAATTTGTTTTAATCAAAGCCATCCCCCATTCCCTACTCCAACTGCTCTCCTATCACTCCCACAACCTTTCCTTCCCAACATCATGTGCACTTCTTTTCTAATGCACAGAGTCCACGTAGGGCTGCCTGTATATGCATTGTATAGAACATTAAAGGAGAATGAGTAGTCTATCTGAGCCTTTCTTTTTGAAGAAAACTGGTACCCGTCAATGGCCATTATTTGCCCATATCCCTCTCACAGGGGTGGGACTTTGTGAGGCCCTCCACTACTCATGTTGGGATTGGGGTTGGCTTGATCTTGTACAGGTCTTGCACATGCAGTGAACTCCTATATGCAGCAGCCTTTTCATCTCTACAGCACGTTGTTCTGTGGCAGTCGTCCACTACCTCTAGCTCTTTCAACTTTTGCACCCCCTTCCATAAGGATCTCTGAGACTTCAGGTCTAGCACACATTTTGGTGGATTAATCATAGACTGTTCTCTAGAAATAACTAAATCTGGTTTCAATCCTTATTTTATATGTTGTTAAACTTAAGGACAGGGGTTAATCGGTCATGCTGACCAACAGCAAGCTCCCTCTCCTAGCCTCACAGTTATTGTAAAGGAAATGGCAAATCGCTTACCAAACCCTGTCAGTGAACATATAACCTCTAAACAGTTGCCCTGGGTGAACATCTGATACCTTATTTTACATTTTCCAAAAGAAGTTTATAGATGGGGCTACCAGTTTCCAAGACATCAAAGGGTTATCAAAGGTACCCCAACACACACCCATATAATAGCTACACTACCATCAAATGTAAACCTCTGCTCCTCATTTCCCACAGTCTCTAAATCGTATATCAACAAAATACCCACTTCAATATGCAAGTTACCCCTCCTCTGCCACCTAGGAATCAGAGAGAACTCCACTATAAACAGTACTATAGACTAATCATCACCCATGTGCAATGAAACCTCCTCCTTCCTCTGACAAATGAGTCTATGCTCTGACCCCGGGCCTTGAGAGTCTTCACCGTGCTGTCAGTCTATTTACAGTGTTGGAGTCTGGACTCTGCTCAGAGCTCCCACCATGCTCTCTTTCTGTGGTGTTACCTCTTTTACTTGAAAGTATCAAAAATATCACTTTAATCAAAAGTACATCAGCTTCAGTGTCCTCCTTCAACACCAAACCTTGTATATGTGATATACTTCAAGTTTTCTTATTATCTTCTAGTAGTGATAGGAATTCCTAGAATAATGTTGAATAGAAGTAATGAAGGGGAAATATTTGGTTTGGGTTTGTTTGTTTGTTTGTTTTCTTGATGGTTCCTTTGCTTGTTTGTTTGTTTGGTTTGTTTGTTTGTTTGTTTGTTTGTTTGTTTGAGACAAGAGTTTCCTGTAGCCCCAGCTAGCCTGGAACTGTCTAAGTAGACCAAGTTGACTTCAGTCTCACAGAGATCTCCTTGCCTCTGCCACCCAGATGCTGGGATTAAAGGTGTATGCCACCATACCCAGCTTGTGCAAGTTTTTGATGTACATAGAAAATATTTAGTTTCACCATGATGGGTCATCATTGACAGATGCTCATTTTCACATTTTGTGTTTTTTCTTAGTTAGTTGAGAAATCCTCAGTAAAAACTGAATTAAACAATTCAGTATTTACTGAAAAATATGCAAATACATTAAAAATAGAGGAGAAATGAAGAAAAGTAATGAATTTGAATAAAACTTCAAGAGCAAACTTTGTAAATTTACAGATTCAAATGTAGCAAACAAAATGGAAATGCTGAAGGTTGGGGATAAGATTAGTATTAGTGTCCTCAGAACACAAAGTCAAGACTCAAATACCTCAGAGGAGTCCAGCCATAATGTTCTTTTACAAAGAACATCCCAGTCACACCCTGGAAGGGCACCCACTCTCTAGAGAAAGGAGAGTGTGCAGGGGGAAGCCTCTCTACTCACAGTGCCAGGCTTCCTGCCAACATCCTCCACATCATTCTGCCGGGAGCTTGGGTCCTGAAGCTGAGAGTCCTTTTTAATTATTCCCAAGAGCTTTCTCCTGGAAGTTGCCTCTCCAGTGTCCCCAAGACAAACACTTGCTCCTGATTTCAGAAAAGCATAGGTTTCTATGAAGGCAGGTAGATAGCCCAGAGAGAGACTCTTGATACAGGAACAATATCAGTAGTCAGTGCAGTGCATACTTTGACAGGAACCACCTAGACAGATGTCTGCTGTGGCCACTGTGACAGGTAAAGGTGAGTTAAATCTTGTCTTCTACCCAAGGACCCTTCAGGCTAAAACTGGAGCTCCCAGGCTCCTGCCTCACTGTAAATACTTGTCCCATTATTTAGACAAGAGCATGGGGGGGATGACACTAGAGCATAATCATTTTCTCAACTAATCTGGTAATGAAGGAGCAGACAGCATGATATGGTAGAAGGTTTAGCTTATTTCATGACAAAGATTTTATTCATATTTTATTTTTTAATGTATGTTCAAAACTTGACTTCCACAACAGGCACACTATTTTTAATAAAACAGTCTCAGAAGAATCTAAGATCATTACCCATGACTAGACAGTGACTGCTAGAACACCCCCCACCTCAGTCTTGGCCTCAACAGAGGAGAGCTTCTTGTCTCATCTTGCTCTCCAGATACCACAGTTTGAGGTTAGACAGTGGCTTTCAATCCCTGTAGAAGTCAAATCTCGGTACCGCCTTGCTAATGCTGGCCATGAGTTGTCTGTTGCATTCAGGGCTGGGGTAACTGAGGGTCACCTGAAAAAAGGATTTGGGCTTTTCAAACTTGAGAGTAAGAAAAATGACTAAATAAAGGTGGTCATAGACATCTGTGGCTGCAGGTGCTTCATCCACCTACATGGTCTGTGTTAACCAAATTTCCAGGCCACTCCATGAGGTACTGAAGACATTTAGTCAGTGACCACTGTGAGGACACTCAACAGTCTGGATCTGAGTTGGAGCTTAGCTCCTGCAGGTTTGTAAACCAACCTCAATAGGCATCTTTACTGATTCATAGGGCTGTCCCAAAGCTGTTCAAAAGCCCTCACAAACTAACAACATGCTTTCTAGATTCTCCTATGTCCTCTGAAGCACAGATGGTATATTAGCAAGCAAAGCTATATTCTCTTTTTTTTTTTTTTTGCAAAGCTATATTCTCAAAAGCACAGATTTTGATTGATTATGATCGTGATTATGATTGGTTATAAAATGAGCACTCAGTCCACCTCTTTGCGTGGCTGTTTGTATAGGTAGGTAATTGAAGACATTCATTCTTTTCTCACTCTGAATATTATTCCGACATCTAAAATGATAAAAGCAGTAACTCTTGTATCCGAAGGGGGAGAAAGCATTGGAATAGTGTTTAATAAACCCAATATGTAAAATAGACTATTTACTGATAAACTGTTTTGCAAGAAGATACATCTTCATCCTGTCCATCATACATGTAAAATATCCCATAGAAAATATATTCACTTCAGCTGGTGGATGAATTAATGTATGGCATCCTACAGGTGGCCAGTCCAGGAGAAAACTGTCTATCAACCACCATGCGATATCACCAACTGACCCCTTCCATTTGGAGTCTATCTTCCACAGCAATCCTACAAATATTTAGTTGATATAAAGATGCATTAATGTATGGCAGCCTGCAGGTAGCCAATCCCTGTGAAGAATGTCTGCTTTGCCCTCCAAATTAGCAACACCAACTTTTATCACTCAGTTGAATATTTTTTTATGAACCCAGCACATAATCTGTGGAGAGCTGAGACTATGTGAAAGTCCTGTGTCTAGTTCAGCCTTTGCCCACCTATAGATTCCTGACAATGGTCTACTTCAGTTCCCTGTGCTTCTCAAGGACAAGCTAGCCAGTGTTAAATGTTAACGTGGGAATCCCCAAAGCACGAATTTCCCTTTGCTGTTTAAGTTAGTTATTTTGGAGCTCAGTGGTTCAAGGTTCATAGGCAAAGGTCTGATTGTGAGACTTGTTGATATTAAACCATGTTGAGTACAGTGCTTCTGTGGCTGTCCACACACTAACGTTCTGTCTCTCTAGTAGGATACAGGAGTGTGGATGGTCCCATGTGTTTGCCAGAAGCCAATGTATCAAGCTCCATCTTGTTATCCCAGTGATAATACAATAACATAATAACTGTACTGTCTCCCCCTGACATTAGTTCCTCTTCTCTATAGGATTAGAGACAGGGCACACATTGCCTTTGATATTATTTCAATTTGTTTAAACATGTCCAGAGCATCTTCGAGGTAGATTATTCAGGTTTTTATTAAAAATGAACTTAGTAGGAGTTATCATTCTTTATAGGTCTTAAGGCAAATTTAATTGGAAGGAGAAGCATGCAGCTTTCATAAACTACTTGATAGGTCCTCACAAATATAGCAAAATGATGTGGTGCTGCAGGACACTTTCATAACCCCAGACGTCCTCTCCTGCCCTTCTAGTCAGTGGTCCTCCATGCCAAAGGCAGCCACAGCCCTGACATTCCTGGTTTTAGCCAGCAAACTTGCCACACATCCTATCATCACTGATATTATTCTGTGTTTAAATCAATCCAGTATATGAATTTGTGCCTCTACTGCTAATTGTTAAGTCATTTTCTAGTTGATTGATTTTTTGTTGTTGTTGTTGTCTTCTGATTAGGATGATTGTGAATAAAGTTTTTGTGGATACTCAACATGGTGTTTTCCTTTTCTTTGGTAGTTAACAGGAGCAGAATTACTGAGTCAAGGGATATACACCTTTCATTCTCATATACTATTCAAAATGATTCTATTAACCCATCTCATGACCCTTGATTGCTCAGTACAGGACCCTTGATTGATCAGTATATTTCTCAAGCTTTCATCCATTTCATAAACTTTTAAATATTTATTGCTTTCACCCCTAATTAAATTTATTTATAGACTTGTAATTTATTTTTGTAGTAATTACCTAGGATTTTTACTCTACATTGTTAAAGATAGTGCAATATTAGTGTATAAGAATACACTGAGTAGTGTAAGAATAAACTGTTGCTTCTATGTTGACTTTTTATCCCATACCTTTACTGAATTAATTTACTTGTTCTAACACATTTTGGTGGAGCCTTTGATTACACATCCATACATATATACATATATATATATATATGAATGATGTGTGAAAATAGATATACTTTCATTTATTCCAATTTACATGTGACTTTTTTCCTTTGCCTAATTTATGTAGTTATTTCTGAATAGAAGGGTGGCAGCAGGTATCTGTGCATAGATCTAGTTCATAGAGGGAAAGCTTTCTGTTTTTCATCAGGAAATACAATGTTGCAAAGCAGTTTTCTCATATGTGTTTTTAGGACATTCTTCCCATACATAGTTGTTGAGAATTTTTATCACAAAAAGATGTTGGATGCTGTCAAATATTTTTTTCCAGCACCTAATGAGATTGTTGTCTTTCTACTTATAACTATGGTATAATGACATTTGTTGATTTATGGACTTTGAACCACCCTTGCTTTCCAGGATAGATATGCCCCATTATGTAGATGATCCTTTCAATGTGTCTCTGACTTTTATTTGGTGGTATTCTTAGGATATTTGTATACATGCTCATATATAATTTTGACATTTTTACATTGTTCTTTATGGCATATGTATCAGGGTAATATGGTTCTCATAAAATAAGTTTCAAAATATTACTTATTTATTCAGAAAAGTTTGAAGAGTTTTTTATTAATTATTCTGTAAATATTTTGGATAATTTACCTGTGAACTTATCAAATTCTTTTAATTTCTTCTTTAATAGTACTGAATCTCTGTACTATATTTCTCAGTTAAGATTTTTACTTCATGAGTCATTCTTGATATGTAGTATGTTTCTAAGCATTATTCATTTTTCTAGGTTGCTCTATTAGTGCACAGTTATTCACATTATGGCTTCTCCCTCTTCTTTCTGACTTTATTTATAAATGTTGTGTCTTTCTAACATTTTGTAACTAATGCTGTGTCAGTTTTAGGCACCATTTCACATTTCTAACTACTTTTGTTGACTTATTGTTGTTTCCATAGTTTTTATTTCATTTATTTCTGTTCTAATTCTTATGCTGGGTTTCTTCACTTTACTGTTGGCTTTACTTTACTCTTGTTCCCTAGTTCTAAATTTCTATATTACCCTATTTATGTGAGATGAGATCTGTCTTCCTTTTGATAAAGCTATTTATCTCTATAAATTTACATTTTCATAATTATAGTCTTTGACAATTTCATGCATGGACATACTAAATTTGGGGCATTTTAACCCCCATTATCTTCTCCCATTCCCACCTCTCTAGTGTGGAACTTTCTTCCTAATAATCCTCTTCCTACTTCAATATTTATGGTTCTTTTGTTCTTTGCCATAATTTTTTTGGTATTTTTGAGACAGGGTCTCCCTTTAGTCTCAGCTGGCCTGGAGATCGCTATGTAGACCAAGCTGGCCTTAAACCCAAAGAGATCCACCTGCCTCTGCCTCCTGAGTACCAGGATAAAAGGCGTGCGCCACCACGCCTGGCTACCATAAATTTTTACATTTTGTGTCTCTAGTTGTATTTAACTAAGGATAGTCTTGATTTCTTTTAAAATGTTTCTTTTTCTTATTATTCAAAAACATTTTGTTTTATTTCCATGTATTTTGAATCTATGAAATTTACCCATTTTATTTTTATTCTGTTGTGGTTAGAAAAAAATACTTGATAATTTTCCTTATTTTGTCAATTTACTTTTTAAAGATTTGTTTGACTTTTGAGACAGAGAGAGAGAGAGAGAGAGAGAGAGAGAGAGAGAGATCAGAAGACTTGGAGCTAGAGTTAAAGGAGGTTGTGAGCAAAGCCACCCAACATGAATGCTAAAAAATCAAACCCTTGTTGTCTTCAAGAGCAGCAACTACTCTTTTTTTTCAGCAACTACTACATACATATATATATACATATATATATATACATATATATATATATACATATATATATACCATTAGGTTTGGTTATATGTGTATCTGTTAAGGATAACCACTTAGGACTGGACAAACTATCAGGGAACTCATCCCTGAGAAAAACTGATTCTCACTCTCCCCACAGCCATTGATTGTTATAACTCTTTGTTCAGGATTTAAATTCTCCCATTCACATTGATATGTCAACTTGTGTTGTCATTATGTGGGTCTTATTTAGGCAGCCATACTGTTAAGATTTCAAGGGTACATCTTCCCTATCATATCTAGAAGACACTATCTACCATCAGGTGTCCTGGATCTCTGGATTTCACAATCTTTCTGGCCCCTCTTGTGTGATATTCCCTTAGCCTTAAGTGTAAGGGTCGCATTTTAGATGTATCAATTGTGGCTGAACACATCATAATCACTTATTCTATCCATTTTGAAGAGTTATAGGTCTCTGCAATAGTCTCCATCTATTGCAAAAGAAGCTTCTTTGAGGAGAGGAGAGATTTTCAGTTATCTGTGGGTATAAGCATAAGTACTCAGAATGAAGTTAGAAATTATATCAGTTTAGGAAAATGGCAGTAGTAGGTTCTCCTCTAGATCACATGATCTCTATTGCTAATGGTATTTGGTTATGTTTACCAGGCTTGAATCCTTTCTTATCAAGTTGGATATCAACAGCTGTTATTACCTCCAAGATAAAATTGCCACTATGGGACCAATGGGGATATCTTGCATGTCTGGTCACTGCTGTGGTTCAGAGGCTGTACAGTTGGGTGGGACTATTGGTTACTTTTCTCTCTTGGCAGATTTCATAGCATCTTCTGGTACTATGAGAGCGAATCCTCAGGAAAGAGAAGTCCAGGTCAGATCCAGCTTGATTCCTCCAAGTCCTGTGTCTCATGTGTGTGGTGTCTTCAGCAATAGGGGCTTGCCTCCAAGTTCTGGCAGATAACTAAAGGCAATGACAATATGACAACAGCCTATGTTGCTCTGAGAATCTCTTTAACTACTCTGACCAAAAACTCAAAGGGAGGCACTGGGTGTTTTGTTACATAGTCTATGACAGTGGAGGGAAGGAGTATCATCCTGGGTGATGTATCTTGATTGTGTGCATGTGTGTGTGTGTGACTTTAAGTATAAATTTATGTTTCCCTATTGCTTTCTCAACATCCTTGGCTATTTGTCCCTCCAGCTCCATCTTCCTCTTTATGACATCCCCACTCATCTCCAGTTAAAGGCCCCCCAACCCAATTTTTCTCATTTTCCCTGAAAGCACTTGTGTCCTACTACTTCCCTCTGTAGAGCTCCTTTCCCTCCTTCGCTCATGATCTCTTTCTATTTCCCTGGCTTCTGCAGTTACTTCAGGTTATATACTCATTTCTAAAGACTTGGAACTAGGACCCCCAAATAAGAGAAAACATGCAGCCTTTGTCTTTATGGATCTGGGTTACCTCACCTAGTATAACATCTTCCAGTTCCATCCATTCATCTGCGAATTTCATGATTTTACTTGTCTTAACAACTGAATCAAATTCCATTGTGTATATGTACCACATTTTCATTATCCATTCATCAACTGAAGGGCATCTGAGTTATATCCATTTCTTAGCTGTTCTGAGAAGAGTGGCAATGGACATTGCTCAGCAAGTGACTCTTGGTAGTAGGGTATCTAGTGCTTTGCATATATACCAAGGAGTGGTGGATCTGGATCTACTTCTAGCTTACTGAGAAGTCTATATTAATTTTCATGTGGTTGTACATTTCCAATCCCACTGGCGATGAACTACTGTTACTCTTTCCCCACATCCTTTCCAGCTGTTTTCAGCTGTATTCTTGATCTTATCCATTTTTACTAGGATAAGATAAAATCTTTAAAAAATCAGTTTTTCCTATATGCCAATAGCAAGCATTCTGAAATGAATGAAATCATGTAAACACTCTTAGTCACAATAGCCTATAAAATAAAAGATAATAAATCTAACCAAGGAAATGAAAGAGCTCTACAATGAAAACTTTAAATCTCAGAAGGAAGAAATTGAGGAAGACACTAGAAAATGGAAAGACCTCTGTGGTGGTTTGAATGAAAATGCTCTTCCTAGGCTCCAAGCGTTTGGACATTTTGTCCCCAGGTGGTGGCATTGTTTTGGGAAGCTTTAGCTGTGGCCTTGCTGGAGCAAGCACATCACTGGAGGCTTTAAAAATTCTTAAGCCTTGCCAGATTTCTTGTCTCTCTGCTTTCTGTGTCTGCCTAAAGACGTGATCACTCTGCATTCTGCTTCAGTCACCTCCTACTACCATGCCTCCCCTGCCATTATGGACTCTAATACCCCCAGAATCATAACCAAGTAAACACTTCTCTCTATAGATTGCACTGGTCAGAGTTTCATCACAGCAACTGAAAAGTAACTAATATACCCTCCCATGTTCATGTATTGGTAGAATTAATATTGGGAAATAAACATCCTGTCACAAATATACAGATTCAATGCAATTTTAATCAAAATCCCCCAGGACTATCTTTTTTTCTCTATTTATTCTTTGTCCAGATGACCTTTCTATTGGAAATAATGGGGTATTGAAGTCACTTTCTCTTACTATGTTGCCATTAATCTGTGTCTTAATATACTATATTTGTAAAATTAGGTACAACATAGTTAGGTATATGTATGTCCATGATTGTAATGTATTCCTGGTCAATTTTTCACTGAACCAGAATGAAGTGACCTTTTATATGTCTTCTTATTGATTTTAGATTTGTCAGATATTAAAATCACAAGTGCTTGTTTCTTGTTACAATTTTCTTTGGATAGTTACATTGTTTAACTTTAAGGTTGTATAGTGCTTATCACTAAAGGTAAGATGAGTTTCTTATAGACAAAAAATGTGGATTTTGTTTCCTAATCCATTCAACTACCCTTTCTCTTTTGACAGGGGACTTGAAACTATTTTTTTTATTATGTTCTTTTTTATTGAGATTTTCTATATTTCATACATCATTTTTCAGTCCAATTTGGATGCATTCTGCTCTTGCTGCAGTTCCCCCGACCCCAGTTTATGCATTCTTCCATACATGTCTTGCATCTTTCTCTAAATCTTTCCAAGGATTTTTTTCTGCAGAGGCTTATTGTTTTAGCAGAATTTATCAGTCAGTTCTTTGACCCAGTCCTTATGTTGTTGTTGTACCCTCCCCTTTGTATTACTCCAAATTATGCCTGTTTAAACAACACATATGTATCAAAATTTTGACCTTTGGGAATAAACTGTATGTTAATTCCAAAATATGTTTTGGGGTTCACTTTTTTCCCTTTAATTTTATGTTACTCTAGAATATGAATATATATCTTCCACCCCTATATGGTAATTACAATGTCTGAAAATAAGTGGTAGATGGATTCTAGAGCCTGTTAAGAGATTCACATTAAAATAGCACAGTTGCTTTCAGATACAAAGAAATATAATAATAAAGTTGCTCAGTTTGCCCGCCAACTGGGGAATTGTGTCAGCATCCACATATGAGGGAAACCATTCACATCTATTTTTTTTTTCTGGGACTGTGTTACTTCACATAGCATAATGGCTTCGAGTTCCATCCATTTACCTGCAAAGTTCATGATGTCATCTTTCTTTACTGCTGCATAGAACTCCATTGTGTAGATGTACCACATTTTTGTTATCCAATCATCAGTTGAGGAGCATTTGGGTTGGTTCCAGCTCTTCGCTATTGTTTAGAGAGCTGAAATAAACGTAGATGTGCATGTATCTTTGCAGTAGGATGAGTCTTGTGGGTATATACTCAAGGGGGGTATGACTGGGTCAGTGGCAGGCTCATTTTGAGTCTTTTAATGATTCTCCACACTGCTTTCCATAGTGGTTGTAGGAGTTTACATTCCCACCAGCAATGGATGAGTGTTCCTCTTTCCCCACAACCTCCCCAGCATTTGGTATCTTTGTTTTCTTGATCTTAGCAAGTCTTATTGGAGTGAGATGATATCTTAGAGTGGTTTTAATTTGCATTTCCTTGGTTATTAATGATGTTCAACATTTTTAAGATGTTTCTCAGCCATCTTTACTTCTTTATTGGTGATGTCTCTGTTCAGCTCTTTACTCCATCTTTTTGAGTAGGTCATTTGTTTTCTTGCTTCTTTGTTTTTTAAGTACTCTATATATTCTGGTTGTTAATGCTCTGCCAGAAGTATCAGTGGTAAAGGCTTCCTCCTACTCTGTGGGTTTTCTCTTCACTTCCTTTATTGTTTCTTTAGCTGTACAGGAGCTTTGCAGTTTGATGAGGTCCCACTTGTCAGCTGTTACCCTTATTTCCTGTGCAGCTGCTGTTTGGTTTAGAAAGTCTTTTCCTATGCCTATGTCCTGTAGGTTGCTGCCAAATTTTTCTTCTATCACCTTCAGGGTTTCGGGTTTCAGGTTGAGATCTTTGATCCACTTGGAATTTATTTTTGTACAGGGTGAGAGGTAGGGATTTAATTTTGTTCTTCTAAAAATGGTGATCCAGTTTTGCCAACACCATTTGCTGAAGATACTATCTTTCCTCCATTGAGCTTTTTTGGCCCCTTTGTCAAATATGAGGTGGCTGAAATTATATGAGCTCAAGTTTGGATCTTCAATTTTGTTCCATTGATCAACAGGTCTGTTTTGTGCCAATACCAGGCTGTCTTTATGACCATGGGCCTGTAATACAGCTTGATGTCTGGTAAGGTAATCCCTTCTGTATTGCCCTTTTCTCTCGGGGTTACTTTAGCTATTCACGTTTGTTTTTTTTGTTTGTTTGTTTTGTTTTTCCATATGAATTTAAGGATTTTTTTCCAAGTCTAAAAAAGCTCACGGGGATTTTGATTGGAATTTCATTGAACTGTGTATTAATTTGGGCAGACTGGACATTTTTACTATAATAATTTTTCCAATCCATGAGCATGGGAGGTCATCTTCAATCTCCTTTAGGGTTTTTTGATGTCATCTTCAATCTCCTTTAGGGTTTTAAAATTTTTGTTGTAGAGGTCTTTAGTGCCTTTGGTTAGGTTTATTCCCAGGTATTTTATTTGTTGAGGCTGTTTAGTTGGGAGGTTTTTGTTTTTATTACATCTTCAATTTCCTCAAGTATTATGGGTCTGTTTAAGCAGTCAGTCTCTTCTTGGTTAAGCTTTGGTGAATCCCAGGTTTTCAGATATTCATCCATTTCTCTTAGGTTTTCAAATTTAGTAGAGTATAGGTTTTTTAAGTATTCTTCTATGATTATCTGGATCTTTTCTTTATCTGTTGTGATGTTTCCCCTTTCATCACAAATGCTATTGATTTTGACTATCTTTAAAGAAGTGGGTAAAATCCTTTAATTCATATGGAAGACAAAAGACCCCCAGCTAGCCAAAACAGCTCTGAACAAAAAATAAATAAGGCTGAATGGATCACTATGCCAGATTTCAACCTATGCTGCAGAGTTATAGTAATAAAAACAGCATGATATTGATGCAAAACAGGCATATAGAGCAATAGAACAGGCATGAGGACCTGAGCTTGGATCCAAAGCACATGGCTGCATACACCTGTAACCCTAGTGTTAGTAGGCAGAGACAGGCAGATCCCTGAAGCTCATTGGCCATCCAACTTAACTCAAAAACTAAAGATGGTGAGAAGCCGATAAAAGACATCTAACATTGACCTCTGGCTTCCACACAAATACACACACACAAGCCCAGGTGCCCTCATGCACATTCCAACAGTAATAAGTACATGTATCATGTATATCACATAACACACATATACACACATTTGCATGAACAATTTTTTTCTGGTTCATTTTTTTCCATTTTTATTTATTTTTTAATTTATTGTTCTATATATATTTGTACAAGATTATGTTACAAATCAAATCTAGACCTGTGTCTCCCTCCCAACCTCCCCATCCCACCAGATTCACCATTTCAGTCAGTTCTTTGATGCAATCTTTTCTGTTGTTGGTGTTCTTGTTCTTTCCAATATGCATCACTCCCAACAAGAAATATTTACAACTAGGTTATTGGCCCTAGCATCCACAGATGAGGGATACCATTCATTGTTTGTTTTTCTGGGGCTGTATTACTTCACTTAACATAATA
Source organism: Rhizomys pruinosus (assembly GCA_009823505.1). NCBI lineage: Eukaryota > Metazoa > Chordata > Mammalia > Rodentia > Spalacidae > Rhizomys > Rhizomys pruinosus. Next base: position 506,474 of record VZQC01007082.1, read on the forward strand.
TCTTCTAGTTCCATCCACTTACCTGCAAAGTTCATGATGTTGTCTTTTTTAACAGCTGCACAGAACTCCATGGTGTAGATGTACCACATTTTTTCTATCCACTTTTCAGTTGAGGGGCATTTGGGTTGGTTCCAGCTTTTTGCTATTGTGAACAGAGCTGCAATAAACACAGCTGTGCTGCATGAACAATTTTTTAAGAATGAAAGCACACCTAATAAAAAAAAGTCATATCCACTTATTCATGGAGTCCAGTTTTTTTTTTAATTTACTTTCCATTCTGGCACTCACCATGTTTATATGGAATGTCTAGCTGTGATTTGAATGTGACATGATTCCACAGCCAAAGGCACATGTGTATGAACACTTAATCCCAGCTGATGGTGCTGTTTGAGAAGTTATAAAACCTTTGGAGTAGGAGAGTAGACTTGGGAAGGTGGGTCACTGATGGTGAGCCTTTGAAGGCTGTAACCCAGGCTGCTTGTAGCCCCTGCTCCCAGCTCCAGAGCCACCACCAAGATGTAAGCAGATGCCTCTTCACACTTCCACCATCTTGAACCAATCTAGTGCTATGCCTCCACCATGATGAACCATACCCCTAAACTGTGAGCCAGAAAAAAATCCTTTTCTCCACTACAGTGATCCTCCCAGGTACTTCTTCATAGCAATAAGAAAAATAAATAGTACGCTAGTCTATTATAACTTAACATAAATGTGGTTTCACTGTTGTGATGACTAATCTTCATTGCTAGGTTGATTGAACTGAGAAATGCTTAGAGTTAGTGAAGTGCTATCACAAGGGAGTCTGTTACTTCCAGAGACTTGTGACCTGAAGAATCAATTAATCTCTTTACAGATTCATAAAATGATGGCATTGTTAGAAAGTGGCAAAAGGTAGAGTTTGGCGCCCAGGTAGGGAAAGAAATTCTCTGGGGTGTGTGGTTTGAGGATATATCTTGCCCTTGATCTTCCTACATGTCCTTTCTCTGCTTCCTGCTCATATCCAGTTCACTATACTGTGAACTGTTCTGATACAACATGACACCCAGCCCAGCAATGTGAAGTGAAACCTCTGACACTGTGAGCCAAAATAGATCCTCACTCCTTGAAATTGTTTCTATCCATTATTCGTCCACAGTGCAAATGAAAATGATGCAATGGAAATTTTTTCTATCTCCCATATTTGTTGTTACTTTCATTTTATTTACAAAATTGCTTTATTCTTTATAATGTTAACATTAGAATGATTTTGTATTAATGTCTAGTGATTGCTCTTAAGATTTCACAAAACAATAATCACCAGTCGTATGTATCTAGGTAATTCTAATGTAACCACAATTTCAGATTCTATTCCTCCATGGCACACCCACACATAATGTGGTAACTACATAACTGGAAAATATAAAAACAGAAAAGAAAAACTCCAGAAAGATTGGAAGAGACAGAGGTGGTGGATGATTACAAAGAAAGTTTTCAAAGAGCTGGTCAATTACACATATGAACTCACAGCAAAGATGACAGCGTGCACAAGTCCCTTGCAAGCTTAAACCAGAAAAATCCCAGCACAGGCATAGAGAAGGGAATAAGAAATCCCAGCCCAACCTAAGAAACTTCTGGCAGTTGATGGCTTCTGGGAGGCATAGAGCTGTTCTCTGAGAGGGATGGGACTCTTTGTATATTAACCAGTCTCCTGGGGATGGATTCATATTTGAAAGACATGTGGGACAAAAATCAGTCTCTATATGACATATCACATATATATATATATATGTATATATATATATCATATATATATATATATAAATGTGTACCATACTCATGTACATATGTAGTTACATATACATATACATAAATTGGGGGTACAGTAAAGGGAAGTCCTTATGGGGGAAATTAAATTACATTGTATGAAACACATTTTTCAAAGTACTCTACTGCTTCAACATTTGTATTCGCAATCACTCACAAATACAAGCACAACACATAAAAGCATAACAGTGTATGCAATAATCCACGCACATGTTCAAGGTTTTGGATATGCAATATGCCAATTTACGGGTTATTCTCTTACAGAGAGCATAGTAACTTATAAAACAGTCATATATGAAAAAAGAGAGTCTAAAGTTACTGACCTAGACTGTCTTCTCACAGACATGAAGACACAGAAGTGGGCACAGGGCCACTCCATCATGACGTCAAACCCCAACCAGACAACAGTGACTGAGTTCATACTGGAAGGGTTCTCAAACCACCCCAGACTGCAATTGCTCCTGTTCTGCTGCTTTCTGTCCCTCTACATCATAGCACTCATGGGCAATGCTCTGATCATTGCATTGGTCAGCTCGAGCACTAGACTCCACAGCCCCATGTACTTTTTCTTGAGCAATTTGGCCACCATGGACATTGTCTGCACCTCCTCGGTGCTTCCCAAGGTCCTGGTTGGGCTAACCGCTAAGGAAAACACCATCTCCTTCCAGGGCTGCATGACCCAGCTCTTCTTCCTCATCTGGTCTTTATCCTCTGAGCTGCTGCTGCTCACAGTCATGGCCTATGACCGCTATGTTGCCATCTGTCTTCCCTTGCACTACAGCTCCAGGATGAGCCCACGCCTGTGCGGGACCCTGGTCATGGGGGTGTGGACCATCTGTGCCCTGAATACTTCCGTCCACACTGGTCTGATGACACGACTGTCATTCTGTGGCCCAAAAGTCATCACCCACTTCTTCTGTGAGATCCCTCCACTCTTGCTTCTCTCCTGCAGCCCCACACATGTGAACAGCATCATGACTCTCTTGGCAGATGCTTTCTATGGAGGCATCAACTTTCTGCTCACCCTGCTGTCCTATGGCTGCATCATCACTAGCGTCCTGCGCATGCGCTCAGCTGAGGGGAAACAGAAAGCCTTCTCCACCTGTTCATCTCACCTCATTGTAGTCTCTGTGTACTACTCGTCTGTGTTCTGTGCCTACATCAGCCCTGCTTCCAGCTACAGCCCAGATAGAAGCAAAGTGTCTGCAGTCCTGTACTCGGTCCTGAGCCCGACTCTGAACCCCCTCATCTATACACTGAGGAACAAAGATGTCAAGCATTGCCTACGGAGACTCTTGCACTCTTGTCAACGTTAGCTGGAAAAAAATGTAGGTTGTTCTGCCTATGTGGGTTCCTCTTCTACCTGCCCTGCTGATAGAAGCTTCAAAGAACTGGAACATGGCTGTGACCATTATAGAAAATGGCCTTTACATACAGAACCTGGTTTTGGTACTATTACCTTGGTTGTTTTAAATAGACGATACTTAACTATATACACCAAATAATTCTAATCAACATTAACAACACCCCAGATCCCGACAGATACTCTTGTTCCATATAGGAAGACATGTTGACTTCCCAAAGAGACACAGGACAGCCTTGCTTCTCTTAGCCCAGTTCTTTCCTGTCAACTTCGACCCAATCAGTTGATCAAAACTCCGTAGAAATCACCACTGTTTATATGCATAAGTAACTCACTAGGAACATCAGTAAATACTAGTCTGTTCTCAGTTTCCACACCTTTCTTTATATGTGGTTGATCACATCTTGTTCTTCAGATGTCCACATGCCATGCTGACTAATTCTTTATCAGTCAAAAAAGATACAGCACAGTGGGTGCATTGAGGATAGAGCCTCCTGGCAGTGGCAGTGTGTATGGGAGAAGATTCTTTACCTCATGGTATCGAGAAGCAGGGAGGAACACACACACACACACACACACACACACACACACACACACAGCCCTCTAGAGATATCCTCAGCCATTTCCTAGATGATTTTAATCAGTCAAAGTTACCATGAAGATTGACCACCATAACTATGAATCATTGGCAAAGTCCCATCTTGCTGCTGTTTCCTCCATACTACTCACCTCACATCTTCCTCATGATTCCTGCTATTTCTTCTTTCACATGAATTTGTGCAAAGCACAGAGCCAATAATCACCCAAATCTCACAATGTGTAAGATGTTCACAGGTGCACATGTTCACATTAATGCACATGTATTTCTTTCTTAAACACTTTATTTCTGAGTTCCTGTCACAGTGGGACATTCTTCATGCCTTGTTAACATTACATACACATGCAGCATTGGATAATAATGGCCCTTGAAGGGTTTCTAGACAATATTAAGAAGATAGGACATTGCCCTCTATTGCATGAGAAAGCTTCCTTGATAGGCTTCTGGGAATTTGTTCATAACTTCCAGCAGTGGTAGCAGCATGCACAAGAATAATGTAAACTCATCCGACAAGAAACATAGAACTGGGGAAAGAGGCAACAGGTTCCAACCTTATTTAGCTTACTAACTATTCAAACCTGGTCACTGCTGAGTGATGGACAGTTGATCTTTAAGGCAGAGACTCTAGATAAGTTGACTAGATTCAAACACATAAACTTGTACCAAGGAATATCTGGGTACACAAACTTGACACATATGACAGAATGCATGAAATCCTGTGGGCAGGCTATTGGGTGGAAGAAATAAGAGAGGGGCTCTAAATATGATTAAGATATATTGTACAAAAGGCATAAAAATTCAATAAAATATACGTTGGAGAAAAAGAAGATAGGACAAATGTATTCACCATAGGGAAGAAAGAAATTTATTTCATATTAACAGCAAAAATATCAGTCAATATTTTTGTAGTTGATCATCCACATCTTCTCTTTTATGTTGGGAAAGTTATATTTATTTACTCATTACAAATTTAGAATCATAAAACCTAGGTTAATACTAATAATATTTCATAATAATATTTTTCACTCCAATTAATAGTGTGGTCTATATTCTGTTTTGCTCACTCTTTGTATCTCTGAACAACATAGTTTTGTATATTCTAAATCTAAATCCTTCTATCATCTATGGATCTATCAGTCTATGTACTTAATTATTCCCTTAGAATGAATTACCAGTAATAAAATTATTGAAATCCAAAAAATAATAATAATGGCCCTTGAAGTACAGGCATGTGATAAAACTCACTCAAGAGGGAGACATGATGAAGAATAAGTTAGGGTTAAGATTCCTCAAACCTCTGAAAAACACAAGGTCTAGGAAGAAGCCACAATTCCAATGTCTTATTTGGTCTAACATATCTGGATATTAAAATTAGAGGAGGTTTTTTACGAATCAGAGGCTCTCAGGCTCAGCCTCTTAACTTGGGTCCTCTGTGGAAATTTCCTTCCCTCAGGCTGGTGGATGAACCAAGAAACAGGGAAACCTGTGAAATGAGAATAAAAATATTCAAAAATCAAATGGGACCAACAAATGTCCACAGGAGGCATGGGCAGGGTGCTGGTTTCCTCATCTCTGTGACAATCTGGGAGTGAACATTGCTGTTGAGATTCAAGGAATTTAAACATGAGTCCCTAAAAACACACACCCAAGATTTAACTAGCAGTGAGCATTGAGTCACAGAGTCACACAAATAACACTACTTAACAGAATTGAGCTCATATATATATATATATATATATATATATATATACATTTCACTGTAATAGGTATATAGAGATGCCTCCTTGTTTCTTTGTTTTTTGAGTAGTTCATATATTCTGGATGTTAATGCTCTGTCAGATGTATCACTGTTGAAGATTTCCTCCTGCTCTGTGGGTTGTCTCTTCATTTCCTTGATTGTTTCTTTCAATGTACAGAAGCTTTTGAGTTTCATGAGGTCCCATTTGTCAACTCTTAACCTTATTTCCGATGCAGCTGCTATCTGATTTACCAAGTCTTCCTATGCCTGTGTCTTATAGATTGTTGCCAACTTTTTCTTCTTCTTTTTTTTTTATTTCTGTATGTGTACGAATGTACTGTCTGCATGTAGGTTTGTGCACCCGTGTCATGCAATGCCACAGAGGTCAGAAGAGGGCGTCGGATTCCCCTGGAACTGGAGTTAAGAACCAACTTTTTCTTCTATCACCTTCAGAGTTTCAGGTTTCAGGTTGAGATCTTTGATCCACTTGGAGTTGATTTTTGTTCGGGGTGAGAGGTAGGGGTTTAATTTTGTTCTACTACAAATGGTGATCCAATTTTGCCAGCACTATTTGCTGAAGATTCTATCCTTCCTCCATTGAGGATTTTTGCCCCCTTGTAAAATATGAGGTGGCTGAAATTGTAAAAGCTCAAGTTTGGATCTTCAGGGTGTTTGTTTGTTTGTTTGTTTGTTTGTTTGTTTGTTTGCTTGCTTGCTTTTTGAGACAGGGTCTCCCTGTAGCCCCAGCTGTCCTGGAACTCGCTCTGTAGACCAGGCTGGCCTTGAACTCACAAAGATCCACCTGCCTTTGCTAACTTCGGCAGCACATATACTAAAATTGGAACGATACAGAGAAGATTAGCATGGCCCCTGCGCAAGGATGACACGCAAATTCGTGAAGCGTTCCATATTAAAAAAAAAATCCACCTGCCTCTGCCTCCCAAGTGCTAGGATTAAAGGTGTGTGCCACCACGCAGCTTGTATCTTCAGTTTTATTCCATTGGTCAACAGGTCTGTTTTTGTGCCAGTACCAGGCTGTTTTTATGACTATAACCCTGTAATATAGCTTGAAGTCTGGTAAAGCAATCCCTCCTGTATTGCACTTTTTGCTCAGGGTTGCTCTAGCTATTCGGGGTCTTTTGTTTTTCCATATGAATTTAAGGATTTTTTTCCAAGTTGGTGAAGAAACTCATGGACATTTGGATTAGGATTGCATTGAATCTGTATATCAATTTGGGTGAAATGGACATTTTTACTATATTAATTTTTCCAATCCATAAGCATAGGAGGACTTTCTATCTTTTGATATCATCTTCAATCAACTTCTTCAAGGGATTAAAATTTCTGTTGTCTTTGGTTAGGTTTGTTCCCAAGTATTTTTTTGAGGCTATTGTAAGTAGGATAGTCTTCTTATATTCCTTCTCCAATTGTTTATTATTGGTGTAAAGAAATGCTACTGATTTTTCTAGGTTGATTTTGTATCCTGCCACTTTACTGAAACTCTTAATCATTTCTAGGAGTTTTCTGGTGGAGTTTTTAGCATCCCTTAGGTAAAGCATCAGATCATCTGCAAAAAGGGATAGCTTAACTTCTTTTCTGATTAGTACTCCTTTAATTTCCTTCTTTTGTCTTATTGCCCTAGCATGTGTTTCAAGCACTATGTTGAAGAGGAGTGGTGATAAGGGGCAGCCTTGCCAGGTTCCCGCCTTTAAGGGGAATGCTTCCAATTTTCTCCATTTAGGATGATATTGGTAGTGGGTTTGCTACAAATGGCTTTGATCATGTTGAGGAATGTTCCCTTCAGTCCATTTCCCTCCAGAATTTTAAACATGAAGGGATGCTTGGCAAAGGCTTTTTCTGAATTAATTGAGATGATCATGTAATTTTTGTCTTTCAGTCCATTTATGTGTTGTAATGATATTTATTGATATACATATGTTGAACCATCCCTGCATCTCTGGTATGAATTCAACTTGATCACAATGGATGATTTTTTTCATAATCCTTTCATGTTTTATGTATTTCATACATTATTTCTCAGTTTGGTTCCGGCATAGTCCCCTTTCCCTTCCTCCCCACACCACCCCACTCTGCCATAACTGTCCTGCATCTTTTTCTCAGTCTTTTTTTGTGTTTAGGAATTCACATTTTCCTCCTTTAATTTTATATTACTCTAAAATATGAATACAAACTTTCCACTCATATACAGTAATTACAGAGTCAGAAAGTAAGTGGTGGATCCATTCTAGAACCCATTAAGAGATTTACATTATAACAACACAGTTGCTTTCAGATAAACAGAAATATAACAATAATGTTGTGCCGCTTGCCTTTTATCTGAGGATTTGGCGTTAGCATCCAGAAATGAGGGAGACTATTCACCGCGCTTGTTTTTCTGGAACTGTGTTATTTCACTGAACATAATGGCTTCGAGTTCCATCCATTTAAATGCAAAATTCATGATGTCATCCTTCTCTACCACTGAGTAGTGCTCCATTGTGTAGATGTACCACATTTTTGTCATCCAATCATCAGTTGAGGGGCATTTGTGTTGGTTCCAGCTCTTCACTATTGTGAAGAGAGCTGCACTAAACATGGATGTGCATGTATCTTTGCAGTAGGATGAGTCTTATGGGTATATACCCCAGGAGTGCTATGACTGGGTCAGCTAGTAGGCTCATTTTGAGTCTTTTTAAATATATTTTTATTATTCATTTATTTATGTGTATGAATGCACCATTTGCATGTAGGTTTGTGCACCTGTGTCGTGCAATGCCGCAGAGGTCAGAGAGGGCATCGGATTCCCCTAGAACTGGAGTTAAAGATGGTTCTCAGCCACCATGTGGGTGCTGGGGATCAAAGCTGGGTCCTCTGCAAGAGCAGCCGGTGCTCTTAACCGCTAGGCCATCTCTCCAGCCCTCATTTTTAGTCTTTTAAGGGTTCTCCACACTGCATTCCATGATGGTTGTACAAGTTTACATTCATGCCAGCAGTGGATGAGTATTACCTTTTCCCCACAACCTCTCTAGCATTTGGTATCTTTTGTTTTCTTGGTCTTAGCCACTCATGTTGGAGTGAGATTANATTATGTGTTTGTGGATGAAGAATATGTTTATGAATCATTTCCATATTCCATTTCCAAGAGCCTAAGGAAAATGAGTGATTCTTTACATACATAGAAAGAAGCAAGGATAAAAGCTATAAGCAAATTGATCAGAAGCAAAGAGTGCAGATATGGGGTGATTTACACTTCTAAATCTTCCATCTGAGCAGCTTCATGGATGACAAGTGTCTCAGATTAGCAAAGATATTGCTCTGCAAATTAAAAGAAGACAGTTGTACACATCAAATACCCTGAGTCATATCCATTCCAGTATGAATTATAGACAAGCATACCTCCCACTGAAAATATTCCCATGTGCTTGATTACTCCCAAAGAAAATCATTTAAAGAACAATCTGATCTGACATGTTTTAAATCTACATAACCTAATTTTACTGTAGGAATGGTTGTTGCTCATTATTAGTAAAAATAAGTACAGATCATCTTCTTCTACTTAAGATGATGATGAAAGAAAATAGCATGTTTAATTTTCTAATAGGTTCAAACTAAATATTTTAATTTCATTGTGGTTGGCAATACATAGGTACACACTATTCAGTAAGATCTTGATGAGGTATTTGAAAAACTAGATTCTTTAAATGATCATAATGAAAAAAATCTATCCAAAGGCTAGTCTTTCAGAAGCACCACACTAATTGTGATTACTGAGATTTTTATCCAACCAAAACCAGAAAGATAGTATCTATTAATATTTTTTCCTAATTCATTATTATATCGCATGACTTTTCTTGGGAAGACATAAGAACATATCAAACCAAGAATAAAACAAAACAAACTAACAAGAAAAAACTCTGTTCTTTCCCAAGGCTACATTGGTGAAACAGTAAGCTATCTGTGATTACTATTGGGGCATGTCAAAGCAGGCTGACCTGTCATGAAAATTGTACCACATGACTCCATTGCCCAACCTAAATGTAGCTGTAATAAAGAGCATCTTCATACTTAGTAATGGTTTACTACTTATGTAACTACAGGGAGGGAGGCATAAGAGTTTTAACTTTCTGATGCTCCTGGTTCTTTTCTAAATTATATGCTTTAAAGTTCTTTTCTAAATTACACTTTTCAAAGTTCATGCAATACTTTTTTAAATCATATTTAGAAGTGCCCCCCCTTCGGCACTGCCCCTTCACTGAATCCTGGTTAACCAATCCAGTGTCACTCCATCAAATAAAACTGACTTTCCTCTACCAGCATCTAGTGTTTCCTAAGCTAGATTCCTCTTAACACTTTGCAGCTATACTGTGATTTTTGTATTTGCTGTCAAAATTGCTATGAGTTAATTTGAGTAACTAACCAACTGTCTGAAAACTCTATTTCCTTGTGGTTGTATAACACATTAGGCTCCTGAAATCATTCCTCCCTCTATTCTACAATGATCCTTGAGCTTTGGGAAGCAGAAGTTTCATATATCTATTTGATTCAGGGATAAGTAATCTGCAGTTTCTTATTTGTTTGTTGGACATTTTTATGTCTTTGTGTTAATGATAAGCAGTCTGCAGTTTCTTATTTGTGCATTGATAAGTTGTAGGTCTCTGTATTAATTACCATCTGCTGCATAAAGAAGTTTCTCTAGTGAAAGTTGAGAGATGCATTAATTATGAGAATAGCAAGTCATTAGATGTCGGATTAATACTATATCTATTTAGGAGGGCAATAAAAGTAGACTCTCCCATAAGCTTTATGGCAAGCAGCACCACAAGCTCCTAGGTCTGATATCAATGTCAGTTATGGGCTTCTTCTTGTAGAGCAGACATTAAATACACTCAGAAAGTGGATAGTTAGTTCCAAATCACTCATACCACTATTACACTACTAAATATAATAATCAGTTCATTTTTTGTTGTTGTTTGCATGATTCATATATGGGTAAGATTAATGATGATGAATTGTCATTTCTAGTAGCAAGTATAGCATGTTCAGTGCTATGAAAGCTAGTGAATAGAGATTGGACATTAAAGTAAATACCAGCTTGGGTTCTTCAGGAACACTAAGGAGGTAGTCAGCTGCCTCCCCACTTCAACAGCATGCCAGATAAGAGCTGGTCCACCCAGCTGGGAATTTGGGTCTTCAAAGACACTAAGGGAGTAGCCAGCAGCTCCTTGAGTTCTGGCACAGACTGGACAGATAAGAGCAGGCTTACACTGCTGGAAGCGTGAAACTTGAGTCTTCATGGTCACTGAGGTAACAGCCAGGTTGCAGGAGCAGGAGCCAAATCACCCCCACAGCCCACCTAATCATATTAAAGGAACAGGTCTAGATCTCAACAAAGAAACACCTGAATTTCACATCAGATTACAAACAAAACAAATCAAATCCACATGCCAAAAGCACAAAGAAAAATCAACAACATGGGGAAAGCAACAATGACCTAAAAGGTGTGGGGGAGGATGACCAACTCCAGTAAGAAATGGAAATCCTGAAAAAAAAACCCAACAACTCAGGCTGAAATGAAGAAGGAAACCAAAAAGCTAAAAGGGGACAATAGTCAACTTAGGAAGGAAATGGAAATACTAACTCTCAGGCTGAAATGGAAAAGAAAATCAAACACTCATCCAGTCAAAGGAAAGGGTAAGAGAAAGCCTCAGTAACAGAATGGATGAAGCAGAAAATAGAATATCAACCCTAGAAGTTAACATGGAAGAATTGAAGAGCTCAAGCAAAGACTATGAAAAATTAAAAAAAAAAGATTGGAATAATCAGGAAACGGGGGACATGATGAAGAGACCAAACCTCCACATCGTAAGTATAGAGGAAGGAGAAGAATCCTAGGACAATNCTTCTGACCTCTGCGGCATTGCACGACACGGGTGCACAAACTTGCATGCAGACAGTACATTCATACACATACAGAAATAAATAAAAATTAATAAAAAAAAATAAAAAAAAAGATTTGGAGAAATATTAGGAATATACTTGTTTAAGCTTCTTATACTAGATATGAAACAGTATACTAGTATTTAAATGGAGAGTCAGATTAATTAATGTATCTTGTAATTCTTGAGGAAAAATATTTAAATAGTATAAGTCAGTCAAAAAAAATTGACTATATCTGATAATTTAAGACTTGTCAAAAAACAATGAACAGTTTGGAACAAATAGAAAGAAGCCAGCTGAATATTAGATATTAATTCAATTATAGCAATCATTGAATGATTGGTGAATGTGAATTATGTAAAAGATTGAGATTGCCATAGTGGATATAAAGTAAGACTCTCATTCAGCTATCTACAGAAAGTAACCTATTTTAAGTATTCAAAAAATTAATATGGAGTTTAAAATTAAAAGACTAAAGATATATACCATGGAAAAACTAACCAAAAGAAAGTGGAGTAGCCATATTATCATACCACACATAAAAGATTTCTGTCAAAAATGGACGAGTACCCAATAGTGTTCCCATAAAATTATAATTTGCTTTTAAAAAATATTATTGCCTTATGAGCAATATCCATGTTAGCATTCTAGCAAATCCATTTATCACATTTGTGGTGATGCTGTTATAAAGAAATTTATTTTGCTGCTAGTTGTATAAAATGCAGCATAAATAATTATGTGCAGCATGTAATTCTTGAAAGTGATAATAAATGACCATTCTATTTCCTTAATTTTTTAAGTAGAAGGAGAATACTCTGATAATGGTATAGCCCAGTAAATGCATAACCCAGTGACATGGTCATCTATCATCACCCTATTGCGGAAAACATGATGTATTTCAGACACAGGACTTGAAGCAATGGAGCTGGACATGAACTAGACTAGCTGGACTCCCTGAAGACTAGCTCTCCTAGTTTTAGAGGACACTGTGCAAGCTACTAAGGTGAAAATCAATCAATGGTCCAATCCCAGCTTTAAGGTCTATGAACTACAAGGAATGGCACAGTAAACAGTGCAGTAGTGGCAGGTTCATCTTCAGGATAATTAACAGCTGTCCAATTGAACTTAAAGCCCGCCAAATGAGAGGAAACCCATGTGTGGCACTGTAAACATAGCCAAATACACATGGTTGGAGGGGTCATATATCCTAGGGAAAACCCTACATCTGTCACATCCCTAGACAAACAATTCCTTACTGTATGTTAAATACAGATCCTTATATTTACAGACAAGTATACCATCTAGCCTTCACCCAAGAAACTTCTTTTTACAATAGATGGAGACTATTAAAGAGTTCCACAACTGGTCACAAGCAGAAAATAAGCGTCCGTGAGATATACATCTCTAAGTGACACATCTACAATGGAAACTCTACCTAAGGCTCATGGTACATGGAACAAGGGGTAAAGAGAATACTAACACATCTCACAAACCTCACCAGCAAAGAAAGCTTCCTCATGCAGCAGAGGGAAATAAAGACAGAAGGGCTCAACTGGCCAGTGTGTAGGGAATAAGAGACTTCAGATTGCTTGTCCTAAGGCCTCCTGTATTAAACCTCACCCACCCAGGGCTCAGGGGCCATTACTGAAGAGGGGACAGGAAGACTGTAAAAGCCAGTGGTGGTGCATGACCATAAGGCAACAGAGACTTCCAGACTTCTGCAAACTTGCTTATATGAGGTTATAACAATGGTGAAAGTGTAAAAAAGGCCTATGTAAACTCAGACAAAAACCAGCATAGAACTTGGAATATTGGCAGGAGGCCCCTGACCTTAGCTGAGGAGTGATGCTAGACATGCTTTTCCTTAGAACAGGTTCCAGTGGATGAATTCACACCAAGGGACATCTGGGTACACTAATCTGGCTCAAAAGGCCTTAACATATATGAGAGAATGCATGAAATCATATGGGTGGGCCATGTGGAGAGCAGATAAGAGATGAGCTTCTATATAAGGTTAACATGTATAAAATCCACAAAAATTCAATAAAATTATACATTAAATGAAAATAAAAGTAAAATAATATGACATATGCATAGCTGACAAATAAATAAGGCAGTGTGCTGTTAGGCTGGCCTCAGCTTCACACATCTCATGCTTTCAAGTGTCTTGATTATGTTGGAAAGCCACAAGCAGAGATTGACTTTGCTTGCCACTGTACTTCGCAGAACACCCTTCCATTGTTAAACAACATGTGACTGTATTAATTTCACAAAGAGACAAAGATGGACATTTATTAGCAAGGAAATTTAATTTCTCTGAAAAAGCATATTAATCCTAATAATAGCTAGATATAACCAATTCAAATTACTCTTGCAGTTACCTTGGGAGACTGATTTCAGAACTCCTGCAAATCTACAATGTGGATGTTCAAGTCCCTTACATAAAATCCAGTAGTATTTGCAAACATGTGGACATACTACCATATGTGTTAATTCACTTCTGGATTGTATAGAATACCTGACACAGGGGCTGGAGGGATGGCTCAGCGGTTAAGAGCACTGACTGCTCTTGCAGAGGACCCGGGTTCGATTCCCAGCACCAACATGGTGGTTAAGAACTGTCTTTAACTCCAGTTCCAGAGGAATCCGACGCCCTCTTCTGACCCCCATGGCATTGCACAAGATGGGTGGACCAGCCTTCATGCAGACAGTACACTCATACACACAAAAAAGAATTTACAAAAAAGAATACTTGACACAATGGAGGTGCTGTATAAATGGTTGCCAGGCTACATTATTGAGTGAATAATGACAAAAACAAATCTACATATTAATACAGACAATTGTTTAAACTTCTTCCATTGAGTCTACTGATAGAGAACCTATAGATCTAGAGGCCTATCTGCATATGAGAAAGAACTCTAGATCTGAAATAAAAACACCAGTCTATAGTTGGAGTTGGAAGCTTCAACACTGCGGTTTCAATTGATAATACATTGAGGCAGAAAAATCTGTTGGTCTCAGTGACCCATGATGCAATGTAGACATTGATAAATGAATATAGTTTTCACTGCAGAGTGAGAGAAAGAAAAGAACTGACCTCATTATCATTGGGAAACAGTGATTTTTAACTAGACACCATAAGGCTGAAAACAAAATAGTCCAAAAATTGTACATAAACACAGCTTCTGACTTGCAAATGTTTTCACAAAGTACAGGGTATTAATTATGAAACTACTATCTATGTATGTATACTAACTGTTCCAAAATAATACATGGTTAGACAAGAAAGACTTTTTAATGTTATGAAATAGTGTTAGAAATGGGCAAGAGGTACAAGGCAGAATGAACTCATAGTGACAGACTGGAGTTGCATAGATCAGTATGAACATATATACAGATATATGTGTAAATATGTCTAGTTTGTTTTATCTGAATTTTTGAGAATTTCAGATAACATATTTAATCATATTTAGATACCTTCCCTTATCTGCACCCCCTTGCTACCCTGCCAAATTTCATGTACCATATTATAAATATATATTTATATATAAGGCCTATAGAGGCAAATGTGTGCCCCAAATGACCTTTGGTGTGGATCCATACAAGGGAGCCTGGATAGCCTACCAAGAGACCCATCTGTGAAAGAGACTGTCTCTCCCTGCCTCCCAGCAGCCACCAGTTGCCAAAAGTTCCTTAGGTTGTGTTCGAGTTTCATACCCACTTCTCCATGTCTATTCTGGGATTTTTGTCTGGTTTGAGCTTCAATTGGATTTGTACATGAGGTCATCATTGCTGTGAGTTCATATAAGTAACTGACCATGTGTGGAGAACACTCTTTTTCTTTGTGGTCATCCACCACCTCTGGCTCTTACAATCATTCTGCCACCTCTTCTACAATAATCCCCAAACCTTGGGAGGTAGAAGCTTGAAATGGGTGCCACCTTCAGGGAGAAGCACTCTGCAGCCTCGTGCTCTCTGCACTTTGACCAGTTGTTGTTTTCTGTGTTAATCACCATCTGCTGTATAAGGAAACTCCTCTGTTGAGACTTGAGAGATGCATTAATCTATGGGTGTAACAAGTCATTACGAGTCAGTCTAATGCTACTCTATTTAGCAGAATAATTGTATTGTGCTCTCTCCATAGCCTATGACCTGACTATCCATAAATTCCTAGGCCTGATATCAATGACGTTAAATCAAACTAGACAGTGATTGGTTACTCCCAAAGTATTCATGTCAATATTGCACCAGTGGGCATATCTTGTAGGCCAGTTAATGTTGTGGGTTGAAAAATTCACTGCTGAGTAAAAAGGATGACAATTTTCTCTTCTAATAGCTTTAACTGCAGCTTCTAGTACTGTGAAAGCTAGAGAGTAGAGATGAAGCTTTGACACCATTACCAACTTGACTTCTCCCGTTTGTCCTACAGCTCATATATGCAGTGTCTTCAGCAATAGCATCTTACAGGCAAGTTCTGGTGGGTAACCAAGAGCAGAGGCAATGGCCAGTATTATATGAAGGTCTGTGGGATTCCCTGGTCAACAGCTTCAAGACGAGGAGTCCACTTCTGGCACTGGTGTATTATTTTGTGAGCCTGCAGTACCTAGTAGAAGCATGTTCCCCTAGAATAAGGTAACTGCTTTTAATCTTATTTTATAATACATATTAGTACATTTAAGAAACTTCTATAGTGGTAGGTTTCCATATGGCTTCTTCTAAAGGCATGTAGTTATTACTTAATCCTCCCCACATTCTCTCTTCTGCCCTCTCATTTGTCAGCCCATTTACCCTTCCTATTCTATTTCCCCCTTTCTCTGTTTATATCACTTCATTTTCGTTCCTCTCCCATGAATTCTTCTACCACCATCCAAGGCCATTTATTAGTTTCCTGACCTCCCTGGATTTTCCAATTAAAACATCCATTCAAAGCTAGCATCCACCTATGACAGTAAACATGCATCATTTATCTTTCTGGATCTGGGTTATGTAACTCAAGATAATGTTTCCAGTTCCATCCATTTACCTGTAACATTTATGATTTTTAAACAGCTGAATAATATCCCATGTTTAAATGTACCCTACTTTTACCATCCATCCACCAGTTGATGGGCATCCAAGTTATTGCCATTCCCCAGCTATTCTGAATAGGGGAGCACTGACCATGAATGAACAGGTAAGGGCAATTGGGACCTCATGAAACAAGAAAAATCTGTGCAGTAAAGAACAACATCATTCGGAGTTTGGGTCTGACTCGGATGCCTGACTGGGGTGCTGGAGTGAGGTCGTGTGTTTGGGCTCAGGTTCCAGACCTTCTAGGATCACCTGGAGCAGCCCGGCACTGCTCCAGGCAGTTAAAAGCTTAGGACAGATTGACTTTTGTGGTGCTGGACAATTGATTTTCTGGTCTGTGGCAGGGGGACTGGTAGCTGGCGGAGGCTAGATTGGAGCCCAAGCCCAGCGGGTCACCCTTCCCCCCTCGCAGCTGGAAGCGGTCCTGAGTTTGGGTCTGACTCAGGTGCCTGACTCAGCACCCCCGCCAACAACTGGAATTGAGGAAGAGAGAGTATCCAGTGGATTAGGAGAACTCTCAGAACAGGAAAGGAAGAGTGACTTAGACTTCCAATATCCAATCTATAAACAAAAGTGAAAGCCTGAAACCTAGACAAGTCAACACTCCATAAACAAGGAGGGGGGAAAAAGCATTGGAAGGAGGAAAGCAAAACAAAACAAGCTTTCAGCCTTCAACACACTGAAAAGCCATTTGTGATTTGAATCAGAAAAGGGAAACCCACATGCCAGGGACACTAAGAAGGGACAACATGGGAAAGGTGCAGGAAAATTCCACACCAAGCTCTACCAACCCTGTAGGAGATAGGTACAATGAGATCCCCATAGAGGTGACCCCAGAAACAGACCTTAGAGGAATAATTGAAGACCTATGCAGAGAAATTAAAGAACATAAAGAAGAATTCAGAGAACTAAAGGAAGGGATTGACAAACTCCAGAAAGAACTAGAGAGAGAAAAAAACAAACACTTTAAGGAAGTAGAAACACTGAAAAAGGAAGCCAACCAACGAAGTAAGGAGATTGAGAAACTCAAAAAGGAAATGGATATGTTAAAGAAATCACAGGATGAAATGAAAAAGGAAATAGAACACTCATCCAATCAAGAAGAAAGGAAATGAAAAAGCCTCAGAAGTAGAATGGAGGAAGCTTAGCAAAGAATTTCAGATCTGGAAGATAACACAGAGCAACTAAAAAACTCAAATAAAGATTATGAAAAATTTAAAAATACACAAAAGTGGAACAACCAGGAAATATGGGACACTATGAAAACATCAAACCTCTGCATCATAGGAATAGAGGAAGGAGAAGAATCAAAAGAGAATAGTATTGAGCATATCTTCAACACAATAATAGATGAAAACTTCCCCAAACTAAAAATAGACAAACCCATTCAAATACAAGAAGCACATAGGACTCCAAATAGACAAGATCAGAAAAGAAACTCCCCATATAATATCATAGTCAAAATTCTAAATGCCCAAAACAAAGATAAAATTCTGAAGGCCACAAAAAAAAAACAAGTCACATACAAAGGGAAACCCATCAGAATTACAACTGACTTCTCAGCACAAACCATGAAAGCAAGAAGAACATGTAGCAAAGCATTCCCAGTGTTAAAGGACTATGGATGCCAACCCAGAATACTTTACCCAGCAAAAATGTCGATTACAGTTGAAGGAGAGAGAAAAATCTTCCATGACATAAACAAGATGATAGAATACATTTCCGGAAAACCAACTCTCCAGAAAATACTTGAAGCAATTCAAAGGGCAGAAGAGAAGAGCAACTATCCTCAAGCACCTAGGAAAAGAAACTAATAAAAACATAGTTGTAAGAGTAGAATCAGAGACTAAAAGTCCAAATGGATAATAAGGTGAAAGGAAGCAACATCCATCTTTCAAATATAAGCTTAAATATTAATGGGCTAAACTCTCCAATCAAAAGGCACAGACTGGGAGAATGGATTAGGAAACAAAATCCATCTATATGCTGTCTACAAGAAACCCATCTCAATTTCAAGGACAGGCACCAACTTAAGGTGAAGGGATGGAGGAAAATATTCCAAGCAAATGGTACCAAAAAGAAAGCAGGTGTTGCTATTCTAATATCAGACAAAATAGACTTCAAAGCAAAAGAAATCAAAAGAGACAAAGAAGGCCACTACATCTTTATTAAAGGAACAATTAACAATGAAGATCTCACAATCATGAATATATATGCACCAAACGCCAGTGCACCAAACTTTGAAAAGACAATTCTTCAGGATCTCAAGGCTCAAATTAACCCCAGCAGACTAATAGTAAGGGACTTCAATAACCCACTAAGTCCTTTAGACAGATCATCAGGACAAAGGATAAACAAAGAGACATCTGAACTGAATGATTCAATACACCAAATGGATCTCACAGACATCTATCGAATATTTCACCCAAACACCAGAGAATACACTTTCTACTCAGCACCTCACGGAACATGCTCCAAAACAGACCATATACTGGGACACAGGGAAAAACTCAAAAAATACAAAAATATTGAAATAATCTCATTCTATCAGACCACAGTGCAAGAAAACTCAATATCAACACCAGGATAAACCCTACAACCTACAAGAACACATGGAGACTAAACAATACTCTCCTGAATAATGAATGGGTCAAGGAAGAAATAAAGAAAGAAACAAAAACATTCCTGGAACTGAATGACAATGATAATACAACACACCAAAACCTATGGGACACTTTAAAGGCAGTCCTAAGAGGGAATTTTATAGCTCTAAGTGCCTACATTAAAAAAACAGAAAGAGCACAAGTGAATGATCTATCATGGCAGCTTAAAATACTTGAGAGACAAAAACAAATGAACCCTAAACGCATCAGACAAGAAATAACAAAAATCAGAGCAGAGATCAATGAAATCGAAACAAAGAAAACCATACAAAAAAATCAATGAGTCCAAAAGTTGGTTGAGAGAATAAATAAGATAGACAGACTTCTATCCCAGTTAACCAAAAGAAAGAGGGAACAACTCCAAATCAATAGAATCTGTGATGAAAGGGGAAATATCACAACAGACAATGAAAAGATCCAGACAACCATAAGGGATTACTTCAAAAACCTATACTCTACTAAGTTTGACAACCTAGAAGAAATGGATGAATACCTGAAATCCTGGGAATCACCAAAACTGAACCAAGAAGAGGTCAACAGCTTAAATAGTCCAATAATATATGAAGAAATTGATGATGTAATAAGCAGCCTAGAAAGAAACCCAGATGGTTTCACCACAGAATTCTATAAAATATTTCAAAAAGACCTACAACCATTACCACTCAAGTTGTTTAGAAGGATACAAACGGAGGGAGTTCTCCCAGATTCCTTCTATGAAGTCAGCATCACACTATTACCAAAACCAGGCAAAGATACAACCATAAAGGAGAACTATAGACCCATCTCCCTGATGAACACAGATACCAAAATTCTAAACAGGATACTGACAAATTGCATACAAACCCACATCAAGAAGATCATCCATCATGACCAAGTTGGATTCATACCAGAGATGCAGGGATGGTTCAACATACAAAAATCAATAAATATCATCAAGCATATAAATGGACTGAAAGACAAAAATCACACCATCATCTCAATTGATGCAGAGAAAGCCTTTGACAAAATTCAGCATCCCTTCATGTTTAAAGTCCTGGAGGGAATTGGATTGGAGGGATCATTCCTTAATGTAATCAGAGCCATATACAGGAAACCCACAGCCAAAATCATCCTAAATGGGGAAATGACAGCAGCATTCCCCTTAAGGGTAGGAACTCGGCAAGGCTGCCCCTGTCACCACTCCTCTTCAATATAGTGCTTGAAACCCTTGCTAGGGCAATAAGGCAAGAAAAGGAAATTAAAGGAGTTCTAATCGGAAAAGAGGAAGTCAAGCTATCCCTTTTTGCTGATGATATGATTGTCTACTTAAGAGATGCTAAGAACTCCACCAGGAAATTCCTAGAAACGATTAAGAACTTCAGTAAAGTGGCAGGATACAAAATAAATCTAGAAAAATCAGTAGCCTTTCTCTACACCAAAAATAAGCAACTGAAAAAGGACTACAAGGAGAACTTCCCACTTAAAATAGCCTCAAAAACAATAAAATACCTAGGAACAAACCTAACTAAAGACACCAAGGATCTCTACAACAAAAACTTTAAACCTCTGAAGAAGGAAATTGAAGACATCAGAAGATGGACAAACCTCCCATGCTCATGGATTGGGAAAATAAATATAGTAAAAATGTCCAT
>VZQC01007082.1:532971-587464 GCA_009823505.1 Rhizomys pruinosus
ACTGTGCAACAGTGGCAGCCAAGTGTCTATATATATCCCAAATCTAATTGGCTATTAGCTCTCTCCTTGGAGGAATAACACACAGTGGATGCCACAAGCTTATGTCCTCTAGTGGTTAGGAGATGTTACAAGCCACAATAAGAACTTGTCACCCTTTATAGAGAAACCATAATTTGCAAATTAGCATACCATCCAAGCATCTGTGTCTATGCTCACAGCTTAGCTTGACATAATAATTAGTACTGCTTAAATGCCTGTACATCCAATTGCTTGTGCTTTGTTTGTATGACTAAAAAGGTATCACTGGAAAAGCTGTCAACCAGTGAAGGGAAACAACCGGAACAGACTAGAGTCCAAAATGACAACTCCAAAGAAAGTAGACTGTTTTCTTCTCACCCACTTGTACCCCTTTCCCAAAGCTCAGAGAACAATTTGCGGAAGAGGAGGCATGGTAGAATGTAAGGGCTGCGGAGAGATAGGGGTGAATCATGAGACTACAGCAATATAGTCTGGACTCCCAATTGATAAACATGCCTGTGCATACAAGCTTCTCCAACTGGACTATGGGAACCTTGAGTTGTTCAGGGAGTTCTTCAAAATTTGGACATAGATACTTGCAAAATGCACCAATTACCTAACTGTATGGCAAACTGAGCAACATCAATGTATCTGAAAACAACTGTGTTCTTATATTGTAGAATCCCTTAAAAATAAACAAATAATAATAATTAAAAAAAGAACAACATCATTCATATGAAGAGATAATCTACCAGCTATATCTCAAACCAAGTGTCACTATCTAGAATATACAAAGAACTAAAAAAAAATTAAACATTGTAAACATAAACAACCCAATTTTAAAATGGGTCAAGAAGCTGAACAGGTAGTTCTTTAAAAGATGAAGGGAAAATGACCAATAAACACCTTTTAAGATAATCAGCATCTTGAGTCAATATGGACATTCAAATTACAACCATCTTGAAATTTTTATCTTAACTCACTCATCATGGCAAAGATCCAAAAAAATTACACAGCTACAAATGTTGGCAATAATACAGGAGAAGGAGAACTCTCACCCACTCCCAGTGTGGATGAAAACTGGTGTGCAGTCACTATTGATAGGAGTGGGAAGCTGCCTCAGACAGCTAGAAATCAATCCACCATATGCTCCAGCCTACCACTCTTGGGCATATCCCCAAAAGAATTTATATCCTACTACAGACATACATGTTCATCTGTGTTCATTGCTTGTTTGTTTGTTGATACAGGATCTCCCTATATCTCCAGCTGGTATAGAACTCACTATGTAGACCAGGCTAGTCTTGATCTCACAGAGATCTTCCTGCCTCTGCTTCCTGAGTATAGAGATTAAAGACATGCACCATTATTGCTGGTTAAGCTTATAATGTACATAACAAATAAATAAATACATGGCATACATATACTCACACAAAATCTCCCCTTCTAGGGTCACAGTGAGATTACCCACTCTCTATGTCTAGATACATTCTGGGGTCCTCATAGAAATGACCAATTCTAGTGCTGGAGCAAAATAAAAATTATAAGAATAACTATGAACTTTTGATACCACAGTGCAGGGAAATGCTAAAACGAGACTGTTTCAGAAGGGGATGTATCTTTAGGTCACAGAAGCCAATTTGAAGTAGGTCTTAGTGAGCAAAATTGAAATTATTTGAGTGACCAAAAGAAAAATGATACTTTAATTAATAGCTCAAAGTATAAAATAAATATCTGTAAGTCTACATTATTACAAACACATTTACCATGTAAGTAAAGAAATGAAGTAAAAAGTCACCTATTTCTTGAGAAGAATTACAGGAAATAAACTGGAAGAGACGGGTATGGATCATGACTGTGCATGAGATCTGCTGATAAGCACCACATATTAATAAATTAAATACAAAAGAAACATCAGGTTCATACCTTGTAGACATCTCCACCAGTAAAGTAAGATTAGCATGTCTCCAATTTCTTTGCTATTTCTTTTTCCAGATAGTGAATCTTAACTCCCCACCCTTCCTTGTGGGTTGGAATTAATGAATTACATATAATAGGAATGGAAAAAAAAATGATCATTTTACAGTATAAAGTCCAAGCATTATTTTTACCCAGTTACCAAGGTTAACATCTCATGTCACATTGACACTGCCCTTTGATGATGATATGACACAAAAATACCATCACTTCTGAGGCATTTTTCCCCAAACTATACAGACTTTGTCTAAGCACAAGAAAACATTAGAAACATTAATCAGGGAACATTTTGTAAACTAACTAAAGAACACATTTTGAACATATTGAGATCATCAAGACAAAGAATAACAAACGAATCATATTTAAATTAAGGCTAGGTGACAATTAAACATAATGCACATTAGTGGGAAAACAGAGATTTAAATAAACACAGTTTAGTTATTGGTATTGTCAATGTGGAAATTTCTTTAGAAATTTCTAAAAAAAGGGCTTGATGGTTAAGAGCACTAGATGTTCTTGCAAATGACCTGGGTTTTGTTCCCAGCACCCACATGGTGGTTAATAACCCAGTTCCAGAGAATCTGTTTCTTTTATTTTTTGTTTTTTTTTTTTTTTTTTGGCCTCTGTAGGCATTATAAACATGTGGTAAACTTATACCTATGACCAAAAAAAAAAATCAAAAAATAATTTTTTAACAGGGCTGGAGAGATGGCTCAGCATTTACCTGGACTGGGTCTTCCTGTAGAGGACTCATGGTCATGCCACCTGGGGGGGGGGGGGAACAAGTCCAGTTCTAGGGGATTGGATGCCTTCTTCTGGATTTGCATGGTATCAGTGCACTTAACATCGATGCAGGCAAAACACTCCTGTGCATAAAATGGAAGTCAATCAATTCATTAAAAGGGTATATAATGGTTATATGAGACATAAGAACAAATGTGAATGGTATGTTGAGACAAACTGCAATTCCCCTGTAAGGGAATATGGAATGACAAATACAGACTAAATTTGTATAGTTTTGAATATTTTTCATGCCACAATAAAGATAGCCTTATCAAGAATAATCTGTGACAGTATGCACCAGACCGGTACAAGCTCAAGCCAGACAAAATTCTAGCAGAGAGACAGGAAGTAGACATGAAGTCCCAGCTCTAGCTGAAGACCTATTGGCAATTAATAGATGCTAGCTAAGGGACAGTTAGTTTTCATTAAAGGTATGACTCCCACCCCCAGGCAGACTTTTTCCATACTCCAGGAGTTAGACCACATATAAGAAAGAATATTTGTGGAAAAGAGAGCAGATCTGCTTTAAGAGAGTGACTCTAGATAGACTGAGTAGACTCCAGTGGATGAACTTGCACCTAGGGCCATCTGGTTACAAATGCTTGACTGAGTAGACCTTAAAACATATATGATAGAATGTATGAAATGCAGTGGAAGGGGCTATGGAGGTTGTATATGTGGGGGGTTCTAAATTTTAATAAATTTTATATCTAATATGCAAAAACTTGATAAAAGAGGACTTGAATTTGGGGGGCAAGGAGATGGGGAATCTGAGAGGAGATGGGGAAGGGGTGTTGAATATGATTCAAATATGTTATGAAAGTATCAAAGACTTGACAAAATTATCTTTAAAGGGTTATCTTCAAGAATATAAGTGAGTGTAAGCTGTCCAACCCTAAGTGACACATCTACCTTATAGCCTCTATACCTAAGGTTCAGGGACCCATCACAGAAGTGCGGGTAGAAAGGTTGTAAGAGCCAGAGGGACAAGACACCTCCTGCTATGTGATAAATTCTAGACAGGATAGAGAAGCCATGGCAGTGAAATCCCCACAGTATTGTACAGTCTAACAAGATCTACATAATGACAAAATCAGTTGGCATGCAAAGGTGGACAGGGAAATTTCACTTCAAGATGAAGAATTATAGGCAATCAATAAATGCCAAAGGAGGAAGAATCAGTTTTCTTCAGGGACTAGCTCCCTGAGAGATTAGCTAATCCCAACTGGAACACAGGTACACGTGTGTATCACTAAATGGACTCAGTATATTATATATAATAGATTTGTGTGTGTTTATAAACAATGTACTATATACATTTGTGTGTATTTATAAATGTCTGTATGTATATGTAACAACAATACTCAAAAGACAAGGACAAGAAATTGAGTGGGAGTTGGTGAGACATGGGCAGAGCTGAAGGGAGACTGGCAGGGGTGGAAATAATGTAAATGCAATACTTACATTTGAAATTCTCAAAAATAAAACACATTTTTATAAAGAATTATATTCTATTAGTCTGAAATCATTTCAAAATAAAAGGAAATGGAGTCTAGTAACATTCTGTGCTGCTCATCACGACCCCCTTGGCTAAGGCCTCTGTGCACCCTCTTGTCAATTTCCACCAGGTTTTAGGCAGTCTTGGTGGTTTCTGTGTTTTCAGGGCATGGAAATTCTCTCCTTTGTGAGTTCCACCTCAGCAATTCCAAGCTGGGGTCAATTCCATTTCTTAGTGCTTTAGCCTGGGCTAGATACAGTTTGGTTCATGTGGCTCATAACTCTCACCAATTTAAAAATAAAAATCTAGTCCTGCAGTCATTTGTTACATTTTACACCATTTTGCTGTCTTACAAAAGCATAGCTTTTTCTCCTAAATATTCCAGTAGTCGTTTTCTACGTAATCCATTACCTATGTGAGACAAAATCTCACTTAAACAATTTTGTTTTATGTTACTGAAGGTACTATATAATTATAGTTGAAATAATATACTGTGTCTATGTGTGTCTCTTTCTCTCTCTCTCTCTCTCTCTCTCTCTCTCTCTCTCTCTCTCTCATTTTACTTATAGCTTATCCCACAGTTAATATTTCCTGATACATGTGGACAAATTCAAAGGTCATTCTGTCTCCTTTCTGACTTTGACAGGCTCTCAAACTCTCCGCATCCACAGCAATATGAAAGAGGCCTTTCTCAAAGTCTGTTGTATGGAACAACGTTCTCCCAAAATGGTCCCAGATCAAATTAACATGGAAAATGCTTCATTCTATATTCCTTTTGGGGAGATGTCAGGATAAATTATTATCTGTGGAAAATCAAATAGGAAAGACAGTTCATTAATATAGAGTTGCCAAATTATTTTCTCATGGGATTCCTATTAATTATGGAATTACTTCAGCAAATATTGTGCTGCAGTAAACAAAACTGTATCAGCAAGACCAACCCCAAATGCATTATTCTAGGCTGACTGACTCCCAACACTTGATAGCCCAGGAGTTACAAGAAATTTATGAGTCTATGTATGGACAGATGGGATAATCAGATAAATAATCGATGAAGGGAAGGGAAAGGGGAAGAAGAAAGGGAAGGGAGGGGAGGGAGAGGGGGAGGGAGAGGGGGAGGGGGAGGGGAAGAAAGGACTTTGACATAAAAGTAACATGAAAAATGAGAGAGAATACATAGTAGAAAGGAATACTCCTCCTGAGAGACATAGGTTGACAAATAAAAATCTTAGTACCAGGTTTGGGATACCTCTGCTATAGCTTTTGGTCATGGGTGACCTGGAGATCCCCAAAATGATGCAAGGTATTGTCATTGCCCCTGGATGACTTCCAGAACTTGACACTAAGACCCTATTGCTAAAGATACTGCACATTTTGGTCACAGGACCTGCATAAGTCAAGCAGATAGAAATATCCTCTCTGCCTACTAAGTTTTATAATACCAGAAAATGCTATGCAGGCTGCTGGGGGTCAAAATGTCATCAAAAGTCTTAACCAGTTAGGAACCTTGTGAGCTGCAATTCCAACTAAACTGGTAAGATGTATCAATGGATGCAATATAAGCATAAATATTATGGAGAGTAACAAGCTGCCTAATGATTATATTTAAAGCCTTGTTCCACAGGAAGAAATACATATATATCTGATGAAGAATCCATGGCTGGGAACTCATAGCCCTACTGATAAACTTACCCCTGTGATTTTGCTAGACATTGTAACAAACAGCCCTCTTAATATGTAAATCTTTACCTAGAGGTTAGTGCAGCTCTCGGTCCTTACTAGAGAAGCTTCTTTGTGCCTGACATTGGGGAGGACTGGAGCAAAACCATGTGTTTTGAACAAAATGATCCAGTACATTCATGAACTCATAGAAGCCTTGCTTTCCTGCAGAAGATACACGAAAGCAAGCCAGTGAAACTCCTGCCTTGCTATGAGTCCCCACCCTTAATTGAGGAACTATAAACAGCCTATGGCTGCTAGAGGGGGAAGGATTATCTTCTTTAAGGGTAAGGCCCCTGCCACATCCACCATGCTCCAGTGCTACATGTGGAACATAAAGTGGACTCAGTGGTTTGTATATATTTTAGAAAATTTTAGCAGAGGGTTAGAGGGAAGGTGAGTAGTGGATTGGGGAGGAAGTAGGGGGAGGAGTACGTGCCAAATATGATAATAAAACATTACGTTCATGTATTAACTCAAAACTTAATGAAAATATCTTTTTTAAAAAGTAATAACAGGAGCCGAAGAGATGACTCAACAGTTAAGAGCACTGTTTGCTCTTGCAGAGGACCCAGGTTCAGTTCTCAGCACCCAAACGGTAGAAAACAACTCAAGTTCCAAGGGAACGTGACACACTCTTCTGACCTCCATGGGCATTGCACAACAAAGGTGCACTTACACACAAAGCAGGCAACACAGTTAAGCACATAGCATTTAAAAAATAATACTTTTTAAAGGTCGTAAACAGATAACATGAAAAGCAACTGATATATCTGTTAATGATCCAGGTGAAACCTAAAGCCTTACTGATTATAAAACCCAGTACTTCCAAAGAATTAGCAGTGAAAAATTTCCCCCAAACGAAAAATAATCCAATGCCCAGAATAAATAAAATGAATCGTTTTCATTTGCAAAGGAAATGTATATAAACTAGATATCAAAATATAGCAGTCATAAAAACACAAATCTATGGATCAATGACTAGAGATGTGGAAATCGTTGATTCTTCCTTAACAGAATCTTACTTGGTAGAGCACTTGCCTAGCATACATGCAGCCCTGGATTTGGTGCCAACCACCACATAATCAGCCATGATGTCGCATACATTTAATCCCAGCACTCAGGAGGTGAGAGCACAATCAAGTTTAAGGTCATCCTTGGCTATATAAAGAGTCTAAGGACAACCCGGGATGAATGAGGTCCTATCTGATTAAATATTATAAAATTTACTGTCACAAAATACCAGCTCCATTCAGTGAAACCAAATGAAATCGTCATCAACAGAAATCTTTTTGGTTTCAAGATTATAAAACTCTAACAGCAGGTATCTACTAAGAATCACTATTGAAGCTGATAGCTATGGCCCTGATAGATGATACCACTCACTGACTAGGGAATGAAAAGTCCAACTTGGGGGCTGGAGAGATGGCCTAGCCGTTAAGAGCACCACCTGCTCTTGCAGAGGATCCGGGTTCGAACCCCAGCACCCACATGGCGGCTGAGAACCATCTGTAACTCCAATTCCAGGAGAACTCCAGTTCCAGGGGAATCCAACACCCTCTTCTGACCTCTGCGGCATTGCACAACATGGGTGCACAAACCTACAGGCAGACAGCACATTCATACACATACAAAAATAAATAAAAATAAAATCAATTTATTTAAAAAAAGTCCAACTGGACCCCTCTTTTGGCATTGTTAACTAGAGAGATAAAAATAAAATCAATTTATTTTAAAAAAGTCCAACTGGACCCCTCTTTTGGCATTGTTAACTAGAGAGATCACATAAATCCTCAGTAATACTGTCTATTGACATTGCACTTGGTAACCCACCAGATCTTCTATGTGTAGTATATGTATACATGTATGCATGTGTAGCAATAATAATCAAATAAGACAAGAAATTGAGATGATTTGGAGGAGGACATAGAAGGAGACAGTGGGGGACTAGACTAGAAATAATGCAAATACAATACTCAGGCATGAAATTCTCAAAACTAAATTAAGTTTTAAAAACACCAATATGTATTTGGAATCATAGTTTTCTAGTTTAGAGGAGATTAAAGAAATTGTCCATTTTAAGAAGCTCTTATGTTACATTCTTTACCTTGTACTTTTTAGTTGTGAAGAATAGGAAGCAAACTGCTATTATGAGGATAGCACAATGCTTCAGTAAATTACAGTTGAGCCACTACCTCTAAGGTCATATGCAAATAAAACAAAAACCACAAAGGGGCATCAACATTTATTAATTTTAATTTCATAAGACTGGTGTAAAATGGAATGAACACTAAGATTTTCACAAGTATATTTGCATGTGAAATCTACCAGGTCACTTGACGTAAAACTATCAACTAATGACGTCCTTAAGCTGTGGCCTCTGCGACTGTTGCCACAGGGTTTGTGGAGACCATTGGGTCTCCATCCAATGGGGATCTGATCTACTAATTCCTTCCCAATGAGGCTAATGCAAAGCTGCAGTAGTGTGCTGGGGGTCCCAAGGACAGCAGTGACACAGAGGGGGCTCTCACCTGACTCACTGCAAGGAACCTGCTGTCACATCCAGTGATTAATGAAAAGATCAGAGTGATGGCTGCAGTGCTTTTTGTGGGGCTTGACATATGAACAGGTGACTGTGTGTGTGTGTGTGTGTGTGTGTGTGTGTATTAGAGAGTGAGGAATGAGCAAAGATTAAGATTGAAACATAAAAGGATTTGAAGCAAAGATTAATAGTTCTATTAAAAGCACACCAATACAGGGGATCTCCATTACAAAGAATAAGATGAGTTTAGGTGGTACAAAATTTTATGCCAATGACTCTGATGAAGAGTTAACACTGGTTCCTTAATGACACTGAAGCTCTGGAACTGAGGAGATAGTCAGTCTGTAAAGTGCTTCTGGTGCAAAAATGAGGACCTGAGTTTAGTCCCAGAACTCACACAAAAAATTAGGGCATGGTGGTATGTGCTCATAATCCCAGGCCGGGGAAGGCAGACACAGGAAGATCCCTGGGGCTCTCAGGACACCAGCTTAACTGGATAGCCAAGTTTCAGATCAGTGAGAGATTCTGTCTCAAAATACAAAACACTAAGTGGACAGTGTTTGATGGACTAATACCAGAGATTGACCTTTGGCCTACACACACACACACACACACACACACACACACACACAAATGCAGAACAAAAACTTATAATCAAACCAGAATGTAGGAATGTGAGGGTAGAATCTATATAAATACTCATTTTTCAAAGCTGTTTTCTGGAGTAAAGCATTTGCAGTGCTTTGGAAGGGTGGCATTCAAATGATATGGCTAAAGAATCATTTTTTTTTGTATTTGAGAAAACATGTGTCCCTCTTCAGCATGTATGTACCCACGCATGCATATATACATATGCAGCTGTGTCTTCTTTCATGGAAGCACATAGGCCCTGGGCATTGGAGGAATGAGAGCCATGGTGTTTCAGCATGAATGCACACAACACTCTGGTTCTTAGTCACAAGGTAAAATATGGGCACATTAATTTCAAAGGTTTTTAATGTAAACATTCTACAACATAGTTTTTGTTCCAGTGGCCTAGTTTCCCAGAATAAGTACTCAAAATTTTTATTTTGCCTATAGATCTAAAGTTTAAATATAGTTCAAGAAAGACTAGCTCCTATAAGCATTATCTGAAATATGCTTTTGCATATATATATATATATATATATATATATATGGACGTATATATATGTATATATACATATATACATATAGGCTTCATATGAAGATGTATATACACAAATATGTAGGCTATATATGAATATAGACTTCATATGAAGATCATCAGCACCCAAATACATGTTCTTTTATATTTTCTCATCAGTGAGGACTAGTTTTAATTTCTGATCCTTGTGTCTCTTTGTATTATCTTTCTTTATAAGCTAGAGTGGGCGTATTCCCAGAAGAGCTATCTGATGATAAAGTGCCTCCAGGAGAAAGAGATAAAGAACACGAGGTACGAGACACACTTGCCTCCTGGTGTGGAAGAGCAGATCTTTAAGGGAGTGACTCTAAATAGGCTGTTTAGACTCCAGTGGATGAACTTGCACTGAGGGATGTCAGGGGACACTAACCTAACTAACTGGATAGGCTGGCTGGGGCAGAGAGCCCAGAAGTCACAGTGTCATTTGTGAAAATTTCTAGTTGTGAAATTCCATATATGCAAACAGATTTCCTTCATTAGAACAGAGCATGAACTCATGTTTTAATAGAAGAATATTAATGTCTCCCTATAAGAAGAATTTATGGGAGCAGATAAACATTGCTTTCATCCTCTGGAAATAATAATTCTGTGCTCTTAGACCCAAATACATTCACCTCCTTCTGCAACCTCAAGTCCTGTCTTAAAGGTGTCATTTTGTTTAACATGGTGATCACCAGTGGTACCCATTTTCTTACAAACAGTGTAATTTCATTCTTCTTCATGCCTGAATAAAGCTATTGGTGTATATATACCACATTTTCTTTATCATTTAGCATGGTGACAGATACCTGGGCTGATTCTCCCAACTCAGTCTTTATGAATAGTCCCTCGCTAAACACAAATGAGTAGGTATCCCTAGTCTGAGTTCTGATATATGTCCAAGAGTGGCATGGCTGATTATGTAGATCTGATTTCCATAGTGGCTGGACTAGTTTACATCTCTACAAGCACTGTATAAGGATTCCTTTTCCCCTGCATTGTTACCAGCATTAAAAAAATAATTATCCTCTTAATGATAGCCATTCTGACTAGGTTGAGCTAGAAACCCATCACTTCATACAATAAATGCATGTCTTTTTAGGTATTATATAATTTAATATTTTTGAATTTTTGTGCATTTCATATACAACATCTTAATCCTCTTTATACCCCCTTTCCCATCAGCACCCTCCTATGCCCTCCCTGCCCTGGCCGGCCTATCCAGTTAGTTAGGTTAGTGTCCCCTGACATCCCTCAGTGCAAGTTCATCCACTGGAGTCTAAACAGCCTATTTAGAGTCACTCCCTTAAAGATCTGCTCCTCCTCACCAGTACGAATCAGTTTCCCTGTAGTTCTTTGGCTAAGCTTGGAGCCTGCTGTCCATTTCCACAGTTCTATGCTGGATTTTTGTCTGCCTGAATTCACATGGGTCTTGGGCATTCTGACACCATTGCTGTAGGTTCCTATGAGCCTGTAAGAATTTGTTTCCATATGGTCAGGCACCTCTTCCCCAGGCTCTTAAAATCTTTCTGCCCACTCATCTGCAATGGACCCTGAGCCCTGGATTCATTGACCTCTGTTGCATGAGGGAACTCCTTCATGAGAGTTGAGAGATGCACTAGTGTTCTCTCTATCCCTTGTTCTACTATGTTGCATGAGTCTTAAGTGTAGAGCTTCCATTATAGATGTGTCACCTAGGTTGGGCATTTCACAGACACTTAATCTCTGTGTGTGAGGCATCATTTCAAGATGCAAATTCTTAGTAGTCAGATCATCTCTAGTTGCTGATGGGGCAACTCAGGTGAAATTCCTCAATGAATTTCTGAAGCGTTCTTGAATTCTGAGTGCTTCTGAACTGAAAAGGCAAGTTAGGTGTAACTTCCCCATCCAGCATTCAGGGGTAAAATGGTTATCTACGGTCTTTCCTGTAAAAGAAAATAGGAGGTGCATTGTAACAGCTGCTCGGCTATAATTCTGAAATCCAAAGGGACAATGTGGGATCCCAGCTGGTGAATAAGAACCCAGCCCTGCTGCTGGGTAATGATTCTCCATCATCCTGGGCACCACACAGTAGACTCTACTTCACACTGTGAGCTGTCCTTTGCAGGGCTGGCATTTGTAGCTGCATAATTTTTTTTTTTGATTGATTTCAGATGGGCCTAATTTAGAGATTCAAAGGCTCATTCTCATTGTATATTGTCTTTACCTCTTTCAGCCCAAAGTGATGCAATTCTTATTAAACTTGGCGAACTTTGGAATGAATCTATTTACAATCAACTGTATCAGACAAAGATCCATATCTATGAGTCTATTTAAGAAAAGCTTTTCTCCATTTTAGACTTTCTGTCTCAGTCAGCTTTGGGGCATGGTGCTTACAAAGCATTTCCTTGTCTGGAAAGGCACTCAAAGGCATGTTTTTGTCTGATTGAAGTGCTCTCCGAGCCAGTATGGCAGCCAGATATTTCTGAAGTCTTAAAACATCTTATAGTCTTATGTAGAATTTATCTTTGTTCTTAAGTCTGTTTTTAACTTTGGGACTGGGGAACTGAGATTGAGATAGCTTTATTTCAACCCCAGAAAATTCTGGTTTGTTTATATTTAATAATTATTTCCCTTGCTTGTCTCTCTTCCAGTTCAATATACACAGGCTCAAATCAAAATAGAACAAAACACACACTAAAACACCACAAGCAATCTTCTTTCAGTCATTTCATTATATTCATTTCCTACTTGTCACATTCAGACACATATCATTGTTGCTAGACATCCAAGGCCACTTAAGGGATACCAGTTCCTTCCATTTTTCAGATTTTCTTCTTTTTCTAGGTTTTCACTAATAGCCTTCAATGTGACCATTAGGCTTTCTCTTCCTTCTGACTACTGACTACTGATCAAAAATATTACAATTTTGATATTTGCTTAGGGCTGCAACCCCTTACCAATTTTTTGTACTAACTGCCTAGTGGGGCCTAAAACTTCTACCCAAAACCTAACCACCTAAACAACATTGAATTAGGTCACGATCTATGCCAAGTGTACCCCCAAAGACTTCCCATGCTCAATCCCTTGGTGGCCCAAGGCTGGGAGGTGAGTTCTACTGCTGGCTTGCTCACTCCTGTGGCCAGCATTTCAGTTTGTCAACCAAGGTCCTTGGTTTCTCTAGGAGGTTTCTCACAGCATGGTAGCTGGCTTCCCTTTGAATCATCATCCTAAGGGAAGAGGGAGACAGGGAGAGAGACAGGGAGTAAGGAAAAGAGAGAGAGAGATTGATTTTTGCATTTTATGGATCAAGCTGTCACTTTTGCTAAATTCTTAATTCTGTTGGCCACTGTAATTACAAAAGCTCTTCCAAGATTTAAAAGGAAGGAATATGGACTATAGCTGCACTGCATGAGTGTTAACATCTCATCCTCCCACTGTGAGGAGAGCACATATGACAGGCCCTGTAGTGATGTGCCCATATTTGGGAAATACAATATGGGGAGCTCGCACTACCAAAGGACCCTGCTTTTCTAGGGCTTATGATGATTAAGATTTTTTTTATACTTTATAATAGTGTAAAAGTGCACCCATGCAACCATTCTTTTCTTCACTTTCAATATTCGCTCAGTTATATGATATATTCAGTACTTTATTATAAATGGCTTTACATTAGATTTTGTATACCGTAAGCTAATGTAGGCTAAGCTGTGGTGTTTGGTAGGCTGGGTTTCCTAATTAAACTTTCGACTAATTTTTTTTATTTATAATGCAATTCCTGGGATATAACTCCATCCATCAGAAGTTGAGGAGCATCTGTACAGAGTACTCTTTGGGCATTCAAAATATATTATTTGATTTGCTTCTGTCATTATTTTAATAATCCTGAAACTAAGAAAGTCAAATTAAGAAGAATCAGATGCCAGCTTAGCCTAAATGCTTACTGAATGCTTAATCAGGCTTAACTTTGTATAATGTTATTACATACTAGAAATACAAAAATAAAGTTTGGAGAAAACATTCATCAAAATTGTCATAAAATCCTGAGCATAGTGGCTCACTTTTGTAATCCTTATACTCAGATGGCTGAGCAAAAAGGGCTGCTGTGAGTTTAATTCCAGCCTAAGACTCTGTTTCAATAAAACAGAAAAAGGCATAAACATATCATAAAGGGATATATTATCCAGGCTCACAATCATTCTCTTCTATCTGTTAGCCATGATTCACTATTATTTTTTATTTCCTTAGAATTCCAAAACATCTGACTTAATGCTGACAACTGATAAAATGGCTTAAGGTTATTCAAAATAAAAGTATCTCTATATATGCATCTGTATACATATTGCATAAGCCTATGTATTCATATCATATTTTATATATGTATACATTATATATGCATAGATGTGTGAATATATATATATACATATATATATATATATATATATGAACAAGCAAAAAATAAAGTATAATTAAAATAGAGGATTCAAACTCTCAGGCCAGGAAGAAAACATGTGCATTGTGCTTTATTATTACTTGAAGGCTATGAATTTAACAAATTAACTTATATCCTGCCATAGCGAGTGATCTTGCTATAACTTTGGATATGAAATTAAACCTAGAAATGCCTTCAGTGGTTTCACATTCCAATTGCTGTTGAATGACTGAAGGTTAAATTGTGCATTTTCTTTGACAACTTCATTCATCCAAGAGAAAGTTTTCCCAGGCACATTTCAAAATCACCATCACCGAAGGCTCTGTATCACTTCCTCCAATTCTTTTTCTGTGTTGTCTTGGACACTTGAAAGATTCACTCTACATTTATTTTTACAGAACAACAATATGGCAGTCAACCTAATTTGCCTTTAAATTTGGTATAATAATGGAAAAGCAAAGAAAGCATGAAGCTTTGAATTAAATCAAAGTTACAGTGTGAACCAGGTTTGTGATCTTACTGAAAGTCCTTAAATTTGTAAGCTTCATATGTAATCCAAAGATACTAATATCACTGTAGACAGATTGATATACGTATTAAATGTAATATGTGAAATGACATAGATGGCACCTTTTATAGAGTAATGACTCACTAACAACTTTAGGACCCTTGTCCCTCCCTTTTTAGTATTCTACCTTGGTCCTTGCTCTTCTTTTCTTCCTTAGTCCTAAAAACATAAAATAAAGATTTGATTGTTCACCTTTGAAGACATGTGGTAACTTTTGTTGAGTCTCCACAAGTGTAGTGTGATTGGTTTGTTATGATACAGTTAGTCTAAGAATTCCTATGCCTGAGAAATAAAGCGCTTATAAAACCAGGGATATAGGAAGTTTTAAATAGAGTACTATAAACATTTCCATTAGTTAAAGCGTATTGGATGCATAGAACTTGCCTAGTAAAGAAAAGCTGTGGGGGTGGGGTGGCGCGCTGGAAAGATGGCTCAGCTGTTAAGAGCACTGGCTGTTCTTGCAGAGGACTGGGGTTTAGTTCCCAGCACCCACATGGTAACCAACACCCATTAGTGATTCCAGTTCCAGGGGAATCCAATACCCTCTTCTGACCTCTGTAGGCATCGCAAGACATGGGTGAAATTACACACATTCAGGCAATACACTCATAAACATAAAATAACAAAATGGCAAAAAAAAATTTTAAAGAAAGAAGCTGCATGAGGGTCGGCATTCTACATAAGGAATCCAGCTCCGACCTGATTCCTAATCCCTGTTATAAATAAAAGAATGTGTTGTTCTCTACTTGATTGGAAGACAAAAAGAAAAACACTAAACAACCTTCTTTTTTCATTAGAAAGAGGGAAAAATAAAAAGGGAAAGAGTCACTTAGAGTTAACTCTACTCACAATTTAGCATATATCTGAGAAGTAAAACATGTTTAATTTATACAAGATGCTATTTTTATGCCATGGAGACAGATTGTCATAGAATCTTTCTCCTTCTAGAGCATCCAAAGGGTTTTGTTTATAAAAATCAATAAGTCCAACCCTATTTTTTTAAGGCCATCTACTTCATCTTTTAGCTGTCTGCTGAAGGAAGCCATGTATCTTGCAGCAAGCAGTTGGATTTTTCTCAGTTCCTTCTGGTCCATTATCAGCCAGCCAAGATTCAAGGTCACTTGTTTTAGTTCACGTCCTGGCAGAGGTCCCCTGTTCTGAGGAAGGTCCTTAAAGTTGGTAAATGAGCTTGGACTATTTTGGACTGCATGAAATGTAATTCATCACCCTGCCCAATGCTCCCCATCTCATCTTGTTTTGTTTCTGATCCTTTGTCAGCAGGTGAATGGAGCTTTAATGGAGCCCTTGGCCCATGCTGCTCCATCTTTAAAAAAGGCCAGCACAGTTCAGTGTGTAGACTTACAGGTAAGGGTAGTCAAACTCTTGGGATTATTTGTTACAAAGTGGCTAAAGTCTGCCAAATATTACATAACCAAGTCACTTTCTCAATGTTGAAATACTAAAAAGTAGTAATCCCAAACACAGTGGTAAAAATTTTAAATATGTATTTCATAGTTCTCCATATTATTAAATCCATTTCTCCTTCTTATGTTATAATATTTCCCTTCATCTTTATTAATTTATTCTTTTAGGATTTTTTCAACTCATTGATATGCTTTATTTTAGCTTTTTAAAATTAAAATCTCAGTCCATTTATTTAGACTGAAGCCTGGGACTCATATAATGTTAGATAATGCTGGACTTCTGATCCTTAAACATTTCTTATATCTCTGATATTTTGTTAAAGGTCATATATTATTAATATTTACTGCTGTATTTATTAGTCAGGACTTTCCAAATAAGCACAACCAATAGGGGACTGGAGATCTATAGTGATAGAGACATTATAGCTATTTGTTCACATGATAATGGCAGCTGAGTGTAAGGTTGTAGCCCACCTAAGTCAGGGACTTCAGAAGGCCAATTGAGGCAGAAGTTCTGAGAAATAATTATCCTGGAATGCGTTCCTACAACCCGAGAAATGTTACTGCAACATCCTGCAATTTCACCTCACTGGGGACCAGAACCAGGCTTCGGTCTCTCTAGAGATGCTCCTACTGATACCAGTTACAGGTCCGTTTCCCTAGAGATACTTGTACTGATACCAGCCACAGACCCACCCATTCCCCAGTCTCCTTGCCCTCACTTCCTTGTAAACTCACGTTCCTGTGTGCCTGGGTATAAAACTATCACTTGGGGTACATTCTAATGCTGGTCATCCTAATCCTGACACAGCCAGGCCAGCCAACATGCCTGAAATAAACCTGACTTCCTTCTTAAGGAGACATTTTTTCCTCTCTGCACTGAGTCTCCCCTCAAAATGAACCTAAGAAAGACGTTTCTTTGTCTGTTGTCTAAAAAAGCAGACTTTCAGGGCCTGACCATGAGAGAGGTAATATAAATTCTAAACTGTGTTTGAAATTCAAGAATTGGGAACACCAGGGAGAGATCTAGTCCTTGTGTTGGCACCAAATGGAGAATAAGTTCATATTCCCTCTATCTTTTGTTCTGTGCGGTCCCTTGGTGGATAGGATAAAGCCCACTAACATGGGAAGGGCCATCTGCTTCCCTCACCCCATCAACTGAAATGCCCATCTCTTCTAGGACACACTCACCAGATTACTGAGCATCCCATGGTCCAAGCAAGATAACCACTACAACCCTTTTTATACCTAAGAGTGATTTTATATAACTCTTTATTTTTTTTTATTTTTATTTTTTTGATCTTTTCGAGACAGGATCTCCCTGTCGCCCCAGCTGTCCTGGAAATCACTCTGTAGACCAGGCTGGCCTTGAACTCACAAAGATCCACCTGCCTCTGCCTCCTGTGTGCTAGGATTAAAGACATGTGCCACCATGCCTGGCACATTTTATATAACCTTTGTTTTAATGTTTTCTCTAATTTAATAAATGAATGCTACATATAAGTTTCTGTCTTTTCCAGTGAGCATAATTTTTGCTTTTCCCATATTGTTAGTCCTCTTATTCTGTCTTGCTTAAGGCATATAAATTACATGAAATGTGCTTTTGAGAACTTGGGGTTATCAGATTTGGTCACGTTCTCACCTTTGATAACTTGGGGTCTTAACTCATAATCAATATTTGTGCCTATATGAATTACTTAAAGTGAACATTTGATGAAATACAAAGTAATGCATATGTATCTGGGCAAATAAGTTTATTTTATTATTCAAATTCAGAAAACAATGCAATAGACTTGGAATTCAAATTCTATTTGTAACACTTCATTAATCAATAAGCTACACTGATTTGGGTTTATTTCTATGTTCTGCTACTTATGAACAAGGTGAAATACACTCTTTCACTAGATTCCTGTCTTTTGTCCTCCATGACTGTCATTTGTCCTTTATATTTTTCTGGAAACGTTGCTGAGTACATAAAAATTATTGGCTCATGTCTACAAGGTTACTTATTCTTTTCATTAATATGAAAAGTTGTGGTTCTTTGCTTGTTATCTGGAGTTCTATTTAATCATCCTTGGTTTATTTTTTTCTCATAAATTATCTGCTTTTATTACATGAATTTTACCCATTAACTACTATTTTTACATTTTCTATTCTATTTAATGGTTTATTTTGTTTCAGGTGCTCGTTTTACTTCTCCCAACACTGTGTTTTTTTAATTTTATGTATTTATTATCACATTTGTGTCAAGGATTTCTGTCATTTTTTTTCTCTCAGTGCTAGTTAGCCACTCATCCTTAAATGTTATTAGGATGGACCTTCTTCCTGGACCCCACATCTTGTTTCCCTAGTAATACTAGAAAGGTAAAAATGAATTCAAATTTCTCTGGTAACAAGAAACCATGAGGAGACACTTAAAAAATGTTTCTCTGAGTAAGAACACGTGGCCACATTCCAGGACTTCAGGTAAGCTCCTTCTAGTGGCTGAGACCACCAGTGCTTCCCTTGGCCCACGATTCCTTTGGGGAGATTCAGTCTCCAGGCTTTAACTTTCTGTCTTCCCCAGGTCTGTAAGCCCCTTGCTTTGGCATTCTGACACTGGGAGAAAGTAAAGGATGTCGATTTCTCTCCTCTGCCAGGCTCCCTTCTTTCAGGATAGGGCTTAGGATATGGAGTGAACATCTAATGTCTCTCTTTCTTGAGTGCCATAGATATTTAAGCCAAAACGTAACAGAAAGTCTGCTTTCTCCGTGTATTCCCTTTACCTAAATAAGCAACTTATCTGGAATCTGTGAAAATGACCAAATCTGAGAAAAGGAACCTGGTGGACACTTCAAAGTTGGGTCAACTGAATAGCCCTCCTCCCCATGCCTCACCCCATTTCCTTCCATTTAAAAAGCACATCCGAGGGCTAGAGAGATGGCCTAGCGATTAAGAGCACCGACTGCTCTTGTAGAGGACCCAGGTTCAATCCCCAGCACCAACATGGTGGCTGAGAACCCTCTTTTAACTCCAGTTCCAGGGGAATCCGACACCGTCTTCTGACTTCCACGGCATTCATTGCATGACACGGGTCCACAAACCTACATGCAGACAGTACATTCATACATATAAAAAATAAAATTTTAAAAAAGCACATCTGAAAGCAGCTATGTTGTTATAATGTAAATCTCTTAACAGGCGCTAGTACCGACCTACCAATTATTTTCAGATTCTGTAATTACTGTATATGGGTGGAAGGTATGTATTCATATTTTAGAGTAATATAAAATTAAAGGGGGAAATGTGAATTCCTAAACATATTTTGGAAATTAACATACAGTTTATTCCCAGAGGTCATAATTTTGATGCATATGTGATGAGTACATAGGCATTCGTTGGAGCAATACAAAGGGGAGGGAAAAACAACATAAAGATTGGGTTATAGAACTGAATGATATGGTTGAACTCTGCCCAAAACAACAAGCCTCTGCAGAGAAAGACTGTGGGAAAGATGTAAGACATGTATGGCAGAAGGCATGAACAGGGGTGGGATGGAGGCAGGGAGAGGGGAATGTGTCTAAATTGGACTGAAAGATAATGAAATACACAATTCATCAATAAAAGCATTTTTAAAAATTAAACATAAAATGTAAATATATTAGAATATTTTTACTGATCATATATTGAAACTATACTTTAGACATAGTGGCTTTAATGCATTTATTGATTAAGTTATTTTTATATGTTTATGTTTACTATTTGAAATCTAACCACAGTTTTTAAAAAGCTTGGGAGAAATGCGAAAAAAAAAAGAACACATGAACTAGCAATTCAATGGTATCTCATTCTGGAAATCCACTCCTGCTATACAGGATCTCTATCCTCTTTCTTTTAAGCTCCTTCTTATGAATCTATAGTAAAACTCCTTTCTAAACTCATCTTCCTGTGGTCAGAGAATACAGTTCTTTCAATTTGCAAGAGTTTTGTGTGAGCATGAGCATCAGGAACTCTAAATCCTGAGTTAAATAAAACCCACCTGATGTGAGAGAGAAAGCCTGTGTTAAAGACACTTTATACTTCCTGAATCTAAGGATTTGAAAGCTATTCATTTTATTTCCATTTTCCATTGCTTTAAACTTTAGATTTTAACACATGTACTTAAGGTTGTTTTTACTAAGTTTTGCGAGTATTAATTCATATTTATGACACCCTGCTTTTATCAGATATTTTAGTCCCATACTCAATAGGATAACGAAACAACGCCAATTATCACTTTTACTTTCTTCACTGAATATGTTCTCCACTGGCTGAACATAGTTTCTGATGAGCATTGAATCACATTTTATTAGATGATTGATGGTAAAATTCCTGAAGGGGTGTTTATATTTTAGTGTTATTTGACTGACTGGATTACTTTCTGAGTATATGTGGTATGTTTGAGAAGAGAGTTAGGAGTGCCACCTCACTCTGTGGACTTTTAGTACAGGCTCATCACTTTGACACAAGTACTCAACCTTACTGCTACTACCATGAGCTAGGCTGCTCTATAGCTATGCCCACAGTGCATCACAGAGACAAACTGACATACTGGATTTGCAAAGCTGACCTAGGTATATGATCTAAGTGACCACATTGCTTTGAGACAATGAACCTGGTTTACTTTCTGTGGCTGCTATTCCCAAGCCTGAAGAACCTCTTTTTAAATTTTTTTGTATGAGTGTACTGGAAGAACCTCTTAAAACACCAGTACAATTTTAGCAATCTTCACTGGACTTTGTGGTTTTAAATTCTTTTCATTTACAATATCTGGTTTATGTTTTACAAGTATTACTTAATTAACATTATACCAAAATAACCCTTTATGCTAGGCATGGTGGCATACACTTATAAATCCAACATTTTAGAGGCTGAGGAAAGAGGTACAGAGTTTGAGACCAGCCAGAGCTACATAGCAAGATCTGGTCAAGAAAAGCCTTTTTTATTAATTAAATTTGTTTTCTATGTCACATATATACACAATGCATGCTGTCCACTCACTTTCCCTGCTTTTCTCCATCTCCTAACCACCACCATCCATCCTCCTTTGTCCTACAAACTTCCATTCAATGTCCATGTCAACTTGTTTTGTTTTGTGACCCACCAGGGCCATCAGAATGTCCATGGTCTTGGAGCTATCCATTGGAGCCTAGTGGGCTTAGAAGTACATATACAACTAGAGATAACAATTCCCCCTTTCCCAGAAGTATCAAGTCCATTAGTTCAGCAGTAAGTGTCATGGCCACATGAATCCACTCTATGACTGATTGTTGACAGGGCCTGCCTTACATAGGCCCAGCAGAGTTGCAAATTCATATTTGAATCCATTCATTATATTAAGTCCAGATGACAGCATTCCATAACCCTACACCCTGTCTTCCTGTTTTTATGTACTGATCTAGTTTGTCTTCCATTGCTGTGACAAAACACTGACTAACACCAACTTGGGGAGGAAAGGGTTTATTTAGCTTACATCTCCCGGGCCACAGTACATCACTTAGGGAACCCAAGACAGGAACTCAGGGCAGGAACCTGGAGGCAGGAGCTGAAGCACAGGCCATGGAGGAGTACTGTTCACTGGCTTGCTCTCCTGGCTCATGCCCAGCCCGCCTTCTTATACAGTACACAACCTGCCCAGGGTGGCACTACTCATTGTGGGTTGGGCCCTCCCACACTGCTTGACCATCAAGACAATACTCCACAGATGTGGCCACAAGCCAATCCAATGGAGCCAATTCCCCAGTTGAGGCTCCCCCAACCCAGGTGTGTCAAGTTGACACTAAAGCTATCCAGCACATGTACTTCCCATCATTTCTTCAGCAGTGTTAACTGAGCCCATGTACTTCCCATCATTTCTTCAGCAGTGTTAACTGAGCCTTTAGGGTGGGGTATAAAAGACCTGCTTAGGACTGAGCCCTTGGGAAGCTTAGTCAGTCTGATGTCATGTCAATTTAGTGGGTTGTTAAGTTTGCTTACACGACCAGGCAAGGGATCTCTCCCCTGGTAAGGATCCCAAATCCAATTGGAGAGCAGTTAGGTACACCCACAGTAGATTCACGACTAGGGCACAGTTGGCCATATCTTGCCCTATAGGTAGAATTCTGGGGTTTGCAGAGTTCACAGCTGGTAAAGACCAATGATGCCTAAGAAAAAGATTGTTTAATGGAGAAAACTTTGTATCTGCAGTGGTTTTCGTTTTGTTCTGATGTTTCTCTGTTTCTTTGCTTTAATGCCTTCCCCTTCCCTTTCCATGTCTGATGTTGACAGGCCCTGCCTTGTGGCAGCTCAGTGCAGGTACCAGCAGTTGAGAGATGATCATTGTAATGGTTTTACTGATGACGCTTTGCTGGTTTGGTTTAGTTTGGTCGGTTTGGTATTAAATGATGTCTATTTTGGGGAAATCACTTGGTGCAGGGAGTGATCGATGGTTGGCATAAACCCATCCTGCCATCATAAAATTTAGAATTTTTAATGTTTCCAGATAAGTATACATTTTCACTGATTGGTGTAGTCACAGTGCTAAATAATGTAGTATAGATCTGATTTGTGCTTAAACTACCTTTCCATTCTTAAGTTTTTGTTGCTGCTGTTTTTGCTAATTGTTCCATTTACTTTTTCTCATATATTGAGTTTTTAGGAATTTATTTATTTTGTTCTTTGGGGGATTATTTTATGAATTAACCTCTTCTGCTGGAGCACTTTAGTTGTCAACTTGACACACCTGGGTTTGGGGAGCCTCAAGGGGGAATTGTCTCTATTGGTAGGCCTGTGGCCATGTCTGTGGGTTATTTTCTTGATTGTTAAGCAATGTGAGAGGGCCCAGCCCACTGTGGGCAGTGCCACCCCTAGGCAAGTTGTTCTGTATTATATAACAAAGTGAGCTGAGCACAGGTTGGGGAGCAAGCCCCCAAGATAAGAGTACCATTATTGTACCACTAGGTATATTTTACTGGGCTGGTCATTATTGTGGTTCAAAGGCTTTACAGCTACTTGGGACAATCAATTGTCTTTCTCCATTGGCAGGTGGTACAGCAAACTCCAATACTATGAGAGCTAGTCCTCAGGGAGAGATGAGGAAAATATCATGAGATCCAGCCTCTAGATAAAGAGCTATAGCAATTAGTGGTTACTGATGAGGGAAAATAAGTTTTCTCCTGAGACAAGGTTCCTAAGAGATTATCTAACCTCATCCAAGGTGGCTGGTCCTAAGCATATATACACACAAACTCCACTAGATA
Organism: Rhizomys pruinosus; assembly: GCA_009823505.1. Taxonomy (NCBI): domain Eukaryota; kingdom Metazoa; phylum Chordata; class Mammalia; order Rodentia; family Spalacidae; genus Rhizomys; species Rhizomys pruinosus. The sequence goes on from VZQC01007082.1 coordinate 556,351, forward strand.
GACACAATAAAAATATATATGTAACAATCAAAGAAGAGGTGATGAAATTGAAGGGGGATGCGGAAAGAAAAGGAGGGGGAAGAGGCAAGGGGGGAAGAACCCTGAAAACACAGCACTTACTCATGTATAAAATTCTTAAAAATAAAAAATTTAAAACTTAAATAAAAAATATTTTTAAGCACCATCACTATTTCCCATGATCATAAATTTTACTGTCATATAAATGTGACCACGTAGTTTGCTCATTTGGTATAATGTTCATTTTGATGCTCAATTTACTTCAGAAATTATTGAAGAAGGTTGTCTTAAATACCATGATATCAAATTTTATTTAATTTTATGCTGGATATTTTTATGTTACAAGATTTTATGAACAAGGAAGAAAGCTAATACCATCTTCACATTCTGAAATGTTATCTACTATTTTGTAAATTAAATGTTTTAATGTTATTTATTTTAATAAATATAATAGAGTATTTTAATTTAAGGAACAAAATTATCATCATTTGCTATATTTAACAAATGAAATTTTTAGTTTTATATTTAAAATTATCTTTAGTATATTTATATTTCTTTTCTGAAAAGCTTTGGAAATGTCTTCCATTGTAATTTCATGCTATCCACGTCTGTTTCCTACAAATATTACTTTACGTAGGTCCATTTACATTGCATGTATGGAAATGTATTTAAACAGCTCTTGATGGGAATACCATTCTTCTTCCTGTGTGGTCCCCTGGCTTTGCATTTACTTTTAGCCTTGGCTAGTCCCACTACTTTCACACTATTATATTGATTGACTCATCTTTGCCAGATCATTCATACAAATTTTTCCTTAGGGAGTTTTCATTAGGTAAAAGATTTGAAAATAATCAAATTATGCATATTCATGTATACTTATAGTATTCAGTTTCATCAGGGAATATTTCCATCCATTCATGTGGACTGTGTCAACTAAGATATTTGGTTTATTCTTCCCATCCTAATTTGCACTCCCTATTAATTAAACTGTCTGCTCTTTACTGTTGCTGTTAGTTCCTTCCTATCTTACTTTCAACTTTGAAATTCTATTATATTTTTAATTACCTAAAATATTATCTTGTCGACCATATAAAAATTAACTTGCCTCAATTACTTTTCAACCCTAACACTATTACTTTATTTTATTAATATATCAATATCAAATCATATTTATAATAAAAACTGCTCTAAAAATACAATATTCCCATCTTCATAAAAGATTAAACCATTCAAAAGCTTTTTTATTAATTTTGGGGTTATTTATTTTTATTTTATGTGTATACATATTTTGACTGCATATATGTAAGTACAACATATGTATGCAGTGTCCATGGAGGCCAGCACAAGGTGTAGGATCTCCTAGAACTGGAGTTACACATAGTTGTTATCCACCACGTGGTTTCTGGGAATAGAAGCCAGGTCCTCTGCAAGAGCAATGAGTGCTCTTAACCGTTGAGCCATCTCTCCATCCCCCTCATTCAAAGACTTTTAAAACTTTGATTTCTTCTTTGAAGTTATTTTGGGATCTTTTATTTCATGTCATTGTAGATATTCCCTAGTGTTCTATATCTCTTACTTATCTTTATTGAGTTTTAGAGTTTAAATTATCAGTCATATTATTATCTATGTCTACTATAAAAATACACTTAAATAATATAGGTCTAAATATGCATATGTATGTTAATATTCTTTGTTCATTCTATTTCCTCTTTGTTATTCTTTTTAAAATATTTTATTTATCATTTTTATTTTACATATATGACTGTATTGTTTGCATGTGTGTAAGTGCACCCATGTCTTGTAATGCCCATGAAGGTCAGAAGAGGGCATCAGATTCCCTGGTTGTTAGCTACCATGTAGGTGCTGGGAATTGACCCTAGGTCTTCTGCAAAACCAGCCAATGTTCTTAACAGCCCCGAGCCATTTCTCTATCCCCCTATTTTTCATTCTTAACCAATCATTATGGTGAAATTATTTGATACATTGATATTCATCTATCCTTAAATTGTCCTCCATATTAACTCTTTTTAAGGAAGCTCCTCCAAGAAACAGGAGACCAGGAACCCAAAAGGGCCTGAAGAGCCAAACAGTGAAGATTAGGAGTCTCCAGAGGGTGGTTCCATGGACAGCTGCCTATATTCAGCTTCACCCACCCAGGGCTCAGGGAACATTATGGAAGAGGGGGTGGAAATATTCTAAGACCCAGGGAGGGGGTGCTATGGGCACCTCCTGCTCTGGGAGGAAAATTCCTCTGTCCCACTCCCACAAGTTGACCTCCAACCTCTACAAGAGTGCATGGCACATGGGTACCCATGCACATACACACACACACACATGCACATACATGCATATAAATCAATAATTTTTAAGGTTGAGTTACCTATTTTGAGTGATTAAATGGCCAGTTTGTCCATTTAAAGAAGGAAGCCTTCCTTCCATGGAAGGGGGAAACTAAAACTGCAAGAAGTTGTGTTACTCTCTCTGATGTGATTCTAACCTGAGCTTGTTTTTTCATCCCCATGGTTGGACCATTCTTCCTTCATCTGGCTTTACACACTTTGAACATAAGCTTCTTTTTCTTTTAACATACCAAGGTGGCCAATCAGAAGGAGAATAAATGACCATATCCACTTGTATATTCCTCTCCTCCCTCCCGAGATCCCGAAACTTAAGTTTGCTAATCAAAGTCTTTCTCATATTGCTTGAATAACTGAATGGCAATAGCTAGAAACTGGGACAAGAGATAAAATTTGTACAATGTGTTCCAGAAATGAGATAGAAGTGAAGAGTGACTCCCTGTGGCTCTTACAAGAAATCCATTGGAGACAAGACATTCTACCAAGCCCCATTCTCCAAGATGCAGCACCAAATAAAAACAATAATAATAAATAGTAAGAGTAGTTGTCTGGTGGTCTGAGAAGTCATGAAGACATAGAAACCTGCCATACTAACAGGAGTATTGTAGCAAAATAATGCTGTCACAATCATGTGCACATACTAATCCCCACTCTGTGAATATGTTAGGTTACATAGCAAAGATTAAGGTTTCACATGGAATCAGGGTTTCTAGTCAGATGCCCTTGAAAGGGAAGATGTACCTAGATTGATATCCCAGAAGAATCATGATGTCCTTAATAAATGGGAGAGAGAGAAAACAGCAAAAGACAGAGTTACTAGTAAGAGACAATCTACTATTAATGATGCAGGACCCTCAGCATCAGCTGAGGTAAAATTCTAGAAAGTTGAAAGGCGTGGAAATGAATTTCTCCTTAGAACTTCCAGAAGGGAACACAGCCCCTGAGAGACCAATTTCTTGCCTCTAACAGTAAAACCTGTACTTGTATTATTTAAGCTACCAAGTCTATGATTAAATTTTACCCCGTCCTAGGAAACTAACACAAGGCTTGAATCAACCTCACTCTGGCACTTTGCATCTCCTCTGCACTCTGGATTCCTAATTCTCTACCACTACATGAAATGCCTCCCACAGGCTCATGTACTGAATGTTGAGTCTGTAGCTGGTAATACAGTTCTGGGAGGTCGTGTAAACCTCAAATGGTGGAGCAAGTCCCTTTCTTTTTTTTTTTAATAGTTTTCTTTTTTTTATTAATTTTATTTATTTCTGTATGTGTATGAATGTACTGTCTGCATGCAAGTTTGTGCACCCGTGTCGTGCAATGTTGTGGAGGTCAGAAGAGGGTGTCGGATTCCCCTGGAACTGGAGTTCTCCTGGAATTGGAGTTTCAGACGGTTCTCAGCCGCCATGTGGGTGCTGGGGATCGAACCCGGGTCCTCTGTAAGAGCGGTCGGCGCTCTTAACCGCTAGGCCATCTCTCCAGCCCCCCAGAGCCTTCATTTCTTAAGTTCTGCCATCAGGTGTGTCATGACAACAAGAAATTCTCTGATCTGCTTCCTTCAGTTCTTCCCTCACACCTTCCTCCATCTTCTCCATTGGAGGTGGTGATCCTTATGTCTTCCCTTTTCTAAATCCTCCCTCTTCTAGCTTTTGTCTTCCTCTTTCTTATCTCTCTGTTGTGCCCTTCTTTCATTCTCTTCTATCTACCATCCCTTTTCCCATTTTAAAATCATCTTCCTTATTTTCTACTTCTCATATATTGCCTTCTTGGAAGATAGGTAAGTATCCTGAGGAGAAAAGGCTATATTTATATACTTTATTGCTAAATTTTATGAATTCATAATATATTTCTCTCTGATGTTGCAGTAAAATTCTATATTTAAGACTTCGAATATACTTTATGTTTTCACTCTTAGCCATGGTAAGAGATATATTGTGGGTCTTCATTCATTCGTTCAAAAAACATGATTTGAGCCCTTAGAGTGTTTTGGCAACTATAGTATATGTGGGATATACTGAGGTGGCTGAGATAGGTTCCTGCCTTGAAAGATCTTTGAATTTGTTGATTACAGATACAATCAAATGAATCAAGATGTGACTAAAAATTCCCACTTTCAGAAAGAGAAAGCTGATATTGCAGAGGACTGGTAGCCCAAGTCTGAATGTACAGGATAAAGCTGGATGGTTAAACAAGGGCAAGGGACATGAGAAATGGTATAGACTGCATTCTAAGTATAAATAATGCTTCACAATTATATCCAGAGCTAAGGACCAGAAATTCTGGTGGAAAGATGCCTGTGTAAGGATTCCTGAGGTGGCTTGCTGCACATTGTTCTGTTCCAAAAGAAACTTTACTGATACCCAGCACTGCTGTGAGGATTCAATGACTACATAAAGCACTCTATGACAGATGCAGAGAACAATGGGAACCATACATGACTCTCAGTAACTCAGCTCCATGAGCATAGCCTCAGTTGTAGCTTGTGTCTACCTACCAACTGTGAATCTTACTGGAAAGCACTTTGTCAGAGTGGAGCTCTTGAAATGTAGAGTTCTGTCCAAAAGCAGAGTGTATTTAGAATAACTGAATGTTCAGGATTAAAATTCTTCTAAGTTTCCTTTAATTAAAAAAATACTAGATATAAAAAATCAACAAGAAGCTAAATTAGGGGGACATAGGTGTGATGGTCTATACCTGTAATCCCACCACTTGGGGAACTTGAGGAGGATCATGAACTCTAGGCCAACCTGGGCTACATATAGAGACCATATATAAATAAATAAATAAATAAATAAGCAGGGAGATAAACCAACAGGTGTTAAACTGGATGCTGGCTACTGAAAGACTGCAGACAAGTTAAAAGTTTATTGTGAAATATCACACAAATATAAACAACATATGGATTTGGGCCAGGGGTCAGTCCAGGTGACAAACAAATGAAAAGTGCTTCATCTGCCGTTCCCTGCCTTCCTACCAGCACTGTTCCCAGCTGTTTGAAGAACTGTAGCAATTACTTACCTCTGAGAGGACTCTAAGCAAGATGTTTAGCATGGCATATTCCTCAGCTATGAAGAATAGTAAAAAATAATACAGACATAGTTGTATTTTAAGACACAATACTAGATGGAGAAAAAGCCAAAGGGTCCACATGATAGATTTTACACACAATCAGAGAGGCAGAGAGGCAGGACACAAGACGATGAGACAACCCCCCACCCCAACACCCCAGCAAGGCAATACCAAAGTAACACCTACGAAGGAAGCTGAGATCAGTGTCAGTCAAGGGTCAAGGGAAAATTGGAGTTAATCTTACAAAAACAATTTCCTGTCATCTCTGTTTTGATTCACACAATAAAAATGACACTGGTTATTCCCACAGGAAGATATTTCAGGGAAACATTAAAGGTTTATAATACCTAAAGACTACCTGAGCATGAAGAATTTCTTGTCCTTAACTCTGGTTATAATTGTGAAGCATTATTTATACTTGGAATGCAGTCTATACCATTTCTTATGTCCCTTGCCCTTGTTTAACCATCCGGCTTCATCCTGTAAATTCAGACTCGGGCTACCAGTCCTCTGCAATATCACCTTTCTCTTTCTGAAGGTGGGAATCTTAAGTCACATCTTGATTCATTTGATTGCATCTGTAATCAACAAATTCAAAGATCTTTCAAGGCAGGAACCTATCTCGGCCACCTCAGTATATCCCACATATACTATAGTTGCCAAAACACTCTAAGGGCTCAAATCATGTTTTTTGAGTGAATGAATGAAGACCCACAATATATCTCTTACCATGGCTAAGAGTGAAAACATAAAGTATATTCAAAGTCTTAAATATAGAATTTTACTGCAACATCAGAGAGAAATACATTATGAATTCATAAAATTTAGCAATAAAGTATATAAATATAGCCTTTTCTCCTCAGCATACTGTAAACATCTCATTACAATTTCGAGATGGCCTAGCGGTTAAGAGCGCCGACCGCTCTTACAGAGGACCCGGGTTCGATCCCCAGCACCCACATGGCGGCGGAGAACCGTCTGAAGCTCCAATTCCAGGAGAACTCCAGTTCCAGGGGAATCCGAGACCCACTTCTGAACTCCGTGGCGTTGCACGACACGGGTGCACAGACTTGCATGCAGACAGTACATTCATGCACATACAGAAATAAATAAAATTAATAAAAAAAAAATTTTAAAAAAAACAATTTCCTTTTCATTTTCCAAATGAAGCTCCTTGCTGATTCCCATAGATGCTTGTGGGTTTCTGAGCTCCCTTCCCACTTGCTTTTTGTACTTAGCTAAAATTGTGGAGTAGCAACGTCAGTCAGTGCTGCCTTGGCCTTGCGCAAGTCTATATTCGCAGGGGAAGCATGGAGATCACACCACAAAATGTCAAGCAGAGAGAGTTTGTCTTCAACTTCAGGAGTGGGTTCCTTAGAAAACAGCAAGCAGCTGGAAGTGAATGCCTGAAGCAACACCGGCCATCAGGACTGGGCTCTCAAGCATGCTTGTGTGGGAAGGACGTCCACAGGTCATGGGAGCCCTTTCCAGTGCACTTGGAAAATTGTTCTCATTGGAAGGCTCCTTATAACAGTCCTGCTTGCTTACATCCATGCAGGCCATGCTCCATGAGTAGGGAAGTGCAGTGCCCTGGAGCCAGAAGTATGGACTCACAAGCCTCATCTGCTCAGCCCTTGGACACCTCTATTCATGACAAAAGGACAGGGAGAGAATGAGGAGGAAAGAAGGAAAGCACTGAAAGTGGGGAGAAGTGAGATGTGACCACAAAAAAGAAGATACAAAAGTAAGGATGAAAAGAATGAGCTAAGGGAGAGGGAAAGTCCAAGGAGAGCGGACCGTTCTTGAGAGCTCAGTGTTTTTAGGAAATGAGAAGTCTTCAACAAAGCAGTGGACATAACGAGAACAGTGGCAGATGCCTCCAGCCCTCCCATCCCCATCTACATGATGGCTAAGTTCACTTTCTGGCTTTTAAATATATATATATATATATATATATATATATATATATTTAATAATAATAATAAATATATATATATGCCAGAAAGTATATATTTAAAATATTTATCTTTTTATTGGGTTTGTATGTATTTCATAAAATAGAACTTAATCAAATTTAGACCCTGTCATACATGTTGAGTCCTATCCAGTCAAGCATTTGTTCCCAGGTGTCCTTCAGTGCGAGTTCATCCACTGGAGTCTAGCTAGCCTATCTATAGATCTTAAAGATCTACTCTCCCTCACCCAGCAATAACCAGTTGCCAATAGTCCCTAGGCCAGGGTTTGGGGCCTGCTGCCCATTTCCCTCATTGTATGCTGGGGTTCTGCCTCATTGAATTTCCACGGGTCTTATGCACACTGTTTCCACTGTGGCAAGTTCAGATGAGCAAGTTCCCAGTGGCCTGAAAGCCTCCATTTCATTATGTTTGTGTACAATCTTTCCACCCCATCTTCTTCAATGGTCCCTGGGCTGCGGGTGGGTGAGGTTTAATAAAAGGGTGCTAGACAGGGGCAGGCAGTTATTTGTTACAACTTATCCAGTTGTGGCCTTCTGTATGCATAGCACAATGTTGTATGAGGAAGCTTTGCTGGTGAGAGTTGAGGGATGTATTAGTATTTTCTCTACCCCCTGTTCTGATATGTTCCTTGAGCCTTAGGTAAGTGAGTCACAGCTGGGCATCTCTCAGACATATATTCTCTGTGTGTGACCACTTGTGGTTCTCTGTAATAGCCTCCATCTGTTTCAAAATGAAGCTTCTTGATGAGTGGTATACAGTATATACTTATGTGTAAATTCAAGGACCCATATTTGGCATATAGTAAGAGATTTCATTTGTCTAGAGGTATGCCAGAGGCAGGGTTTTCTCCAGGACCTGTGGCCTCTCCAGCCATGTGTATTTGGCTATTTCTACAGTACTATGCATGAGTTCCCTCCCACTGAGAGGAATTTAAGTCCAGTTAGATAGCTGTGGATTACCTCCTAGATAAAAGCGCAACTACACAGGCATTGTGATTATTGGGTTTTCAAACTGGTTTAGACCATTGACTGATTTTCTTCCTTAGCAGCTTGTATAGAACTGTGAAAGCTGATCTTCAGGAAGAAGGCTTCCATGTCAGCTCCAGCTCCATTGCTCCAAGTTCTGTGTCCAAATTAGGTCGCGTCTTCAGAAATAGGGTCTTATCTTCAAGTTCTGGGAAATAATCAAAAGCTCTGGCAATAGCCTGTATTATTTTAAGGATTCTCTTGGACTACCCTGACCAACAACTGCAACAGAGGTTTCTCCTGTTTGGCACTGCGCTCCTTGTAATATAGCTTTCAGCTACACACATAGGCAAATGACTTTTTAATCACAGTAGGAGGAAGCTTGAGGATTCTCTCAGAACTTGCAGTCCCTGTAAGGCTCAAATATTTGGGTAAAAGTATTGGATGACACTGGAAGAAATAACATAGATTGATCTTAAATTGACTTTTCAGTGCTTTTCCAAGAATATTAAAACAATCATCAGACTTGAAAAGATGCTTTAATCCTAGCACTTGGGAGGCAGAAGCAGGCGGATCTTTGTAAGTTCAAGGCTAGCCTAGTCTACAGAGTGAGTTCCAGGACAGCTGGGGCTACAGGGAGACCCTGTCTCGAAAAGAGCAAAATAAAAAAGAAAGAAAAAAGAAAAGATGTTTGCTAGGGAAATGCAGACCAGGAATTTCACTCCTAAGAAACAACTGCAGAGCTTCAGAGGATGAAATGCTCAGAGTGGGTGAGGCACTAGGAGCAGACATTGAGTGGACACACACTGAAGAATTTACCACAGATCCAACCCCTCACTGTGTTGCATTAAAAAATCTTACAAATAATGTTTTGGCACTAGGATCCACAAATGAGGGACATCATATGTCCTTTGGTTTTCTGGGACTGTGTTACTTCACTTAGCATAATGGCTTCTAGTTACATCCATTTATCTGCAAAGTTCATGATGTCTTCTTTCTTTACCACTGCACAGAATTCCACTGTGTAGATGTACCACATTTTCTTTATCCACTCATCTGTTGAGGGACCCTTGGGTTGGTTCCAGTTTTTGGCTACTGTGAAGAGACTTGCAAGAAAACAATAAACATAGATGTGCATGTATCTCTGCAATAAGATGAGTCTTGTAGGTATACACCCAGGAATGGTATGACCAGGTCAGGTGGTGGGTTCATTTTGAGTCTATTAGGAGTTCTCCACTCTGCTTTCCGTATGGATGGCACAAGTTTGCATTCCCACTAGCAGTGGATGAGTGTTCCCCTTTCTCCACAACCTCTCCAGCATTTGGTATCATTTCTTTTCTTTTTTTTTTTTTTTTTTTTTTNCTTCTCTTTTGAAGACTCTGTTCAGATGTTTAGCTCTTCTTTTATTTATTTATTTTATTAGGAACTCACTCTATAGACCAGACTGGCCTTGAACTCACAAAGATCTGCCTGCCTCTGCCTCCTGAGTGCTAGGATTAAAGGTGTGTGCCACCACTAGCCTTTCTTTTGAGTCTTCTTTTCCTTGTCTTTTGGTTTTAAAGTAATTTATATGCTCTAAATTTTATACCTCTGTCAGACATGTCACTGGTGAAGATTTCCTCTCACTCTGTGGGTTTTCTCTTCACTTCTTTGATTGTTTCTTTTGCTGTACAGAAGCTTTTTAGTTTAATGAGGTTTGACTTGTTGATTATTCACTTTCATTCCTGTGAAGTTACTGTCTGGTTTAGAAATAGTGGTTAAGAGCGCTGACCTCTCTTACAGAGGACCTGGGTTCGATCCCCAGCACCCACATGGCGGCTGAGAACCGTCTGAAACTCCAATTCCAGGAGAACTCCAGTTCCAGGGGAATCCAACACCCTCTTCTGACCTCCGCGGCATTGCACGACACGGGTGCACAAACTTGCATGCAGACAGTACATTCATATACATACGGTAATAAAATAAAATTAATAAAAAAATTAAAAAAAAAAAGTTTTTTCTTACACCTGAATCTCTTCTAATGTTTTCAGAGTTTCAGGTTTCACACTGAGGTCCACAATCCATTTAGACTTGACTTTTGTACAAGGTGTGTTCTAGTTTGTCTTCCATTGCTGTGACAAAACACTCTGACTGACACCAACCTGGGGAGGAAAGGGTTTATTCAGCTTACATCTCCTGGGTCACAGTTCATCACTTAGGGAGGCCAAGGCAGGAACTCAGGGCAAGAACCTGGAGGCAGGAGCTGAAGCACAGGCCATGGAGGAATGCTGCTTACTGGCTCGCTCACCTGGCTCATGCCCAGCCTGCCTTCTTATACGGTAGGCAACAACCTGCCCAGGGTGGCACCACCCATAGTGGGCTGGGTGCTCCCACATTGCCCAACAATCAAGACAATACTCCACAGATGTGGCCACAGGCCAGTCCAATGGAGCCAATTCCCCAACTGAGGCTCCCTCAACCCAGGTATGTCAAGTTGACACTAAATCTATCCAGCACACCAGGGTAAGGTGAAATCTTAAATTGGTTTTAATATGCATTTCTTTAATTACTAGCAATGTTGAATACTTTTTGAGATGTTTCTCAGCCATCTTTACTTATTTGTGAGGTCTCTGTTCAGCTCTTTATTCCATCTTTTGAGTGAGTCATTTGTTTTCTTGCTCCTTTGTTTTTTGAGTAGTTTATATTCTGGATGTTAATGCTGTCAGATGTACCACTGGTGAAGATTTCTTCCCAATCTGTGGGTTTTCTCTTCACTTCTTTAATTTTTTTCTTTCTCTGTACAGAAGCTTTTGAGTTTAATAAGATCCCACCTGTCAATTGTTAACCTTATTTCCTGTGTAGCTGCTGTTTGAGTTAGAAAGTCTTCTCCTATGCCTATGTCTTGTAGGTTACTTCCAACGTTTTCTTCTATCATTTTCAGAGTTTCAGATTTCACACTGAGGTCTTTGATCCATTTGGAGTTGATTTTTGTACAGGGTGAAAGGTAGGGATTTAGTTTTATTCTTCTACAAGTGCTGATCCAGTTTTGCCACCACCATTTACTGAAGATATTGTCTTTTCTCCACTGAGTCTTCTTGGCTCCTTTGTCGAATAGGAGGTGGCTTAAATTACATGTGCTAAGGTCTAGATCTTCAATTTTTTTCCATCGATTTATGAGTCTGTTGTTGTGCCAATACCAGGTTGTTTTTATGACTATAGACCTGTAATATAGATTGAAATCTGGCATGGCAATCCCCCCTGCATTTCTCTTTTTGCTCAGGGTTATTTTGGCTATCCAGGGTCTTCTGCTTTTCCATATGAATGTTAAGATTTGTTTTCTAGGTCTGTGAAGAAACTCATGGGGATTTTAATTGGGATTGCATTGAATCTGTATATTACTTTGGGCAGGATGGTCATTTTTACTATATTAGTTCTTCCAATCCATGAGCATGGGAGGTCCTTCCATCTTCTGGTGTCTTCTTCAATCTCCTTTCTCAAGAATTTAAATTTTTCATGGTGGAGATTTTTAGTGTCTGGCCAAGTTTGTTTTGAGATACGTTTTTGAGGCTATTGTGAATATGATCCTAGCACCAAAACCTTATTTGTAAGTCAAACTTAGTCATTTTTCTTTCCCTTTCTTTTTAGCAAATATAATACCTGATGTTACTATAAAAAGTACATTAAAAAATACATCACCTTGCTATGTATTGTAGGAATGTTAAGTAATATTTCTTTTTGCCTACATACAACTCTATTGTTAAAATGTGAATCATGGGGCTGAAGAGATGGCTCAGCGGTTAAGAGCACTGACTGCTCTTGCAGAGGACCTGGGTTCAATTCCCAGCACCCACATGGTGGCTAAGAACTGTCTCCAACTCCAGTTACAGGGGAATCTGACACCCTCTTCTGACCTCTGCGGCATTGCACAACACAGGTGCACCAACCTGTATGCAGACAGTACACTCATACACATAAGAAAATAATGAAAAATAAATAAATAAAATGTGAATCACTAAACATGTTGTGGAACTAACCTATAGTTTATTTTCAGATTCCATAATTTTGGTTTATGTGTGGCATGTATATATGCATATTTTGGAGAATAAAAATTAGAGGGAACAACAACAACAAAAATACTGGTTTAAAGAACTAACTGAAATAGTAAACTTCTGCCCAAAACAATAAGCTTCTGCATCAAAAAACTTAAAAAAGGCTGAGAAAAAGATGCAAGACATATATGACAGAATGCATGAGCTCTGGCAGGGTGGGAAGCATGGAGGGGGGAATGGGTCTAGATTGGACTCAGAAATGTTGTATGAAATGCACAAAACTTCAATAAAAACATCTTATGGACTCTCCCCAATAGGCTCCTGCATCTGAGCACTCAGTCACCAGGTATTGGTGCTATTTTGGAAGCTGCTAAAACTTTATGACTTGGAGCCTAGCTGGAAGGAGTCCCTGGGGGAATATTATGGCCCCGTCCTGTAGCACTCTCTGTTTCTGTTTTCTGAGAACAGCCTATATCACAAACTACAGGTTGCTTTCTTCTGAAGTACATGGTACAAGCAACCATAGCCTGCACCTTCTGAAATCATTAGCTTAAATAAATAGTTCCTGTCAAGTATTTGGTCACAGCAAAGAAAAATTGACTAATACAGAAAACTAATATATCTATTGGAGAATCACGAAGCATGCCAGGGCTCTGCTGTCTAACCCCAGAAGTCATGTCTGGAAAATGAACACCATAGATGGCATGCACAGAGACAGATGGAGCAAAAGTCCTGCCTTCAGAGTCCAGCTGGCACTTGGATGTCTTCTATTCCCAGCCACCTCTGCAGCTGTCTTCCCTAAGCAAGTTTCCTGGAGTCAACCATATTCTACCCACAGGGGAATCCACTGTGCTCATTGTGATGACTCATTGACTATCAACTGGACTGGATGTAGAATCACCTAGGAGACAAGCTTCTGGGCATGTCTGTGAGGGACTGTCTACATTCGCTTAAGTGAAGCTGGAGGACTCACCCTAAAAACAGGAGGCACAATTCATTAGGCTTGGGCCCTGGACTTCATTAAAAGGAGGAAGCTAGCAGAGCACAAAGGCATTCATTACCCTCTACTTCCTGACTGTGGATGCAACGTTACAGCTTCCTCAAGCTCCCACTGCTGCGACTTCCCCGCCATGATAGGATGTAACCTCCCTCAATCTGTGAGCTAAAGCAAACCTTCCCTTAAGTTGTTCTTGTCAGGTATTTTACCATAACTACAGGAAGCATAACTAACATACTTGCTGTGATTGGAAGGATCATATAATTTATTATCTGAACCAGGATACACTTGAGAAGGCTACTAGTGATTATTAAATTAAATGACAAGGATAAGCAGGATGATTGTAGAAAAACAAGATAGTCACTCTGTTCCTAGGCTTCCTGCAGTTTCCCAGTGGATGAGATAGAGAGTTGCCACCATACCTAAGTCAGGGCACCTTGAGTCATTTTAGAACTGGCAATGAATAGAATGCTTTGTCTCTTTCCTAGTTCATTAAACTATTAAATGGCAACCTGTCAGTAGCCATGTTTTCTACAATATGTCCTAGAGTAAGAAGCAGCAGGAATGGGGGCTGAGCAGGAGTGACAGCGAGAGTCCTGCATCTACCGCCATGGTGCTTTTAATATTCCTTTGCTGTGACATCAAGTTGCCCATTGTAGAAGAGAAAAAGGTGGTGAAACATACTATGACTGGGAAGGTGTCCCAAGAAGATGACCTCATAATCCCCAATATTCATAGGTACTTATAGCCTAGACATCAACCTCAGTAACTGCCCATGTATCAATTCTATTAATTCATCAATGTCTATTGACTCAACTCTGAGAGTGTTTTATTTTTTTATTTATTTTTTATGTGTATGAATGTACTGTCTGCATGTAGGTTTGTGCACCCGTGTCGTGCAATGCCGCGAAGATCAGAAGAGGGCATCCGATTCCCCTGGAACTGGAGCTAAAGATGGTTCTCAGTCGCCATGTGGGTGCTGGGGATCGAACCCGGGTCCTCTGCAAGAGCAGTCAGTGCTCTTAACTGATAGGCCATCTCTCCAGCCCCTGAAAGAGAGTGTTTTGAAAACTGTGTACAACCCTTTCCCAAGGATAAAGTGATGAACAGAATCAGAGCACACCATTTATCTTCCCATGGGCAGCTTGCATTCTACTTGGATAAACAAAAAACAAAACAAATAGCATAAATGCATTAAGACAAACCAGGATGATAACATTTGAGCTTGCTCTGTGCCCAGACATAGTAAAAGACTTTTTCACCGTATCAAAGGCTGAGCTGAGCGTTGTTCTACCTCTTCATTACGACTCAGCAATGGCACTATCTGATGCACATGCCCACCAGAGTCTTCAATTCCTTCCTTACCTTCTTCTACAACCTACGTTTCCTAACTACTCAAGCCCACCTCCAAAATCTCTCAGTGATCCTTAACAATTATTCTTAGGACATACAAATGCTGCCTCTTAGTATGTTTTTGGTACCATGAAAGTAGTTCAGGGAGAGGCAGACCCCCTTCTTCACTGTCATACCTCCCGAGTCTTACACAGACCCTGACACACAGTATGCTACAATCTGTATTTTAGCTGGGCCAAGGAACACATTTAGTTTTATAAATCATCTTAGTGTGTTTGTTTCATTTCTACAGGATAAAAGCTAAGCCATCCATGAACCCCAGCTTGCCTCTACATCTACTTCCTGTCTTTTTTCAGTCACCCCTGACTTGGGGTGTGAAATACGCATTCCTTCATTTTTTATTCCTTCAGTCTTCTACAACAGTGTCTTTAATACCTGCTCCATTAAATGCCTAGTTCTGTTACAGAAACAAAGTTTCGCCTTGAAGATGCACTCAAATATTATCCCTTATATAATGAAAATTCCTCACATCCATAGCTACTTTTCTGTCACTGGACAAGAGAGGAGCTATTCTTCTGTGTTACTATTATCTCTTTGCAGTGCAGTTTTTCTCATTTAGAAAAGAAGTTTGATTCTCAGTATTGCTGAGTGCCAATATTTATGGCCATGATAGACACAAAGGTAGACGCTCAAGAAATGTTACAATTTGAGGAAATAATATGAATATCTTGCTACTTTAGTTCTATTTTTAGAAATAAATAAAAATGTTATTGACTACTGAAGCACTAATTATTAAATCCTAATAGAAATTCAAAATGCACTATGTTTCTAAAGTGCATCGGAATCTCTGCTTATACCATGCTTATACATACATAGGAGGCTGTATTTCCTGAACATCACTGAAATCAAAGAAATACGACTCATCACTTGCCAGAATTAGTTGATAGTAAATACCATACACATCATACACATCTGGGGTGGCAGCAAGGATCTTATAAAAATATCAAAGACCAAATAATTTCTATAGTGCCCAAATTATTTCAATATGGACTAAAAATATTAGAGTTAAATTGTTCATTTCATGTTAAAAACAAATGAGACTTTGCTGGTCAAAGAGGATGCTCAGGAGAAAAATTAAGTAATTTCATTGTGATAGTCTCATTTATTGAGAGAGGGTCTCCCTGTAGCCTCAGCTTCACCAGAACTCACTATGTAAACCAAGTTAATGCTAGACCTCACAGATAACTGGCTACCTCGGTCTGGGGTTAAAGGGATGTATTGCCACACCCAGTTCATTAGTTTATGACAAAGCAAACTATTTTTTCAAGCTGATCTCAATAACACTAGTACTTCATCTGTTGTGATCAGGTGTTCTCCAAATAGAAGGCGTTTCTAACACTAGTGTTCTATACTAGAAAAATTTCACCTCTGGGTGCAGTTTTCTCATCTTCAAAGTTAGAATATTTCATGCATTCTCATCTGGGTTCTGGATTATTTTCATGAACATTAAGTAAACTGACACATGTAAAGATCCATAGAATAATACCTGGGACTTGGTAAGTGCAAATGAGTATCAGCAGTCATTATGGGGGGGGGGGTAACATGAGCAGCAGTGGTAAGCACTAATGCATCACACAAAGTATTCTAGTTATTTTACATGTATTAATTAACTTGATCTTTTCAATAATTCATTAAGTACTACTAAATGTTTCTTTTTTATAAAGGAAAATTGAACTTAAGCCTTTCATTTTGTAATGTTCTCATAGCTAGACAGTGTTAAAATAACCTAAAATCCGTGGAAATCTCCCTGGAATCTTATCTCTAACACCCAGTTATATGGAGTCTCAAAGCAGAACCAACCTTTAGAACAGAGTCTCCCAGTTGTCAAAATTCAATGGGTTTGATTCTCCAAATAACTAATTCCATGAAATACTGATTCTTACCACCAGTAAATACAGTAGTATAAAAAAAATATATATCTTACCTGTACTTTTATAGTGTATATGCATGTATGTATTACTGTATAAAATATTATTATAATGAAGAATGCAGAATAAACTGCAGTAAAAATATGCAAATAGTAATTACATTATGTATAGATTATAATCACATAAAATTGAAAGGGAAAAGAGGCATGAAGATGAAATTAATACTATTTTAAATTTTATTTTATATACTGAGCACACAGGACATTTTCTCCAAAACATAAATATTATTAACAGAAATAGAAGTCCAATAAGAACAATGTGTCTGAATAGGCATCATCATTTATTTGTTTACCTGTTAATGATATAGAGATTAAAAAATCTTGATGATATAGAGATTAAAAAATCTGGTGACAAGTTTGGTTTGATTCTTGGTTTAATGCTTATAGTATCTGAAAAAGATGGCTCACACAATTTCATGAATCCAAATGAAGGTCATCATTGGCTGTGCATAACTAATCACTGTGTCATTTTTCATCCCAATTAGGCAGTGATATTTGCAGAAATTAGAGTTGTATATTTCCTTGATTCCTGAACTCAATCAGCAGTTCCTACACACTAATGAGAAGATATTTCATTTTGATATTTTAACAAATTGCCAAAACACTCATTGAAAGACTATATTTGGAAATTTCTGAACATATAAAAATTCCAATTATAATTTTTGTATGTGTACCCATGTTCAGGCGTGATGGATTTTGTGGGGTGTTTTTGTTTCTGTAAAGGGTTTATTAGGCTTACATGGTTTATTGAGCATATACACTTTGTATGCAGTGTGCATAATTAATTTTGCTCAGTCTACCTTTGAATAATATAACATATTTCACAGTTTATAAGAATCTTACCACAGTGTGCTGCCTCTTCTCCTCTCTTGATATCTCTTTTTGTCTTTATTCATTTTGTTGTCCTATATGTTATGATAAATTATCTTATTACTGGTTTGAATGAGAAATTATAAAACATTTTATAAAAGAAAAGCATCTCCTATTTCTCTACATATTTGACCATTTCCAGTGGTTTTCATTATTTTATGCAAATGTAGTTTCCATCTCACAAGTTTTTCTCCATGTCAAAGAATTTCAACATATCTCTTATAATGTAGGGTTGCTGGAATAAAGTCTTTCAGTCACTACATACTTGAGAAAATATATTTACTATTCATTATTGTAAATATCTACTTGGACACATAATTCTAGGTTAATAATTTGGGGTTTATTTTCTTTTAATACTTTAACAATGTCTTTTTCATATCTTATATTATTCCTAAAGAGAACTCTAATGTATTTTTCTTTTTTTCACTAATATATACATATGAAACATCAGCCAATGAACTTTCTCAAAGAAAATATAGGACAAAGTCTTGAGACTTGGGTCTTCATTAACTTCATACTTGTAATCAATAACAAAAGGATAAGCCATGGGTTAGGAGAAAATATAAATAGAAGTATATTTACCTAGGATATATATGAAAAACACTCATATAAATAAAAACAAATATTTTTAAAAAGTAACTAAAGAGGCCAAATCGTTCCATAGGATATTCAATTCATGTAAGATTTTCAATTCATATAAGAATAGCGATAAGGTTCAAAACACATTAACATCACAAAGCTTTATGAAAAAGCAAATTATTATGTTGATGAAAGACTGCTGCCAGTCACTAGAAATGCTACAATTAGAAAGATGGGTCCAGGTGTTGCCAATAATCTGGAGTGACTAGCATTCTCAGAGATTGCTCATTGCAATGTAATTTGATCGTCTCCCATAAAGTTAAACTTTCTTATTCAGTCTTAGACCCAAGAATTCAAATGCCAAGTATTGACTTCATAGAAATGAAAATCCATGTCCATGGAGAAGCTTGCAAGAAAAAGATTATAGAAGCTTTATCAAAAATAACCCTGAAATAATACCACATGTGGTGGTGCACACCTTTAATTCCACGCAGACGCAGTTGGATCTCTGTGAGTTTGAGGGCAGCTCAGTCTACACAGTAAGTTCCAGACTAGTGGGAGCTACAGGGAGACCCTGTCTCAGAAAGAACACACACACACACACACACACACACACACACACACACAAAAAAAAAAAAAAAAAACTAGAAATAGCTTGAATTTCTATTCTGCTTACTCATCTGTGAGTAAATTACTGTCGCATATCTATATTATAGAAAGCTTAATGATATATGAGTCACAGAAAAATCCCCCAAAGCATTATTCTGACTTTAAAAATCTCTTGGGGCTGGAGAGATGGCCTAGCGGTTAAGAGCTCCGACTGCTCTCGCAGAGGACTCGGGTTCAATCCCCAGCACCCACATGGCGGCTGAGAACCATCTTCAACTACAATTCCAGGGGAATCCAACACCCTCTTCTGACCTCCGCTGCATTGCATGACAGGGGTGCACAAACCTACATGCAGACAGTACATTCATACACATAAAAATAAATAAATAAATAAATAAATAAATAGAATTAAAAATCTCTTAATGTGCCCTAGAATTAATTTACCACTTATTTTCAGACATGGTAATTAACATATATGAATGGAAGGTATATATATCCGTGTTTTAGAGTAATACAAAATTAAAGGGAAAAAATGTGAATTCCTAAACCCTGCCAAATATGGTAGATCCAGGAACAGTAGCACATGCCTTTAATCCCAGCCCTCAGGAGGTAGATGCGGGTAGATCTCCGTGACTTTAAGGCCAGCCTGGTCTACATAATGAGTTCTGGGACAGCTGGGGCTACAGGGACACCCTGGCTCACAAAGACAAAAAAAAAAAAAAAAGCTTGAATTTAGCAATAGATCCATCATCTGGAGAGAATTTTAATCACTGTTTTAATGTCATTGATTTTATGTGACTATTACATTGTTCATATATTCTTTAAATTTTGGTAGGTATGTGTCTATGAATTTAATAATTTCTTTTATGTCCCACCCCCCAAAAAAGAAGTCAGAACCCAAAGCATATAATCTCTAGAATTCTATTTGCAGTAAATGCTAGAATAATCAGGACTATTGTAACAAAACCCAGGTGAAGGGTTTACTAGGTCTGAGATGAAGGGAGAGAACTGACTTCAAGAGAAGCAAGAGACAAGCTTTGGGAAGATGGAAATGTTTGTTATCTTAACTTTGGTGATAATTACACATCTATTTTAATTTGTGAAAACTTATCAAATTAAATCTGAAGCATGTTATGTTTTACAAAGCTGAAGCTTTTCAAAGTAAGGGAGGCAGGGACAGAGGGAGGGACGAAGGGAGAGAGGGAGGGAGGGAAGGAGGGAGGGAGGGAGAGAGAGAGGGAGGGAGGGATACAGGGAAGGAGGTCAGCCCCCATCTCCAAAATAACAAACACACAAAACAACACATACACATAAAAATGAGGCAACTCCACAGTTGAATGTTGATAAGAAAGAAGAATTAGAACACATACCATTCTATGTGGCTGTGCAGACATTCTGTTATGAGGAAATGACAGAACACATATAATCAGATTTTTCAGGCACACTAAGGTGATTGAGCATTCAGAATATGATCCTGGGGTTTCTTTTCCATAAGAAATTCAAAAGAGAAAACTATAGGACATTCTCACTACATTCCAAAAGAATTAGAGTAAATTCTGTATTCATGGAGATGATAGGGATTCAATAGGAGGTGATTGGTTCCTGAAGGCTCTGTTCTCTGGAATGGATTAATGTCATCAATCATTGGAGTTTTTTGGTTAAGGCAAGAGTGGGTTTGTTCTGAGTGAAGGTTCTCTTCTTTCACATTCACTCACGTGCACTCCACCATATTGTGGAAAAGCACAGTGGCCCTCAACAATCCTAGCACCATGATCTTAGATTATTTTAGCTTCCAGAACCATAAGCCAGAAACAAAATTATATTGTTTATAATTAACACAATCTGTGGTGTTCTGTACAGAAGCTAAAAACAAAGACCTCCTCTCAGCAATGAAAACAGAGGAGAATGGATTTTTACAAAAAGAGGAACACTGAAGAAATGTGTGAAAAAATCTAGGAACAGAAACATAAAAGAAAATGATTAGAGATAGCAATGAATAGAGAAGTTAGGCAGAGATAGTCAGAGATAGTTGGCTGGACAGATAAAGTGATGATGCTGATAGGTTAGATGGATGAGTGGATGAATAGATAGATAGATGATAGAGATAGATAGATAGATAGATAGATAGATAGATAGATAGATAGATAGATGATAGATATTTAGGAAAGGAAGACCGCCAGATAAATATCACTGTTCAAAACCAGAAATAAAAAGAAAATCATACTGATAGACACAAAAGAATGGGTATGTCTAGCTATACAGAGACAAAGATGTAGATGATATCAGGCTTCAAATTATCTTTGAAACACTTTAAAACACTAAAAATTTTCTGGCTAATAATTTTATGATTTTTAATTTAACAAAACTTCCATGAATAAGGAAAAAATAGACTTTCTCTTTACACATGCAAAATGTAGAATAGTTCACCACCAGCAGACTACTACTCCAACACATATTAAAGGAAGTGTCTCAGATAGATAGGCCAAGGAAACCCAAATAATAAAAGGTTTAGATGAAGGACAAATGAAAACCAGAAATTTTTATTATACAGATAAACATAGAAGTTAATAAAAAGCAACATCCAGATCCTGTCTCCTTGTCTCTTCAATTGCCTCACCAACCACCCTGGCTACCACATGGCCTAGAAATTACCAAATGGTTCTGAAATCTTTGGTGAAGTTAGCACCCTCTGACCTGACTTCGACTCCACCCATCTCCACCTGAGGTCAGTGTAACATCCTCATTGTGGTCCCCAGGGAGCGCTGTTCTCTCCCACTGTGACTCCAAATCCTGCCACTATATGTATAGATCCCTGTCAGCCTTCCTCAGACTTCTGAAGATTGGCACTGAGAAACTAATTCCACAGAAGGTTTGATCCTGGGCTCAGAAGTTCACATATCCCAGGCATGGGAAGAAAGTATCTGAAATCCCATCCTCAGATCAACATAGAATTACCACAACATTAAGCACTAAGCAACATTCAGCTGGTCTGCATCCTACCACACTGAGGTAACTGCAAACAAAGGTCCAAATACCCGCTCAACAAAGTTCAGATATCCATACCAGAAAAGATGACCAATGAATTAACTTTAGATGCCTAAGTCTACCACAAAAAAATACATCTCCAGAAAGCAGTACACCCACTGCAATGTCCCCTGAGATGAATAACCTATTGAAAATTCTTTCAAAATAGCAATAATAAATATGTTCAACAAACTCAAAGTAGATATGCATCAATTCCAGAATAAAGACCCTGAATACACAACCAGGTGAACAAAATAAAGAAAAGAATCTAAGACATGAAATTAGAATTCAAGATTCTAAATAAAAGTGAAACTGAAATAAAATTTGAAATGAGAATCTCAATTAGAGAAATAAAAATTCAGTGAAAAGCCTTACCAATAGAATGATGAATCACATGGAAGAAAAAATATATCAAGCCTTGAAGACAAGAAGTCTAAAAACAAAAAAATTACCAGAATGTTCACTGACTTTGGGATACTATAAAAAAATCAAATCTACAAACCATGGGTATAGAAGAACTCTAGATCAAAGGCACAGAAAAATACAGCAAACTCATAGAAGAAAATTCCCCAAATGTGAGGAAGAAGATGCTTATCAAAGTCCAAAAGGCATAAAGAACACCAAACAGACAAGCCAAAACAGAAACCTTCCACATTGCATAATATTAAAAACATTAAATATACAGAAAAAGAGAGGATATGGAAAGCTGCAAGAGAAAAGGAATAAATAGCATATCAAGGCAGGCCTACCAGGATAACATGAAACTTTTCAGTGCAGACTCTGAAAGCCCAGGAGGGCATGGACTGATAGTATACAAATTCTTAAAACCATAGAAAACAATCCCAGCTATTATTCCCAGCAAAACTATCACTAATAATAAAAGGACAAAGGAAAACTTTCCTGAACTAAAACACATTTAAGGAATTTATATACACTAAACCAGCTCTATAGAGGATATTAAAAGAAATACTTCCCTTTGAAAAGAATATTAAACACAAACAAAAGAGCACAAAGAATAAACAAACATTTCCAAAACACTTAACCAAAAAGGCCAAATAAAACAACATCACAACAAAATGACAGGCATTAATAAGTACTGGGTAGTAATATCTCTCAATATAAATGGTTTACATTCTCCAATAAAAAGACACATCCTAGATTAGAGAAAACATGATCCATGTTTTTGTTGCCTCCAAGAATCACACCTCACCATCAATGATCAGTACCACATTATGGTAAAAGGAGGGAAAAAAATTTCCTGAGCAAATAGAACTAAGAAACAAGCATGCAGAGATTTTTCTAATTCTGCCAAGATAGATTTATGACTAAGACTATTCAGAAGAGATAGGGAAGGGTATTTCATACTCATTAAAGGAAAAATCCATCAAGAAGATATTACAATATTAAACATATGTGCACCAAGCATAAGAACACCAAATTTAATAAAAGAAATATTATTAGGTCTAAAATCACAGATTGACTCCAACACAGTTATATCCCACTGCCAAAAGAAAGGTCATCCAGACAAAAACTAAACCGAGAAGCCCTCTATTTAAATGACATCATAATAAAGTCAACCTAACAGACAATTTCAGAACATTCCACCTAAACACCAATGAATGAATATACTTTCTTCTCAGAAGTCAATGGAGCTTTCAACAAAGTTGAACATATTTTATGACACAAAATATAAGTCTCAAAAAATATGAGAATGAAGGAACATCCTAGATCTTATCTGACCACAAAGGAATAAAGGTGGCTGTCAACAATCATAGAAAAGGGGAAAATGACACATACTGATGGAACCTAAATGACACATCACTGAATAAAAACTAGTTCAAGGAGAAAATCAAGAAGGAGATTTAAAAATGTATGGGACAATAAAGATAGTCATAAAAGGAAAGTTTATAGCACTAAGAGACTACATCAGAAAATTAGAGATATTTCATATTAATAGTTTAATAATGTACCTTAAGAACTAAATAAAAATAAAATCAATATCAAAATAAAGTAAATGAGAAGAAATAATCAAAATCAGGGCTGAAATTAATAAACAGAAATGAAAAATAAAACAATACAAAGAATGAAATGAAGTTGGTTCTTCAAAACTTAACAAGATCAACAAACCTCTAGCCAAATTAGCCCCCCAAAAGGAAGAGAGTGTACAAACTAACAAAATCAGAAATGAAAAGGTAAATATTACAGAAGACACTGGGAAAATTCATAGAATCATAATAAAGCACTTCAAAAACCAATATTTCACTGAAATAGAAAATATTAAAAAATCTATTAATTTATAGATATGTATATTTGAGCTATCAAACTTAAACAAAAATGAAGTAAACTACTTAAATAGATCCAGAAGAAAACAATGAGATAAAAGCAGTAAATAAAAATTTCCAAATAATAAATGACCCAAACCAGATGGATACACAACAGAATTCTACCAGACCCTCAAAGAAGACCTAATAATAACAATTTTCAAATTCTGTAAAATAGAAAGGAACCCTTAGAAATTCTTTTTATGAAGCTTGTATTATTCTGATACCAGAACCAGATAAAGATCTAACTAAAACTAAAAATTATAGGCCAATCTGTGTGATGAACATAAATGCAAAAACCTCAATAAAATCCTTGCAAACTGAAAACAAGAGAACATCAAAATGATTAGCCGCCATGAACAGGTCAGCTTCATCACAGAGACACAGAGGTAGTTCAACACACATAAAGCAGTAAATGTAATCCATCACATGAATAGACTCAAAGACAGAAACGACATGATCATCTCATTGGATACAGATACTTTGACAAAATCCAACATCCCTTCATAAAAACAGTCATGGAGAGTCAAGTGATATAGGGGGTATACCTCAATATATTAAAATACAGCAAGACCATAGATAAAATCATACTAAAAGGGAAATAGTCAAAGCATTTCCACTAAAACTATCAATAAGACAAAGATGTCTATTCTGCCCATTACTGTTCAATGCTGTGGTTGGTTTTATTTAGAGGAATATGACAAGTGAAGGAGAGGCTAGAAATTAGAGAGGAAGAAGTCAAAGTATCCCTATTTGCACATCATATGATACTATACATTGAAGATCTCAAGGACTCCACCAGAAAAGGCTTAGAACTGATAACACATTCAACAAAATATACAGCTACAAAATTTATATGCAAAAATCTGTCACCTTCCTGTATACCAACAACAACAACAACAACAAAAAATACTGAGAAACAATCACATCCAAGATAGCCTCAAAATCAGTGAAATATCTTGGAATAAATATCAGCAAGGAAACAAAAGACCAATATAATAAAAAACTCTAATGACATTTAAGAAAGAAATTTTATGATAGAAGATGGAAAAATGCCCCAGCTGATGGAATTAGTATTGTAAAAAAAGTCCATCCTACAAAAGCAATCTACAAATTCAATCAAATGCCCATTAAAATTCTAAGACAATAAATTGGAGAAATAACTTCAAAGTTATTGGTAGGTCTGGGCTTCCCAGAATCCCAAGGGACACAGATGCCCACTTCCTCCAGAGGCTGTCAATCTTCTGACCACTTCCTCTGTTCCTGAGGCCCTGCCCCCTGGCTATAAGTGGGTGGGCCCCAAGCACCATCTCTCTCTCTCTCTCTCTCTCTCTCTCTCTCTCTCTCTCTCTCTCTTTCTGCCTGCCATGCTGTCCAGTTCCACCATGTGTCTGCAGGCAGCCCTTGCAGGCGGCCCTTGCTGGTAATTCCACATGGAAGTAAATCTTGTTCCTGGAGTGACTTAAGCCTCATGTGCTGTTTTATCTGGGGGCTGGGGACTGGGGGTACATGGCCCTTTTTATAACCTAACAGTTATTATAGAAAAATAATAGCAAAACAATCCATAGCAACATAAGAACTGCTTGATGTATTACTGTCCCTGATCTCAAAGAGCTATAGTAAAACCAAGCACATGGTACTGGAATAGAAACAGACACATTGGTCAAGGGATAGAAATGAGGACTCAGATTTAATTTCATATATTTACAGTGGAGTGATTTTTTTTACACAGGATGAAAAATACACACTGGAAAAAAAAAGAAAGCATGTTGAACAAATGGTGCTTATCCAACTACATAGATGTATAGATAGATGTAGAAGAATGAAAATAGATCGAGTCTCTCACCATGAATGAAACTCAAATCCAAATGGATCAAGGACCTCAAGATAGTACATGATAACCTGAATCAGAGAAAAGAGAAAGTAGGGACTACACAGAAACTTAGAGGCACATAAATGTGTTTCACCTTAAAGGCTTTTTCCACAGAGTTCCTGATTACATGTGGCTTGAGCTCTGGCACCAGCTGCCCACCTGCTGTTTACATATCAGCCACTGAGCTGAGCACATGGCTTCTTAATAATAATTTATCCTAAATCATGCTTAAATTTAATTTAAACTGTCCTTTAAAATTTGACTTAAAGTAACACAGTCCTTTACTTTCAGCATTATGGAGACAAAAACAGATGGATTTCTATGTTAGTTTATAGGACCTCCGATGTCTAACAAAAGACACTGGCTCTGATAAATTGTTTTTTTAAAAATCCTCTTTACCAGTGTAAATTAAAATCTTGGTTCAATTTAAATGAAAAATTAAAAAAAAAAAACTATTTTATGTTTCTCTTTAAGCCCACATTAAAATTGTGTATATGTGTGAGCGATTCATGTTTTTGTTTAAAATTCCTTATAATTATACAGGCCTATGTCTAATTAAGAGTCAACTGTAAACAAAGATAAATTCAACTCATAAAGACTGATTGTTTTATACCTTTTGATGTTAACAATTTTTAATTGGGTTGATATAAAATTTTAGTATACAGTTAGTCTAATTTAAATAAAAACTTTGTAATAATTTCATGTTTTTTTTAATATTTCAAACAGCCCTTAAAAATAAGTCAAGATAAACAAATTAGTCGAAGACTACAAATGACTATGACCTATCTAGTTTTGGACCCACTCCAGTTTTGAACTCTATAAAAATGAGAGAAAGACAGTCAGGGACTATTCAGGGAAAGATTTAGGGAAGGAGTGGGGTAGCTAAATATTAGGGTATGAATAGGGAAATTCAAAGATAGACATTAGGGTTAGTTAATTGGAGCTAAATGGTGAAAGAGGGCTCAGGAGCTAGCATATGGACATCAGAGGTTTGTATGTTACTAAAACAAATATTCTAATTGGATAAAATAACCCTACAACAAAACTGTAAAAATAATTTTATGTGTTAATCATTGAACATTAAACAATAATGTGACTTCTCTCTCTTACAGGTCAACTTAACAATAAAGACAGGTGTCTTTATTTTTTTTATTACTTCTTTATTTTTTTTCATTTTTTAACAATAAGTAATAATTTATGAGTACAAGCATCCTTCATGTAAAACCAATTTGCAAGCAGTTGTGCCCAAACCCACACAGCCCATGGGTCCCACCATCCAGCTGGGGGGCTTGTGTGTTCAATCAAGTTGATCAGATGAGTGTCCAGACTATATTGCTGTAGTTTCACCATTCACCCCAATTGCAGCCCTTACATTCTACCACACCCCCTCTTCTGCAGATTGTTCCCTATGCTTAGGAAAGGGGCAGAGATGGACGAGAAGCAAAACAGTCTACTTTCTCTGGAGCTGTTGTCTTGGACTCTGGCCAATTCTGGCTGTTTCTTTCATGGGCTGACAGTTTGTCCAGGAATAACCTTTCAATCCTACTAATGAAGCACAGGCAATTAGATATATAGGTATTTACACAGTACTTATTGTTATGGTAGGTTACTTTGGTATAGACACAGATGTTTGGATGATATGTTGATCCATGAATTATGTTTTTTCTGTAAAATATGACAGGATCTTACTGTGGCTTATAACATCTCCTAACCACTAGAGGATGTAAGCTTGTGGCATCAACCATGGGTTATTCCTCCAAGGAGAGGGCTAATAGCCAATTAGATTTGGGATATACAGGCATATGGCTGCCACTGCTGCACAGTATTTCCAGGCAGGTGAGGTGTAGCTGGTGCTGACAGAGGAGCCTTGCTTGACTCAAGGAGACCTATATGTGCTTTATTGTTTTAGTGGCCTTTGATAACACTCTCTGGTATTCCAGAGACCAACTGTACACTTGCAAGTGTGGTCTCGATACATCTTTCCCATGCTTACATAAGGTCTTCAACAGCAGGGCCTTATTGTCTCTCTTCTTGCAGGTATCCCAGTTTACAGGCAAGAAGCATTTACCTTTGGGGGGGGCTTGGATCCCCTAGCCAACATCTCCTTGGTAGATTAATCCATTGCTGATATCAGAGCTCTCCTGTATTAATATATTTTGCTTAAGTGCATAGCTTAAGGAGGCTTTAGTATTATATTTGGTTCTGAATAGAGAATAATCCTTTTCACAGTTTCTATGTCTATTAGTCAATTAAAGAAGGCATTTTTACTGGTTTTATAAGAGATTACCACTATAACAGTTGGCTCCAATTTACAATTAGAGAATGACCTCATCATCATCATATTTCTCCTTGTTCTATGGAGGGGAGGTGTCTCTCGTATTAAAACTTTGCGGCACCTAGAAGTAAATTTTGTTAGGACTCATTATAAACACTTGTTACAAGTAGGATCCACAGAGGGGTTTGATGTCTGTAGCAGTCTGAGGCTTTTCTTCCTTTTGGTGTTCAGATGGGCCAACCTTTCTGCTGGCACTTCCTGGTACATCCTACACAATGCAATGCTGTATCTTTTCTTTCTCAGCCGTTAAGTTGGTGACATTTTGACCTGTGGGAACATACAAATCTTTTCCCGTAGTTAGTGTTAAGATTTGAATTGCAAAGTTTTTGACAAAAAGGTTTCATAAAGGAGTCATTTCAAAAAGGATTCATGTCTGTATCCCCCCTTTTTATTTTAGGTTTTTGTTTTTTGACCCATGAGTCTCAAAAAGGTAGTTGTATTACACATACCTATAGGCTGGAATCAAGGTGCAGATTTCATCAAATTCACCCAAGCTGTTTTGGGTGACTGTATGTGGTTAACTTGGGGAGCAAACTTAATTTTTTAAGTTAAATCATCCTACAGGTAAAAGAGAATGCTACAAGATGATACTGTACAGCAGAAAAATTATAGAGAACATTTATATTTGCCAATCCCAATGTTATTGTTATACAGATTTTAAGTAAAACAAATGTGGACAACAATTTATATTTCTAATTAACTCAGGCAAAGGGTGGTCCTGCCCAGATGGCCACCCCCTACAAGAGGGCTCAGAGTTGCAACCCCCTTCCAGCAGCCAGGAGACAATCCACCCCAAAATCTACCTGCCTGAGTGACTTCCGGGTTCCTGTGCCTCAGGAGCCGGCCCGCACAAAGCCACAGAGGCACCAAACCAAAACCCAACTCGATGGTCACCAGCTGCAAAGGCGAAGGGCCGTCCTGCCCAGACGGCCACCCCCTACAAGAGGGCTCAGAGTTGCGACCCCCTTCCAGCAGCCCAGAAGACAATCTACCCCAAAATATACCTGCCTGAGTGACTTCCGGGTTCCTATGCCTCAAAACAGGTGTCTTTAACCACAGCCAAAAGTCAAGCCCAATGAGGCTATCAAGGCTAAAGAAATATAAAAATTCATGCTTTGATGCATTATTTTACTTTTCAAATTTGATGTTAAAGGGCTATTTTATTCTTAAAAGGACTTTAATTAGCCTTTGTCTATCTACTCTAGAAACAAAAAACACTCTAATGTGAAGGATGATGGTATTTCTAAACATCTATGCCTGTGCCCACAACACAACCTATTATGATAATTGATGTTTGCTTAAGTGCCCAGGCTTTTACTATTTATATTTCATCAGTAGAATTAGAAAAGACACCCCTGGATGAACTGCCAACCTGTTGGAGGAAAGCTGGAGCAGACCCAAAAGTCCAAGTTGTCACTTCAAGGAAAGGACAGACTGTTCTACTCTTCCCCCTTCTTTTCTAAAGCCTAAGGGCTACTTGAAGAGGAAATGTGTCAGAGACTAAGGAGATAGTTGTGAAAGCCCAGCAAACACAAACTGGACTTTTTTTCATCAACATAATTATATGTACAGGTCTTTCCAGCCAGACTTGAGACTTTGGGGTACAGGTAAAATCACCATCTGAGTAAAATTGGATATAAATATTTACTGATGGAACCTGTATGGTATTTTTTTGTGTGGGGGGAGAAATGTTGCTTTATGTCAATGAGTCTGGGTTCGTGGCAAAGCCCCCCTTCTCATCTGTCTCCTGGTTCTCCAACCCTTTGACCACATGGATCCCCCACCACAGGACTGCCTGTTCACATGGACCCCCTACCATAGGACTGCCTGTTCCCATGGACCCCCCACCATAGGACTGCCTGTTCCCATGGACCCCCTACCACAGGACTGCCTGTTCACATGGATCCCCCACCATAGGACTGCCTGTTCACATGGACCCTCTACCATAGGACTGCTTTTTCACATGGATCCCCTGAACATAGGATTGTCTGTTCATATGGATCCCCTGAACATAGGATTGCCTGTTCACATGGATCCCCTTCCATAGGACTGCCTGTTCACATGGATCCCCTGAACATAGGACTGCCTTTTCACATGGATCCCCCACCATAGGACTGCCTATTCACATGGATCCCCCACCATAGGACTGTCTGTTCACATGGACCCCCTACCATAGGACTGCCTGTTCACATGGATCCCCTGACCATAGGACTGCCTGTTCACATGGATCCCCCACCATAGGACTGCCTGTTCACATGGATCCCCCACCATAGGACTGCCTGTTCACATGGACCCCCTACCATAGGACTGCCTTTTCACATGGATCCCCTGAACATAGGACTGCCTGTTCACATGGGTCCCCCACCATAGGACTGTCTGTTCACATGGATCCCCCACCATAGGATTGTCTGTTCACATGGACCCCCCACCAGAGAGGACTGCCTGTTCACATGGATCCCCTACCATAGGATTACCTGTTCACATGGATCCTCCACCATAGGACTGCCTATTCACATGGATCCCCCACCACAGGACTGCATGTTCACATGGACCCCCACCACAGGAATGCCTGTTCACATGGATCCCTTGCCATAGGACTGCCTGTTCACATGGACCCCCCACCACAGAGGACTGCCTTTTCACATGGACCTCCCCCACCATAGGACTGCCTGTTCACATGGATCCCCCACCATAGGATTGCCTGTTCACATGGACCCCTCACCACCATAGGACTGCCTGTTCACATGGATCCC
>VZQC01007082.1:590150-620676 GCA_009823505.1 Rhizomys pruinosus
ATGTGTATGAATGTATTGTCTGCATGCAGGTCTGTGCACCCATGTCGTGCAATGCCGCGGAGGTCAGAAGAGGGTCTCGGATTCCCCTGGAACTGGAGTTCTCCTGGAATTGGAGTTACAGACGGTTCTTAGCCGCCATGTGGGTGCTGGGGATCGAACCCGGGTCCTCTGCAAGAGCGTCGGTACTCTTAACCGCTAGGCTATCTCTCCAGCCCCAGCACTTCCCTCTTTCAAAACACAGAGATATTTCTGCTCCCTGGGAACTCTCTCAGTCCCTACTCTACAGGGACTGAACCCTTACTTTCTAATAGTACCCAAGGTAATCCTCCTTAGCGTGCATCTGCTCACCCTTAGGAGAAATAAAGGACCAGTGGGATGAATAGGAAGGAGAACAGAGCAGTCACCTTAAGCACGCAGATATATCCAGGGTGAGCTGCAGGGCTCATTGTTTTCTTTTTCTTTTTTTTCTTTCTTAATCTTTTTGAGACAGGGTCTCCCTGCAGCCCCAGCTATCCTGGAACTCACTTTGTAGACCAGGCTGTTCTTGAACTCACAGATACCCGTCTGCCTCTGCCTCCAGAGTGCTGGGATTAAAGGTGTGCACCACCACAACCAGCCCCACAGGGCAGACTAAGAAGTGAGACTTGTGAGGGTGAGATGAGCAGAGGCGCCATGTGCCTCGCATATGAAAATTGTCACAAGAATCCTCAGCAGACAGACAGTTCAGGACACTGGCAAATGTGTGGTGAGCTGTTGGAAGAAGCTGGAAAAACTCCCCAGGTGAGCACCTGACTCCAGTCAGCACGAAAAAATGCCCTGTGCAACTGTGGTGCTCCATTCCTATACCCAGGAGTCTAAGACAGGAAGATTGCTAACTAAAACCAGCATGGTTTCATAGTGAGATTCTGTCTCACATAGAATAAAATAAAATAAAATTAAAACATACCAAGGCTTTAGATTTAGCTAACTGCCACAGTGATTGCCTAGAATACACAAACTATAGTTTGAATCACAAGCATTGTAACCACCAGGCAAGAGGGTCCCACCTGTAATCCCAGCACTTGGGGGTGGAAGCAGGATGATCAGAAGTTCAAGGTCATCCTTGGCTACCTAGCCAGTTAGACAGCAGCTTCTAACATGGGACCCTGCCTGAAAAACAAAACAGAAACCCTCCCTACCTACAAAGCCTCACCACCAAACCCTTTCTCTTGAGCACGACCTTCCATTCTCCCTTCCAGTTTCATCTTAGGGAGATGGAGCAGGACGGTGGGGGCAATCTTTCTATGGACCTTGCTCTTCCTAATGTTCACAAAGACCCAATAAAAGTGGGTATCACCATCTGACCTTACAAGGCTCCTCCACCCCTGCTGGGTCACTGGTGTCCCTATAACAAGCTCTGCCTCTCACAGGGAATACTGGGCCAGCAGGAAATGTCAGGTCCTGAGGCCAACCTCATGGTCCTCTCATGAGACTGGATAGAGCCCATCACAGACACTGTGCTTCCCTGGCCAGAGATGAAGTCAGGTCAATCTGCTTCCAGCTTGCCAGGGGGTTTATCTACAGATGCTGCACCCCACCTGAGTCTCTGAGGTTTTGTGGGGGCTTGGAGCTCAGGCACCTGTGCCGAGTGCCTAGCACTCTTATCCAGGAGCCAGATTTGTACCATGGGTCTGGGCATAGACCTCCTCAGTTGTCTCAGTGAGTGAGCCCCAGCCTGGGGCTTCTGGGGAAGGAGCCCTCGCTCATGAGGAGACTTCGAGGAGCAGTCAGTCTTCCTCTGAACTGCTCAGGATGTTAGAGACACTCTTCACTTGTCATGTTCAAAATGGGATTCACGGCCACAGGTGATACCAAGCCCTTCAAATGAGAATTTGAAATTTCTACTTCATCTTAAGGCATTTGAATTTGTTAAGCTATATTTTATTTGATTCGTGTGTGTGTGTGTGTGTGTGTGTGTGTGTGTGTGTGTGCAGGTGCCTGCAGAGGCCAGAAAGGAAGGATTCCTTGGAGCTAGAGTTACAGATGGTGGTGCTGCTGCAACAGATCTCAGGTCCTCTGCTCCCCAGGCATTTAAATTTAAATAACCGGGGTCCAGCCAGTGGCAACCAGCCTCATAGTGGCCTCCCATCCCTAGGTGCTGTCACTTCTGGCTACAACAGCTGAACTCTGCTCCAGGCATTCTGCAATGCAGCTCAGAGGGCAGAGTCTTGTCTGAACAGATCGGCCCTGATCATGGCCATGTCTGTAACAGGGGTCACGACATTTCCTTATGATGAAGGCTGGATGCTCACAAGTCCTTTCACTCAAGGACAGTATCAGCTGTGAGCAGAACAAGAAAAGCAAATACTGGTTCCTGTGAGCCTGAGAGGACTGATCACAGGGATGCCAGCAACCCTTGTAGGGAAGAACTGGGCATGGCCAGTGTGGGCTGAGCTTCTCACAGGACACACAGCAGAACTTTGCTCTCAGCCTGCCCAGGACTGCCAGGGAGTACAAGGGACACTGAAACTCAGCACAAGAGCAGGCCTGCCTTCAGGTTTGCCTAATTGAGCCGAGTGTGATGGTCCACACCTGTAACACTGCACAAGGGAGGAAGATGAACTCAGGAGTTTGAGGCTAGCCCGGGCTACAGAGACCCTCTCTGGAAAAAAAAAAGTTCCACTCTTCCCTGCCCTCAGTGACCTCCCCATCTTCCCCCTCCCTGAACCCTTCCCCACACCTCCACAAGGGGCCCTTTAAATTTATATTCTTTGCTTTTGGAAATTTGTCTTCAAGTATTTATTTCCCACTGTTCCCTTCTTTCTTCCTTCCTCTCCCTCCCCTCTTCTCACCTGCCCACCTGTGCTCCCATCCTCTCTCCTGACACAGGGTCCAATATAGTCCAGGTTGACCTGAATCACTGTATGCATCCAAGCATGATCCCGAGCTCCAGATCTTCCTGCCTCTGCCTCCCCAGTGGGGATTCTAGGCATGGCCGAGGCGCACAACACAACCCATGCTCCTCCACTGCATTTTCTGGTTGTTTTCTCTTAGATTTCCTGATTCATAAGTTGGGGCTCTTAGAGTGCGGCACTTTCTAATCTTTTCTCTCTTGCATTTCCATGTACAGATTTTTCCACTATTTTTTTCTTTTTACATTGCAAAGTGAAACATAGCCTAGGCTGTCCTCAAACTTCCTATGTAGTGAGGGTGACCTTGAACTCCTGTCCTCAAACTTCCTATGTAGAGTGGGTGACCTTGAACTCTGTCCCTCACAAACTTCCTATGTAGTGAGGGTGACGTTGAACTCTGTCCCTCACAAACTTCTTATGTAGTGAGGGTGACCTTGAACTCCATCCCTCACAAACTTCTTATGTAGTGAGGGTGACCTTGAACTCCATCCCTCACAAACTTCCTATGTAGGTGAGGGTGACCTTGAACTCCATCCCTCACAAACTTCCTATGTAGGTGAGGGTGACCTTGAACTCTGTCCCTCACAAACTTCCTATGTAGGTGAGGGTGACCTTGAACTCTATCCCTCACAGTGTAGAATCATAGGCCTGTGGCACCATGCTGTACTGTTGTACTTTTTTCTGTTTTTCTTCCAAGTTTGTATTGAGTATTTTTGCTATTTTCTGATTCTTTTGTTTGGTTTGTGAGACTGGGTCTTACATAACCCTGGCTGGCCTAGAAGTAGCTATGGCCAGGCTGAACTTGAAATTTTAGCAATCCTCCTGCCTCTGGTGCAAGTATTGTGAGATTACAGGTATGTATCACCACACATTGTATGTGTGTAGATGTACACACACACACACACATATATACATACATATACACACATATGTAGTTATTTTGAAGACAGTGTCTCCTATGGCCTATGCTGGCTTCACACTATCTATGTAACTGAGGATGATCATGAACTCCTGGGTCTCCTGCTTTCAACCCCTTCTTGTACGGATTAAGGGTGTGCATGATGAGGGCATGTATGCCACCTATGCATGTAGAAGTCAGAGGAAAACTTGTGGAAGTCAGTTCTCTCCTTCTCCCATGGGGTCCAAGAACTTAACTCAACTTGTCAGGGTTTTGTTGCAAGCCTATTTCCAGGCTAGGCCATCTTGCCGGCCCTGTATTTTAAAACATAAAGAGCTTCTTTTTGTCCTTTGAGGCCTGTTCCTCCCACTCTGTGCTGAGCTGTCCAGGTGCAGCATCTACCGATTCTTCTGAGCTGTCCAGGTGCACCATGACTGATTCTGCTGAGCTGTCCAGGTGCAACATCTACCAAGTCTGCTCAGCTGTCCAGGTGCAGCATCTACGTAGTCTGCTCAGCTATCCAGGTGCAGCATCTACCGATTCTGCTCAGCTCTTCAGGTGCCATGTGCTGGATAGCTTTAGTGTCAACTTGACACACCTGGGTTGAGGGAGCCTCAATTGGGGAACTGGCTCCATTGGATTGGCCTGTGGCCACATCTGTGGAGTATTGTATTGATTGTCGAGCAGTGTCAGAGGGCCCAGTCCACAATGAGTGGTGCCACCCTGGGCAGGTTGTTGTGTACGGTATAAGAAGGCAGGCTGGGCATGGGCCAGGGAAGCAAGCCAGAAACAGCATTCCTCCATGGCCTGTGCTTCAGCTCCTGCCTCCAGGTTCCTGCCCTGAGTTCCTGCCTTGGCCTCCCTAAGTGATGAACTGTGACCCAGGAGATGTAAGCTGAATAAACCCTTTCCTCCCCAAGTTGGTGTCAGTCAGAGTGTTTTGTCACAGCATTGGAAGACAAGCTAGAACAATCACCACGGAAATAAATGGGACTACCTACACATAACTCCAGTTCCGGGGGCTGCAACACACTCCTCTGACCTCCATGCATTACATGACATGGGTGCACTTACATGCATGCAGGCAATACACTCATGCACATAAAAATGAATTAATTAAAATTTGTGTTAGGAACTAAACAAAGTATTCTCAAAAGATGAAATGCAAATGGCTAAGAAATATTTTTTTAACATTCAGCATCTTTGATTACTAGGTAAATGCAACTAAAACTATTCTGAGATTCACCTTGCCTCACTCGGAATGCCTAAGATCCAAAACAAAAAACAAAACAAAAGTGACAAATGCTGGCAAGGATGTGGGCAAAGGTAAACACATCCTTTGAGGGCAAAGGTAAAATCATCCACTGCAGGTGGGAATGCAAACTGGTCCAGCCACTATGGAAATAAGTGTGGGGATTCCTTTAAAAATCTAAAACTAGATCTACTAAATGATCCAGTCATACAACTCTTGGGCATATTCCAAAAGGACTCTATATCCTACTACAGAGATCCTTGCATATCCATGTTCATTGTTGATCTATTCACAATACCTGGGAAATGGAAACAACCTAGATGTTCATCAAGTGATGAATGGATAGTGAAAGTATGGTACACACAATAAGGGATATTATTCAGCCATTGAGTAAAGTTAAATTATGAAGTTCACAGGTAAATGGATGAATCTGAAATCAGTCATCCTGACTGAGGTAACCCGAACTCAGAAGAAAAGTGTTGCTCATTTTCTCTCTTAAGCGGATGCTATCTTTGGATTCATTGATATCCTTGTTTCAAATGAAAAAATCCAGAAAGGTTAGGTAAATAGTAAATGACCATGGAGGGGAGGGTTCATGAGAGGAAAGAGAGAATGCAGAGATATGAAGGGGAAAGGAGAATGCTAAAGAAAGAAGGGTTGGGCTGGAGAGATGGCCTAGCGGTTAAGAGCGCCGACCGCTCTTACAGAGGACCCGGGTTCGATCCCCAGCACCCACATGGCGGCTGAGAACCGTCTGAAGCTCCAATTCCAGGAGAACTCCAGTTCCAGGGGAATCCGAGACCCTCTTCTGACCTCCGCGGCGTTGCACGACACGGGTGCACAGACTTGCATGCAGACAGTACATTCATACACATACAGAAATAAATAAAAAAAATTAAAAAAAATAAATAAATAAATAAAAAAGAAAGAAGGGTTAAATGACTTGGGAAATGGGAGGGCAAGGGCATAGGAGAGAGTATTGGCCCCTAAAAGGCCTTTTGCAAAAGCTATATAAACCTACCACTGTAAATACTTCTTAAAATATATACATAGAAAATATAAAAATAAATGAAAGGAAGTTACCTTATAACAGGGGGACATTGCCCCTACCAGACACAATAGAGTAGCAAATAAAATGCCAAATGACAGGAATAGACACCCTCTTTTGAAGCTGTTGCTAAGGATCCCATATACCCTCACATAATACTGGCTATTGACCCTGCTTTTGGTTACTCACCAGAACTTTATTGTAAGAACCTATTGCTGAAGACACTACATATACAAGTTATGAACAAATAAGGATAAATTTAGCTGGGACTGACTCAAAGCTTCATCTCTACTAGCTAGACTTCAGAGTGCTAGAAAGCACTACACATGTTACCAGAAGAAAAAAGTAATCATAAATCTTATCCAGCTGTGAATCCTATTAGCTAAAACAACTGGCCTGGAAAAATAAAACCAACTGGTACAATAGGGACACAAATGGTATGGGAGTGACCAACCACTTTCTGATTGGACATAAGATCTGCCTCACAAGATGGAGCCTATATTTGTCACTGATATCAGGAAACTGTGGCAAGACAAGTCACAGGCCATAGCAGAGAACCTACTACTATTATTCTTCTAAATAGTCATAGTATTAAGTCAACTCCTAATGATTTATTGTTATGCCCATCTATTAATTCATCTCTCAACTCTCACCAAAGAATCTTCCTCAACTACCAGATGACAAATATATAGAGAACCACAACTGGCCAATATACAGAGACTAAGAGACTGCACAGTCCACCTGTATTAAACCTCTGCCTCCAAAGACTCAGGGATCATTATGGAAGACAGAAAGAATGTAAGAGCCAGAGGTGGTGAATGAGCACAAGGAAACAAGAGTTTTCCAGAAAAATGGGCAGTTAGTCACATGAATTCACAGCAATGATGCCAGCATGCACGAGACACACGTAGAATCATACCAGACAAAAATCCCAGAGTAGAAGTGCAGAGGTAAGAGGCCTCAATCTAGTTGAGAAACTACTGGCAACTGACAGCTTAGTAACTAGAAAAGGGAGAGTCATTTTTCTTTAGGGGTGTGATGATGGGTATGTTAACAAGGCTCTAGTGGATCAACCCTACACTGAAGGGCATTGGGGGATACAAATTTGGCTCAATAGGCATTAATATAAAAAATTATATATAATGTATGTAAATATATACATATAAATAGAGTACATGAAATCAGGTAAGAGAGAGACAGATTGAGGAGGTGGTTCTAAATATGATCAGAATATTTTGTATGAAATTTGAAAAAGTTTTATGAAAAATAGGAAAAGTTCAGAAAGTGGAGAAATGCAAATATACACTGAGTCCTATGTCTGAATGGTTAGAATCACAACTGCTGGATTGAGAAATAGTTTCTCATAGTAAATAAAATATCTTGGAGATGAGTCCAAATACAAACATGACATTTCATGTGTTTCAATTACACCTCATTCACACAGCTTGAAAGCCATTTTTGGTGTTTGTGTTTTTACTTCAAACTGTCAAATGAGGATGTGGAATTCCCCCTTGTGATGTCATACATGCTCTCAAAGTTTTCATGTTTGGGAACACTTCATATTTTGGATTTTGAATTAGGAATACTCATTTGTATATATTGCTGTTAGGTAAGAAAATGACAACAAATGTTTGATTAGTAAATGCTGGAACTACCAGTAAAATAACAAAGCAAAGTATCATGGCTGGTGAGCCAATAAAGAAACAGAATAAGAAATAGTATCCAAGTTGGCAAATGGAGGGAAAATAAAAGGAAACCAAGTAGAAAAAATATGAAACAATTAGAAAACAAATAAGATAATAGAATTAAACTGAACCATGCTTATAAACACTTTACGTGGATGGTGTAAGCCAACTATTCTCTTTCAAAATAGAATGTAGCAATTATCAGAGTGCTTGAGATAATATGATTAAAATATACTCTGCCTAGGAGAAGATATCTTCAAAAATAATGGCACAAATAGCTTAGAAGTAAGGAAATGAAAAAAACATACCATGCTTAAACTAAATACCAGCAAGCTGGTGTAGATGCATTAATATTAGATAAAGTATATTTCAAAGCCAAGAATATTATTAAGAAAGGGGACATTTATTTTTCTCATAAGAAAGGAGTCAATTCATCAAGAAAAGTTGCAATTCTAAATGTTTATGCACCCAATAAAAGAGCTCAAATATCTAGGAAGCAAAACACCAATCTAACTGTAAAGATCAACAGGTCTGCATTTATAGTCAGAGACTTCAATATTCTTCTTTCAATAATTCATAAATAAACTAGGCAGTAAATCTTGGAGGACATGAAGGCTGCAGCAACCCTAGGAACAATTTATCCAAATTGATGTTTATATAACAACTCTGGAATAAAATGTGCATTTGTGGACTGGATAGATGGCTCAGTAGTTAAGAGAACTGGGTGTTCTTACAGAAGACCCAGGTTGAAATCCCAGCATCCGCATGGTGGCTAACAAACATCCACAACTCCAGTTCCAGGGGAACTGGAACACTTTTCTATTCTCCATAGGCACTGCATGACATGGTTGCACTTTTATACATAAGCAAGCATAACCCTCATATACATAAAATAAAACTAAATCATAAAATAAATAAGCATTTTTTTCAAGTTCATAGGGAATGGTTAGCAAGACAGATGATATACTGGCCATAAAGCATGTGTCAATGAACTCAGAATAACCAGAGTCCTGCAAATTAAGTTTGCTGACCACATAAAACTTGAAAAGCATTCAAAAATATTTTGAAAATTTCCAAGTACTTGGAAATTAAATGACATTATTCTAAGTAGCAATTGTGTGAGAGTGAAAATCAAATTGAAAATTAGAAGTCATTTTGCAGTAGATAAGAATGAAAATGTAAAAATCAGGATTTATGAGAAACTTCCAAAACAATGCTTGGAGGGAAGTTTATAGCAATAAATGGTAATATTAGAAAAAATTATCTCAGCCCAGATCCTGTCTCATAAGTAAATAAATAAATCCCAAAAGAGTTACCTTAATATTTATTTTAGACAACAAGAAAAAGAGGGATAAATAAGCAGTATAAAAGTAGATACCTTGCCGGGCACCACGCCCTTTAATCCTAGCACTGGGGAGGCAGAGCCAGGCAGATCTCTGTGAGTTCAAGGCCAGCCTGGTCTACAGAGTGAGCTCCAGGCCAGCTGGGACTAAAGGGAGACCCTGTCTCAAAAACACTAAAAAAAAAAAAAAAAAATTGATACCTTAAAGATCAAAAACAAAAAAGTTGATACCAGTCTTTAGCCTGTGTTGCATAGAGGCTGCTGGCCCATGCTAGAGAGCTGGGGCGCAGGTACAGCCAGTGGGCAGGTGGGTCATCTGGGACCAGAGCACCCTGGGAGGTGAGGCTCAGTCTTTAGCCTGGGTTGCATAGAGGCTGCTGGCCCACACCAGAGAGCTGAGTACCAGCACAAGGTCTTAGCAAACAACTCCCCCCCCACCCCACCCTGCCACCAACTGCAACTAACTGAAACTAACTGAAACTATGAATAAGTTCCAATAAGTCTACAACCAACCCAGAAGAACTGGCTGGCATCAGAGGATGTACAGTGCTCAGAAGGTGTCATTTGGGCTGTTACCCACCCAGTTCTTGTGGAACAGAAAGGGAAGAGTGAACTATACCTTCCAATATATAACCAAAATTAAAAGCCCAAAACCTAAGCAAGTCAACACTACATAAATAAGTAGACTACAACAAAGGCACCTGAAGGAATCAAGGAAAGCAATCCTCCAACATGGTGAAGAAGCACTAGAGATTCACACCAGAGTACAGGCAAAAGGTAAATGACATCCCAAGAGCACAATGAAAAAACAATATGGGAAAAGCCCAGAATAACCCCACACCAAACTCTACAGAGCCTGTGGAGGACCCCTACAATGGGATCACTGAAGAGATAGCCCAGGATACAGATTGTAGATTAACAATCACAGATATGTTCAAAGAAATCATAGAACTAAGGAGAGAGAATGAAAAACTCAGAAAGGACCTAGAGGGAGATAATGAGAAACTCCAGAAGGAAGTGGAAACACTGAAAAGAACCCATACTGAAATGAAAATGGAAACCAATGAGCATAAACAAGATAGACAGACCTCTAACCCACTTAACCAAAAGAAAGCAAGAGCAACTCCAAATCAATAGAATTCGTGATGAAAGGGGAAATATCACAACAATGAAAAGATCCAGACAGTCATATGGGAATACCTCAAAAACTTGTACTCTACCTTTGAAAACCTAAGAGAAATAGATGAATATCTGCAATCCAGGGAATCACCAAAGCTAAACAAAGAAGAGACTGACAGCTTAAACAGACCCATAATATATGAAGAAATTGAAAATGTAATGAAATCTCCCAACTAAAAAAATCCCAGGCCCCGATGGTTTCACAGCAGAATTCTATAAAATATTTAAAGAGAACTTACAACCACTATTACTCAAATTGTTCAGAAAGATACAAGCAGAGGGAAATCTCCCAAATTCCTTCTATGAAGCCAGCATCACTCTAATACCAAAAGCAGGCAAGGATGCAACTAAAAAAGAGAACTACAGGGGTTGGAGAGATGGCCTAGCGGTTAAGAGCACCGACCGCTCTTGCAGAGGACCCGGGTTCGATCCCCAGCACCCACATGGCGGCTAAGAACCGTCTGTAACTCCAATTCCAGGAGAACTCCAGTTCCAGGGGAATCCGAGACCCTCTTCTGACCTCCGCGGCATTGCACGACACGGGTGCACAGACTCGCATGCAGACAGTACATTCATACACATACAAAAATAAATAAAAATTAAAAAAAAAAGAGAACTACAAACACATCTCTTTAATGAATTCAGATGCAAAAATTCTCAACAAAATACTTGCAAACCGTATACAGACCCACATCAAAAAGATCATACACCATTATCAAGTTGGACTCATACCAGAGATGCAAGGATGGTTCAACATACAAAAATCAGTAAACATCATAGAACACATAAATAGACTGAAGGACAAAAACCACATAGTCATCTCAATTGATGCAGAAAAGCCTTCAACAAAATACAGCATCCCTTCATGATTAAAGTACTAGAGGGAATTAGACTGTGTGGTGGATAGCTTTAGTGTCAACTTGACACACCTGGGTTGAGGGAGCCTCAATTGGGGAATTGGTTCCATTGGACTGGCCTGTGGCCATGTTTGTGGAGTATTGTCTTGATTGTTGGGCAATGTGGGAGGGCCTAGCCCACTATGGGTGGTGCCACCTCTGGGCAGGTTGTTGTGTACCTTATAAAAGGGCAGGCTGGGCATGGGCCAGGGGAGCAAGCCAGTAAGCAGCATTCCTCCATGGCCTGTGCTTCAGCTCCTGCCTCCAGGTTCCTGCCCTGAGTTCCTGCCTTGGGCTCCCTGAGTGATGAACTGTGACCCAAGAGAAGTGAGCTGAATAAAACCTTTCTTCCCCAAGTTGGTGTCGGTCAGAGTGTTTTGTCACAGCAATGGAAGAGAAACTAGAATAGACCGGAAGGATCATTCCTCAACATAATCAATGCAATATACAAGAAACCCACAGCCAACATCATCCTAAATGGAGAAAAGTTAGAAGGATTCCCCATAAAGGTAGGAACCCAGCAAGGTTGCCCCTTGTCACCACTCCTCTTCAATATAGTGCTTGAAACACTGGCTAGGACAATAAGGCAAGAAAAGGAAATCAAAGGAATACTAATTGGAAAAGAGGAAGTAAAACTATCCCTTTTTACAGATGATATGATAGTTTACCTAAGGGATGCTAAAAACTCTACCAGAAAACTCCTAGAAATGATTAGGAGTTTCAGTAAAGTGGCAGGTTACAAAATTAACCGAGAAAAATCAGTAGCATTTCTTTACACCAACAGCAAGCAACTGAAGAATGAATACAAGGAGACTTTCCCAATAGCCTCAAAAACAATAAAATACCTAGGAATAAACTTAACCAAAGACACCAAAGATCTCTACAACAAAAATTATAAATGCCTGAAGAAGGAGATTGAAGCAGACATCAGAAGATGGAAAGATCTCCCATGCTCATGGATTGGAAAAATCAATATAGTAAAAATGTCCATTCTACCCAAATTAATAATTCAATGGAATTCCAATTACAATCCCCAGGGCATTCTTCACAGGCTTGGGAAAAAAATCTTACATTCATATGGAACAAAAAACCCCAAATAGCCAAAGCAACCCTGAGTGAAAATAGCAATACAGGGGGAATTTCTATACCAGACATCAAGCTATACTGCAGGGCTATAGTCATAAAAACAGCCTGGTACCAGCAGAAAAACAGACCTATAGACCAATGGAACAAAACTGAAGATCCAAACTTGAGTATGTACAATTTCAGCCACCTTATATTTGACAAGGAGGCCAAAAAAACTCAATGGAGGAAAGACAGCATCTTCAGCAAATGGTGCTGGCAAAACTCGATCACCACTTGTAGAAGAATAAAATTAAACTCCTACCTCTCACCCTGTACAAAAATCAACTCCAAATGGATCAAAGACCTCAATTTGAAACCCAAAACCCTGAAGGTGTTAGATGAAAAAGTTGGCAGCAACTTACAAGACATAGGTGTACGAAGGAACTTTTAAATAAGACAGCAGCTGCACAGGAAATAAGGTCACAATTGACAAGAGGGACCTTATTAAACCCAAAAGTTTTTGTACAGCAAAAGAAGCAATCAGGGAAGTGAAGAGAAAACCCACAGAGTGTGAGGAAACCTTCACTGCTAATTCATCTGACAGAGCATTAACTTCCAGAATATATAAACAAAAGAGTAAGAAAACAAATGACTCACTCAAAAGATGGAGTAAAGAGCTGAGCAGAGAATTCATAAGCAAGGAAATAGAGATGGCTGAGAAACATCTTAAAAAGTGTTCGACATCGCTAATAATTAAGGAAATGCAAATTAAAATCACTTTAAGATATCATCTCACCCCAATAAGGTTGGCTAGGATCAAGAAAACAAATGATACCAAATGCTGGAGAGGGTGTGGGGAAAGGGGAACATTCATCCACTGCTGGTGGAATTGCAAACCTGTACAACCACTATGGAAATCAGTATGGAGAACCCTTAAAAGACTCAAAATGAATCTACCACCCGACCCAGCCAAACCACTTCT
The DNA here is from genome assembly GCA_009823505.1 of Rhizomys pruinosus. Lineage (NCBI taxonomy): Eukaryota > Metazoa > Chordata > Mammalia > Rodentia > Spalacidae > Rhizomys > Rhizomys pruinosus. The sequence continues at coordinate 603,389 of VZQC01007082.1, forward strand.
GTGTATATATCCATCAGACTCTTCCTACCGCAGAGATACATGTACAGCCATATTCACAATAGCGAAGAGCTGGAACCAACCCAAACGCTCCTCAACTGATGAGTGGATACAGAAAACGTAGTACATCTATACAATGGAGTACTAGGCAGCGGTAAAGAAAGATGGTATCATGAAATTTGCAGGTAAATGGATGGAACTAGAAGATTTTATGCTAAGTAAAGTAACACAGTCCCAGAAAAACAAAAGACAAATGGTATCCCTCATCTGTGGATGCTAGTACCAAGTACCTAGGTGTAAGACAAAATGAGCAACATTAATATTACATTCCTCAAGATCTAAAGACAACTGTGCCCTTGTATTGATTGGGAATCCCTACACAGGTTCTAGAGCTGACCTAACATGTATTTTCAGACCTTGGACTTTTAGTATATGATGGAAGGTATGTGTGCATCTTTTAGAGTACTATGGGATTAAAATGGAAAGATGTAAATCAAGAAATATGCTATGGAAATAACATACAGTTTTTTTTCCAAAGGATACAATGTTAATATAGGTGCAATGTAACAGGCTGGTGCAATTTAGCCTTGCTGGGTGCTTAAGGACCATACCTGAAGGCCCTACCAATTTGGTCAATGGACCTGTGGGACAACTTTGTTCCTTGCCCTCAGAGGTCAACCAAGTCTTAGAGGATAGGGGGCATCTCTTGAAAAGTCCTGCAGACGTGGGTCACTATTCTTTCTGTTCAGGGAGGTCTTGGAGAGCCACTAAGGGGACTTCAGCCAGTGTCGTCTATAAAGAGGAAAGTCTGCTCATCTTTCATAAAAGAAAGCCTGGTCTAGCAAGACCTGATTTTGTCCTTGAGTGGATGAAATTGGTGGATGAGGAACTGAAAGGAGCAAGGGGTTCCCATCCCCACCCCCAAAAAACCCGAGAGACCCCTGAAGACCAGATACTCAACTGACCTCAACAAAACAAAAACCTTGGTTAATCTGGGCTAACTGTGTGGCCTTAAGCATCCAGAAGGAAAGTACAACCAGAAATAAATAATAAGATCAGAGAAACTGTAATGCAGACACCAAACTTGAGATCTTAGTAAAAAAGACAAAAAGAAAAAAAGAGAGCACTGTTGTTTGGCCTGTCTTCAATTCTTATAGGCAGGTGCATCTGCTCTGTGGATGCCACTGCTTTTGGCACTCCTCAAGAACATGAGATACAGCTTTTTTACTTTTTAGCCTTCCAATGTGGACTGAGGATTGCTGAGATACTCAGCCTCATCAAAATATGGACTGCCATTGTTGAATTACCTCTGCAGTATCATGGAGGCCAATGCACGGGGATCAAGACAGGATGCGTCCTTACTTGACTTCATTTGGGGGCACAATATTTAAAGCAGAAGCACATCAGTAAGGGTTTCCTTCTGCATAAGGTTTTTTGTAGTGTAATGTCTCAATCATAGTCTACCATAAAATATTTTAGGAGTATCTTTAATATTTAGATAGTATATTAGCAGCATGCAATAATTACATGATAAGTTCTCAAGCAGAGCCAGTCTATTGCAAGGACCTTCTTTGCTGCCAGTTATCATAGGCTGTTTTAAGTTAGAAAACTAAATAGCAACGCTGAATACTGTAGAAATGTACTTTGCCCAGTAATACTTGAGTTGTTGCAATATTTGATTATCCATTTGGTTGTTATAGAAAATTCTAAACTGTAATTGATGGTTGTTGCCGTAATAGTATATTGCCTGTATTTCTACCTCTAGTAATGGGCTTTATGTACTAGATTTCAATATCCTTGAGCCTGGGCAAGTTCACAAGTCTTTTTAAAAAGAAACATGGTTTACTTGCACAAAACTGATCACTTTTGCAAGATCATTAATGCCCTTGAAGTGATTTTTGTGGGTGTAAAACAAATGGTGAGAATTTGAATTGGTCCCTTATTATAGTATTGAAATTAAGTCTACTTAATTTAGCGAGTCATGTTCATGCCCTAATTTTATATACTTGTATCTATCAATAAACATTGTGATACTTGAAAAAAAAGTTGATAACTTCATAGATATATATATATAATATATAATATGTATATTATATATATCCATATATATAATATATTATATATATGTAATTTATATGTATATTATAATATAATAATAAAATAATATAATAAATTATATATTACATATATATAATATGTATATTATATATCCATATATATAATATATATTATATATATGTAATATATAATATATATATAATATATATATACATATATATCCATCCACCCATCCTACCTGGTCTGAAAACCCCAAATCCTAAGCATTTATGCAAAAGAAATGAAAGAAATGTTTTCTTGTATAAACAGTCTTAGAAGCTTTATTTATAAAAGCAAAGAAACAGAAAAAATCTATACATTAAGCAGTTAGTGAAAAAGTTGCTGTAAATCCATGTAGTGAGGTAATACTCAAGAAGGAAAAGGAATTATTAAAATAAGCACTAACATGATGAATTTCAAAATAGTTACACTGAATTATGAGTCAGAAACATCCCCCAAGGTATTAATCTACTTATACTGCATCATTCCCCCTAAAATATAACAAATATTTATTGGGTGATAAATGGTAGAAATAAACTGTGTCAGGAAATGGATCTGGGAGGGACAAGAGGAAGAAATTACAACTATACATGTGGAGACTTGTTAAGGCAAATATACTGCTCATTATCTTGACTGCTTTAGAGACTCACAAGTACATATGGAAGTCAAAAGTTAATCAAATTTTGTATTTTAAAGAGAGAGTTTAATATAAGTCAACTAAATCTCAAAGACTTTTAAATATATTCCTAGAGAAATAGGAAAAAGTCCTCATAACTCGAGATAAGCAAAGACTCTGTCCCAAATTAATTATTTTCAATAGTACTACCAATAATATCCAAAATTTTAATGGTGTAAAATCATCTTACTAATTTATTAAACTCTATAGAGATTCAGGATGTGTCCAATATTCTTTATTTCATTAATATTATTTTAAATCTTATTTATTTATTTATTTTTATTGATGTTTTGCATATTTCATACATCATTTCTTGGTTCAATTTAGACACATTCCCCTTTCCATGCCCCTCACCCCACCCCTCTTCCTGCATTCTGCTATACATGTCTTGCATCTTTCTCTCAGTCTTTTTTTTCACATTTTCCCCCTTTAATTTTATACTACTTCAAAATATGCATACATATCTTCCACCCATATACCAATATTGAACACAAGTGGTAGGTTAATTCTCAAACCTATTAAAGGATTCACATTTTAATCATACTGGTGCTTTCATATAAAAAAGAAATATGACATAGACGATGCTCAGTTTGCTTTGCAACTAGGGATTTTGTGCTAGCATCCACAAATGAGGGAAACCATTCATCGTTTGTTTTTCTGGGACTGTGTTACTTCACTTAGCATAATGGTTTCTAGTTCCATCCATTTACCTGCAAAGTTCATGATGTCATCTTTCTTTACCAATGCATAGAATTCCATTGTGTAGAGATGTACCACATTTCCTGTATCCACTCAGTTGAAGGACATTTGGGTTGCTTCCAGCTTGTTGCTATTGTGAAGAGAGTTGCAACAAACATAGATGTGCATGTGTCTCTGCAATAGGACGAGTCTTGTGGGTATATAGCCAGGAGTGGTATGGCTGGGTAAGGTGGTAGGCTCATTTTTAGTCTTTTAAGAGTTCTCCACACTGCTTTCCATAGGGGTTGCACGAGTTTGCATTCCCACCAGCAGTGGATGAGTGTCCCCCTTTCTCCCCAACCTCTCCAGCATTTGGTGTCATTTCTTTTCCTAATCTTGGCCATTCTTACTGGAGTAAGGTAAAATTTAAAGCCAGTTCTAAATGCAAAGGGAAGCCTCAGAGCATCGAAAGATATTTGGAGACTATATATTCAACAAAAACACCTTTGTCCAAAGTTCATGAAGCCCTAAAATAGTTAGGAAAACTGAAGATTGACTAAAAAATTATGACAAAAGTAATCGGACTGGTTACAGGATAGCCACAGACACTCCTGCTTGAGCCAGACATCTTAGAAAGGATGCATATGCATTGCTCATTATTAGGCAAGAAAAAAATAAAAAAGAAATACAATTACATGAAAGCATGGAGGAACAGAAAGTACAAGGCACATCACGAAGGGACTCCATGAGAGAGCGCAGGGCGGGTGAGATGGCTCAGTAGGGAAAGATGCTTGTAGCCAAGTTGAATGACCTGAGTTCAGTCACCAGGATCCACATGGTAGGAGGAGAAAACTGACTCCCAAAAGTTGTTGTCTGACCTCCTTTTGTATGGATGTTTCACCATACAAACAAATATAATAAAGATTTTTAAAAATTATTTGATAATGAAAGAACAGAAGACTATACTGAGGAAGAAAGGAAATCAACGAGTTTTGTGAAGCAGCTAAAACTATAACAGAAAGGGAAAAATCTGGCCTGAAAAGCCTTGGGCAGACCCTGAAGCAACAAAAGCTACTCGAACCTGACTATGGAGAGCTACAAACCAAAGCCAGGCAGGGGAGTACTGCCAAATGAAAATGCTGGACAGGAGAAGATTAGGCAGTGCCCATGCCTGCCTGACCTCAGTCACACAGGGAGAGAGTTGTTCAAAGTCACCGCAGAATTAGAAAATCTGAACTTGGGTTGGAGCTGCCAGATGGACAGATACAGTTACCAAGCGATTTGAGTGCAACAAAGCCAACACTCCAGATGAAAGCATGAAATCCAGAATGTCCTCATCAGCACTGCCACAGAACACATGACAGGATTTAAACACAGTATACAAATATTCATGCAGTATGGCACAGAATCAAGAGGCAAAGCACAACCAAACCTAGTACCAAGATGGGTTAGCTGGAGAAATGGCTCAGTGGTTGAGAGTGCTGGCTGCTCTTGCAGAGGATACAGGTTTGAATCCCAGCTACCACATGGCAGCTAACAACCTTCCATAACTCTAGTTCCAGGGGATCCAAAGCCCTCTTCTTACCTCTTCAGGCACTGCACAACACAGGTGCATGTAAATACATGCAGGCAATACACCCATACACGTAAGTAAAATATTTTTAAAAGGTAGTCTGAGCAGGGCATGGTGGCACACACCTTTAATCCTAGCACTTGGGAGGCAGAGGCAGGCAGATCTTTGTGAGTTCAAGGCCAGCCTGGTCTACAGTATAAGTTCCAGGACAGCTGGGACTACAGGGAGACCCTGCCTCGAAAAGACCAAAAAAAAAAAAAAAAGATAGTCTAGAGTCGAAATTGGCAAAAGTTATAAAATAGATATTGTCTATGTGCTACACATAAATAAAACAGAAATTTAGAAAATACAAAGTAATTCAAAATATTCTTTTATTTTTTTATTTTATTTATTTTTTATGTGTATGAATGTACTATCTGCATGTAGGTTTGTGCACCTGGGTCGTGCAATGCCATGGAGGTCAAAAGAGCATGTTGGATTCCCCTGGAACTGGAGTTCTCTTGGAATCGGAGTTACAGACAGTTCTCAGCCACCATGTGGGTGCTGGGGATCGAACCCGGGTCCTCTGCAAGAGAGGTCTCTCCAGCCCCCAAAATATTCTTTTAAAAATCAAGCAGAAATTCTAAATTTGAAAGCTATAATATTTAAAGATCCAAACAGACTAGATGGATTTAACATCGCTGTAGAGATGACCAAGGAATAATGAGCAATTACAGGCTATAAGAAGAGAAAACATAATTTACAGGAAGGAAGAAGGAAGAGACTGACTAGAGTCTTAAAAAAATAATAAAAAGCAAATTTGGGGGCTGAGGAGATCGCTCAGAAGTTAAGAGCACGGCTGCTCTTGCAGAGGACCTGGGTTTGATTCTCAACAGCCACATGGCAGTTAACAACTGTGTGTAACTCTAATTCCAGAGGATGTGATGCCTCCTTGGGCACTGCACAACACGGGTGCACTTACACACATACAGGCAATACACTCATACAGGCAATACACTCACACACATAAAATAAAAATAATAAAAGTTTTGAAGATAAAATTTCTAAATATTTATAATTTGTGAATGTGTATGTGAAGGTGTCATCTCATTTTGATATTTGGTTACTGATTTCCTTTATACCCACACCTCCATTTCTTTTCTACTCCATATCAGGAAAGAAGATAGGAAAGTCTCCAGGGAGAAGCTCAAGTCATGCATCCCTAGTGGCATGCAGGTGCCCACATCCCAATCCTGATGCATAAATATAACTCTCACCTCGAAGGTAATAAGAAATAATTTATTCTGGAGCCAAATATAATTGACCATAGCCTGGGAACACAGATTTAGGATATCCTAAATTCCATGTTCCAACATGGAAACACTTTTATGAAGTATTTATAGTAAGAGAACAAAGACAGCCATGAATCAAGGCACTTTTAAAATACATTGGTGTAGATATTAAATAGGTAAGTTACAGCAAAGAAAGGAAATCTCTGCTATACATCTCCGTCTCAGATGCTGACAGCATTCTTTGCCTCTTGGTTGGTGGAAGCTAGGAGCTTGTATATTCCAAATGATTTACCTAATGGTCACAAAGATCTCAGCTCTCACAAAGAGGAAGAAAATCAATCACTATTAAGAGGACTAAAAATGGCCCAAGATAATTTGGCTCTGGACTTGAAACACTGCAATTGATCCCTGATCATTTAAGTTCTGATCAGTTAATCAGCCTTTCAGAAGGTTCAGTGGAAGGCATCCCTTCTTCCTGAGAACTTTGATTCATACCTCTCATGCCATTTGGGATCTGTTTGAGAGAGCTCTTTTAATCTCCCTTGAAGTTGCATCAACTGAGTAGCAAATGTCCGCATGCTCTTGGGCGTAAGTGGGACTGTAGGGCTTGACAGTTATACCGTGTTTTCTGTTTTCGGTAAGGGAAGGAAAACATCCATTTCTGAGGGGTGACTAAAATACAACATTACAAATCATTGATGAATGGCGTGTGGTGGGATAGTAATCCCAGGAATCTGGACACGGGGAAATAAGAAATGCAAGGTCATCCCTAGCTCTGAAAATAGTTCAAGGCCACCCTGGGCTATATGAGAGTCTATCTCAGGAAAAAAACTGCCATGAATTTATATACGAAGAAGTTTATTTAAGCTAGGCCTGGTGGCGCACACCTTTAATCCTAGCGCTTGGGAGGCAGATGCAGGTGAATTTCTGTGAATTTCAAGGCCAGCCTGGTCTACATAGTGAGTTCCAGTACAGCCAGAGCTACAGGGAGACTCTGTCTCAAAAAGACCAAAAAGAAGGAGGAGGAAGAGGAGGAGGAGGAGGAGGAGGAAGAGGAGGAGGAGGAGGAGGAAAAGGAGGAGGAGGAGGAAGAGGAAGAGGAGGAGGAGGAAGAGGAAGAGGAGGAGGAGGAGGAAGAGGAGGAGGAGGAGAAGTTGTTTATTTAACACCAGGCAAGGCTAACGCACATAAATACACATACCCACACTGAGACAGACAGACAGACAAACATTCATGCATGTACATACAAATGAATACATATATACACATGTGCATACTCCAAGAAATACCAGTTAACATACTTAAATTGATTCTAAGAATAAAATCTTTCAGGAAATCACAGAAAATAAGACTCTTCATCCAAAGGAATACTGAATTTAACAACCACCATGTTTTTAAAAACTGTGGTACCTAACGCTAAGAAAGAAGTTCAATAGAAAAGGATTTACCTAACATATAAAAAGTCCTAGCTGGCCAGGTGTGGTGGCACACACCTTTAATCCTAGCACTTGGGAGGCAGAGGCAGCCAGATCTCTGTGAGTTCAAGGCCAGCTTGGTCTACATAGAGAGTTCCAGGACAGCCAGAGCTATAGGGAGATGCTGTCTCAAAAAGACCCCCCCTAAAAAAACTCCTAGCTTCAGTCATCAGCACAGGAAAAGAAACTTAAAACAATATAGGAATGTAAAATAAAAATATATTTAACAAAATAAATCTATTGGCTGTATTTCCAAATTACAAGACAACCACAAAGTGGAAGAGGGTGGCTTTAACATTTATAAAATGTTTAGCATCTGCAGATCCTACTACATATCCTACAAATACATAAAACTCCATAGAGCAAAGAATTTTCCAGTCTAAGCCTTCCAGTATGCAGAAATTCATTAAAGGAGTCATGGCAGTGAGGTACTGACATCAGATTCAGCAAATGGATGCCGGAAGTAGATGAGGCCAGCAATTCAACAATTACCATCAGAATGTACAGAGTGGATTGGAAGCCATGCCACTATTGCCTGGATCTTGTTCTCACCTTCCCTCTGCATCCAGGTCCTGGTGATCTCCACGGAACGAATTCAGATGAGGTACAGAAAGCCCAGTTTAGCATACAGGCAGATTTCATTACAAATGACACTCTTGGTGCTGAGAGTGAGATGTGTTCAGATGGGCTTTACTGTATTTCTACAACTCCCTACAGCAACTTCCTGAGGGAGTAAACACCTCTGTTCATGTGACTGGCCAGCTCCTCAGAGAAGAAACAATGGTAGGTCTATTATTTACCCAAAGAACTCCTGCTGGCTCATCATCTTAAATCATCTTAAGATCCTCCTGGCAGTTCAGAAAGTCATGTTTCCACCCCAAGGCCAGAAATACCACTCAGCTCACATTCTTTTGACTAAAACTCTTGTAATAGAGTAAACAGAATTAAAGAAAAAATAAATTCTGCAATCCATAGAAACAGTCTACTTTGTCAGCCAAGTCTGCTACCTTCACTTTTGTCTGTTTTAAGACAATGTCATTATATGGAACTCTGGCTGGTCTGGAACTCATTATGTACACCAGGTTGGGCTACATGTTGCACCAATCCTCCTGTCTCTCTCTCCCAAGTGCTGGAATTACAGTCATGCTTCACCATCCCTGCCACCTTCCTTCTTTAAATGTAATATGCATCTCTCTATTCTAGTTCAAAACTTGTGGAAGTCATGGGTTTTCTCCTTCCAGCATGAAAATCCCCAGCATCAAACTCGTGTCACTACTGTAGCTGCTGATCTACTTTGTTGCCCACCTCCTTGTCTTGACCAATTGATTGGAAGATTTATCCAGAATTTTTCTTATATCAAAATGCAAGGAACTGGAAATGTCTAAGAAAGTTCAGGAAAGTTGCTTTAAGACACTGAATTTGGACAGATGCATTTTATAGCAATTGTTTTTATCAAAGCAAATGTTAATTTACTTCAGTTTTTAATTTTTTGATTTGAGAATTTCATACAATGTGTCTTGATCATATTCCACCCTCCCCTTATCACTCCAGATACCTACACACACACACACACACACACACACACACACACACACACACACACACATACCCTACTTCATGTCTTCCATTAGCAAATGAAAAACCCCATCCATCTTACAGAACACATGTGATCTGGGTGCCAGAGAAATCATAACTCAGAGTGTTGGTGATCTCTAATTCTTTTTTTTTTTTATTGAGCATTCATACAACTCATACAATGGTTCCTGTGGGAGGGATTTCTTTGAAACAACAACCTAGAGCAGATGAGTGGGAGGATCCAAGTTCTAGGCTGCAGTGAGTATTCCCATGGTGCTGATAATTGTCATGGAAAGTGCACGAACTATGGAATTCTGGGACTTTGAGGGGGTGGAGCTGTATAAAGGGCCAGCCACTTGATGCTGGACTCTCTTACCTCCCTTTAAGCAGCTTGAGAGTCAGAGGGCACAGGGGCAGCTGGGGAACCCCAGGCGGCCATGTTGGACCAGGCTCCCAGCTGTGTGCATGGCTTAAGTATTTCTTTGCCATTATTTTGTAAGTAACCCCACTAAAATTCTCTAGTTTTAAATGAGATTGGAGAACTCTCTATTCGCACTGCCTAAAGTACTAAAGTACTAAGGGGAAACCTGGAAACAGCAGAGGCAGGCAGGGCTCCAGGGTGCTGTGGGCATAGCTGCTCGCTGTGAGTGTTCCCCCTCTCGAAGGAAAGTTTCTCTGACAGTTCCAAATAAAATACAGTCTCCTGGTGCCCCAGTCCTTCATCAGAACTCATGCATCACAACATCCAAGCTAAGTCCTATGCAGTCAAGCTCCCAAACCCAGATGTCTTTCTGTGCAAGTAGATCCACTGGAGTCTAGTCAGCACATCTAGAAATCCTAGGTAAGGCACACTCTTTCTCACCCAACAGTGCTTAGTCTCTTGTAATTCTCAGTCTGGGGTCAGTCCCCCACCCATTTCTCTTGCTCTGCTTTGAGACCTTGTCCCAGTTGGCATGGGTCCCCTATCTGATAGCTACATTGCTACAGGTTTACATTTGAAAGTTTACAGTAGATTGTTACTACTTCTCTATGTTCATGCACCAGTCCTGGCTCTTACAATCTTTCTGCCCCATCTTCCAAAATGATTCCGGAGCCATGACTGGGTGAGGCTTAATATAGGGACCCCATCCAGGGACACACACTCTGGGGGCTCCCATTCTTTGAAGCCTGACTAGTCTGGCCTTTTGTTTGCATCCCACTCTGTCGTGTAAGGAAGTTTTACTGGTGAGAACCGAGGGGTGCACTCATTTTCTCTCTGCCTCTCATTCTGTATGTAGAGGTTCGATTGTAGATGTGTCTTCTAAGAGTGGGGATTTTTCAGATGTATATGTTTTGTGTCTGACCAGATGTTGGATTCTGCAGTGGCCTCCATCTGTTGCAAAGAGTAGTTTGTATGATGAGTGGCGTACAATATACTTGTCTGTAAATAAAATATTCCATAGTTAGTGTATGGTGAGAAATTTCATTTGTCTAGAGATATGATCCAAGTAGGCTTTTCTCTAGGCTCTATGTCCTCTCCAGCCCTGTGCATTTGGCTGAGTTTATTTTGGCTCTTGTGGGTTCACTCCCATTGAGAGGGTTCAAAGTTCAATGAGATAGCTGCTGACATCCTCCAGAAAACAGTGCCTCGACTGCACCAATAGAAGTAGTTTGCTGAGCAGCTCATCATGGTTGTTAGAGTTTGGCTCAGGGTTGTACCATAGATTTCTTTTCTCTCATAGCAGTGCGCAGGTTGTCTAGCATTATGTGGGTCAGTTCCTGTTCCATTAATCGAAGTCCTATTCCTGCAGCATGTCCTGTTTTGAATAGTAGGAACTTATTTTCTATTTCTGGTAGATAATCAAGAACTTTGGAGATAGTCTGCTTTATTTTGAGAGTCACTTGGATCACTCTCACCAACCATGCAGAGGGAGGTATCTTCTGTCTTGCACTGTGTTCCCTGCCACACCACCACCAGGTTGCACAACCCATGCACTAACATTCAGGCAGTGTGTATGTGAATTTCTCAGGGGGTCTTGGGGGCACCACCTCACACTCTGGGTTTCCTAGCCTCTCAAGTTCCAATCATCTCTGTTCTTTCTTCTTCCCTTATGCTCCTCCTCATCACTCCCCAGCCTCAGAATACCCATCATCCCCACCCTCACCTTCTCCTGACCTCCCCCACCTCCCATCATGCTCCCCATTTGTCTTCCCCTCCCACCCTCCCAACCTCCCCCTAGTAGCACCTGTTCCTGACTGCCCTGTTTTAGGATTATTTTTTAAATAGCTTTTTCCACCTCCCATTATTTTTTTCCTCCTTTGTGGCACAACGGATCCATAGGCTCACTCACACATGCGAGGCCAGCAAGCATTCTGTCACTGAGCAACACCCAAGATGGTTGTTGCTCACTAGAAACCAGATTCTGGCACCTTTCTCAATTTCCAAACATCTTTCTGAATTCAAAGAGTCTTTTGAGATCCTCTGATGAAAAGTTTTGTGAGGAGACGGCTCCAGAACAGACTATCTAACTTGCTTACACCCATGAGTGCCAAGCAGCATTGGCTGCCAGAGGATGCACACCTGTGGTGGACCAGGCCAAACTGCCTGGCACAGCCATCCTCTTGCTCCGGGGACCAGAGGTGGGCTCGAGCTCCAACTGCCGAGAACCAAGCTTCTTCCTTCTTTTTTCTTTACCCTCACGTATCCTTTACATTTTCTTGGCTTCTGGTGCTATATCAGGGCACATACTCACGTAGGGGGATTGGTGCTCTAATCCACAAATGAGGGAGAGCATACATTGCCTAGTTTTCTGCCTTTGTGTTACTTCACTCAGAATAACAGAATTCTTACACACAGATGAGCCAAAGTATGGGTCTACTCCCTTCCCTTTGTACATGGTTTGGGGTCAGAATACAATCAGATTTCTTAGAATGGGATTTTCACACTTATTTTCTGTTTCTCTTACGCACTGCTTAGGAATGTCAAGTAAGGACTTCTGTTTTTCTCAGTGGTCAGAAACAAAGGCTTGGGTCTCTTCATCAAAGTTAGTTGTTCCAAGCTTCTGCATGCAGGTTACACTTTCGCTGTTTCAGAATTTCGCTCAGCCCGATGACCCCATTCTGGCCCAAAGCATTCTCCAATAGGTTGAATACACACAAGGTTTCTACAGGTAAAAGCAAAAGCCAGGTTCTCACAGCACACTACGGTTAGCTCACAGGCCTCCAGACCAAGATTATCTGTGTGGCAAGTGGGAAGTTTCACAGCTTCAATCCACAGCTTTATACTAGTGTCCTCTAGTTTGCAAACAAATTTAATAGAAAATAATTCATGCTAAAGAAACATTTGATTTAATAAGGCTCCAGCAATGAATTAGATAAGTAAAACTCTTACAACATGGAGATGTCCAATAAGCAAATGAAAATTGCTGTAGTATAAAGAAAGGCAAAAGAAAAAGAAGGCAAGGTGTCGTGAAAGGGTTCTCACAAAGTCTCACAGGTATTTGAGTGTAAAATGGACAGATCATTTTTTAATAAATAAATCCATATACCATCTTTGACTAATAATAGTAGGTTAATTGCATATTCTATTTTTAAATATTTTTTAATATTATTTATTTTTGTATGTGTATGAATGTACTGTCTACAAGTAGGTTTGTGCACCTGTGTCGTGCAATGCCTCGGAGGTCAGAAGGGGGTGTCAGATTCCCTTGGAACTGGAGTTAAAGACGGTTCTCAGTCGCCATGTAGGTGCTGGGGATCAAACTCGGGTCCTCTGCAAGAGCAGTTGGTGCTCTTAACTGTAGGCCATCTCTCCAGCCCAGTTTTTATTGTTTAAAAACCATTCGTATTTTAGGATGTTAAACATTTTTTTCTTAATACTGAAAAAAGAAATTTGAACAGATGTTGAAGAAACCATGAAAGAGAGACAACAAACACATATGTTTAAAGGTACAATCTTGCCGGCAGGATGACATACAGACAATAGACCCCAGCTGTGAAGGTATTTTTAGTGGGTGAAAGAGAAGTGATTCTGTGGCTCATGCAGAAGCAGCAAGGAGACATCAGGAGGCAGTCCAAGAAGAAACATAGTGCCTTTCCTACAGTATAACCAAATCAACTCTCTGAGAATGAATGCTTCAGAAAATACAATGTGACCCAGAAACATTGTTTAATTGAGGAAACCTAAATTCAATGGACCTGAACACTGAAACCAAAGAGTTTCTGTTGTGCTTGGTCCTGTGAAAACTGTTACAGGGTGAAGAATTCTCAACACGATATTTACTATGGGCCCGTTGGTTGTTCCCATGCACTGTCCATAGAAAGGAAAACCCAGGTCGGGAGCAGTGACTTGCTAGCCTCATTAGCAGCTGTGGCCTGTGGAGAAGCTGGTGAGATGAATGTCCCCAACCTAAAGTTACAGACTGTTAAGAAGGACCAAATCTGATTTATTGCTCTATTTGTTAAGTGGTCCAAGCAGTTTTGGTTGCCATATTGTTTATATAGGGAGAAAGTGTTTTTTGTTTCTCAACATAATGGAATTCCCCCTTGACAGCCCTAGTTCTCACTGCCTTTCTTTAGATCCTGCACTCTGTCACTCTCTGAGTTTGGATAACATGGATGATAGCCTTAGGTGTGTAGCTGGAAAGTGTTGCTGTTTACCCAGCATCTACTTTCTCTTCTTTTGGTTTTATTCATGTGCTCAAGCTTTGCTAACAGTTTGCCCCCGTTCCTTCAGGGGAATTGGCTCAATTGTTAGCCTCTTATAGACTGGCCCTTAGCAGGACTTTTCTGGGCTCAGAATAGGAATACAGACCAAGGATCACCTATGCAAAGGTAAAGATCATGTCAGAAATGAGTCAGCATCTTGGTTTAGTTCAATGAGACACAAGGGAACAGAACTGGGGAGGAGACAGGGGAAGTAACTTTGAGGAAGCCTCCTCAATCTTAACGAAGAACCACTAAAAAATCTAGGTTTCTTTAGCTAAATATCTTAATAAACAGAATAGAGAGTTGCAGTTCCTTCAATAGGCTTTCCCCCAGCATGGATGTGAAGTGAATACTAAGAGGAAAATAAACCCAGAAAAGGCTAAAATAAGCAGAACAGTTCCCTGACTCAGTAAAGGTCCTTCATAGTTTAGGAATCTTGAATTGGCTTTCCTGTTTCCTTTTGGCTTCAGAGAGTCCAACTTATAGAGTAACTGATAAAATCAACTTTCTAGAACGGTGGAAGCATGAGCTAGCTCTGGAAGAAAGTGACTCTGCTATGGGACCTCCCCCTGGTACAATGGCGCCTCCCATCATAAAGGCATTAAGCAAACAAGGTAAAAAACAACAATGAACACTGATTATAAGGATGTATAAAGTCAATGTTGACAAGATCTGTGGGGGAATGGGAACTACCGAAAACTGTTTTGAGCATAACAAATGGATTCAATCTTCCTAAGGAGAAATCTGTTGCTATTTACTAAAAGCTTCAAAAATTACTCACAGTTTTTTGACCCAGAAATTCCATTTCTGTATTTATATCCCAAAGAATTCTCTTTAAGAAAAATAAATAAAATTTAAGTACTCAGAAAAATACAATGGAAAATAGAAAAAAATACTGGTAAATAATCCAATTACCAAGGACATGGAAAGGATACTAAATCAACCTAAAGGAATACAATGTTGCTCTTCCAAATAAAAAATATTGGAACTATGTCCAACTTGGAATAAATGTGAAATAAAGCTAGATGAAAATAGTAGGACACAACATGGTGAAAACATATTATTCCTAGAACATCAGTCTCTCTGTGTGCTCATAAATTATCAAATCAAATCTTCCATAGGGGTTAGGGGAAGGTTAATCTCTTATGGAAACACACACACTACTGTTACTACCACCACTCAATAACAGATACAGCAGCAACAATTTTGAACAGCCTATGTACACTGAGCTAGACAGTGAAGACCCGAGGGATGCAAAGATAAATATTGTCTTTATAAATTCATAGCAGAGTGAGGGACACAACAGGTCAACAAGAGATTCTATGAGCTATTCCCTGGTTATCATAAATTTGGTATTTAGTATGGTGGTGTGGAATGTGTAATGGGGGGGAGGATTCTGTTGTGGGCTGAATATTTATATCTTCCCAGAATTAATATGATGACATCTTATCACCCAATGACACACTTAGAAGTGTGACTTTGTGGAGGTCATGTGGACAGTGTTCCCATACTAACATTAGTATCCTTATCGAACTTATATTCTCCAATGTAGGGACACAGTAGAAACCCAGCCATGTAAGAAGTCAGGCCTCAGCACAATCAAATCAGCTGGCACCTTGATCTTGAACTACCCCCATCGATGACACAGATGTCTGAGAAATAAGTGTCTATTATTGAAAATACCCGGTCTATCACATTTTGGAAATGGCATCCAAGCAGAGTGTCAGGTTTCTCTGAATTGGATGACAAGGAATCAGTTCACCTGGGAAGGAACATTTAAGCTGAGATTTGAATAATGAAAATAATCCTTTCAAAGAACTAGATGAGGATTTTAAGTAGAATGATCAATAAAAGTAATGAACTGAGATGACAAAAGGGTAATTACATTCTAGATAAAGAGACAATAGTGGCTGATGCCCATGATTCTCCAGAATAAGTAGGACAAAGAATGACCTTCTAGAAGGACCTAGGAGCCATATTAACCCAGGACCTTCCCCACCACAGAAAAGAACCAGATTGATACAAAGTGTAATAGAAGTCACCAAATGGATTTAAGCATAGAAAGGAAATGATCAGAGGGTTTTTTTTAAAGAAATCACTCTTGTCGCTCTATGCAAGGAGAATAGTAAGGAAGGCATAATAATGTCCCAGTGAGAAATGGTGATGACTCAGAGCATGGCAGTAACAGTGCTATTAAGAGCAGCAGAGGCACATTTGAAGGTAAGATCAACAGAACCCAGAAATAAATTCAGGATAAGAAGGGGGTGAGTCAATGAGGCCACATCCCAAGAAGTTGAGCACCACTTCTTGCTACTTCATTGGTGGTGAAGGCAGAGTACTGAAGACATCATCACTAATGAATGATTCGTGTGATCTCCAGGTAGTATCCACAGCAACCAATCCACTATTAGGGCCCTACATCTAGAAAGTATATGATGAGAACACAAACCAAGTCACACAGCAAATGTAACCTGAAACTGGGGCATCAAATCCCAGAATGAAGAGAAGGACCATGAATTCCTCAAACCATGAAGAAGAAATGATATATTCTTGTGGCTCTGACCCAAGCTCAGGCAAGTTGTACAACCTTGGATTGAGGATTTTGCCTAGACACCATCCAGGGTTGAAACCTTCCAAGCCCAGGACTCTCTTTGAAAACCTAGATATAAGATCCAGGGGAGGGCTGCTATAAAACAGCATCTTGTGAACACTACAGGCCCACTGTATTCATGAACTGAGTGGCTGTGGTTGCCTGCACAAGACCTGTACAAGATAAAGCCAGGCGAAATTCTAGAGCATATGAGAGAAAGACTCATGAAACCCTTCCCTAGCTAAGTAGCAATAGACAGTTGAAGGCTACTGGGGTAGGTAGAGTCAGTGGAGGGAAGTAGCTTCTGTAAGGGCTCCCCATATTCCAGCTAATGGCCCTACATCCTTATACCTATGGGCAGCATTGATTGTACTCAGTGAGTTATAAAAAAATGACATAAAGTTACCAATGGAATGTGCCCTGGAAGAGGTTTGAGAGGAATTGGAGGGATGGGGGAGGGGGGGCTTTGATATGATATATATATATATATATATATATATATATATGAAAGTCTGAAAAAGTACCCCTATTTGTAGATGGACATAATTCTATATGAGAAATCAAGGTTTCTACAAGCAAATTTCTAGAGCTGATAAACACTATCAGTAATGCTGCAGGTTACAAGATTTAAATACCCAAATCAGTAGATTTCTTATATACCAAAGATGAA
>VZQC01007082.1:629548-734819 GCA_009823505.1 Rhizomys pruinosus
AAAGAAATATAACATTAATGTTGCTCAGTTTGCTTTACAACTAAGGATTTGGTGCTAGCATCCACAAATGAGGGATACCGTTCGTCATTTGTTTTTCTGGGACTTACTTCACTTAGCATAATGGTTTCTAGTTCCATCCATTTACCTGCAAAGTTCATGATGTCATCTTTCTTTACCACTTTATAGAACTCCATTTCTTTATCCACTCATTTTTTGAGGGACACTAGGGTCACTTGCAGCTCTTTGCTTTTGTGAAGAGAGCCACAATAAATGTGGTTTTGCATGTTTCTCTGGGACAGGTTGAGTCTTGTGGTATATACCCCGGAGTGGTATGGCTAGGTCAGGTGGTAGGTTTAATTTGAATCTTTTAAGTATTTTCTATACAGTTTTCCATAGGGGTTGCATGAGTTTACATTCCCACCAGCAATGGATTAGTGTTCCCCTTTCCCAACAACCTCTCCAGCATTTGGTGTCATTTGTTTTCCTAATCTTAGCCAGACTTACCGGGTAAGGTGAAATCTTAAGCTGGTTTTAATTTGCATCTCCTTAATTATTAGTGATATTGAACACTTTCTGAGATGTTTCTCTGCCATTATTTGCCATCTTTATGGAACACTGTCCTCCATGTAAATTCAGAGTGATAAATCTCTGAGCTGTTTCTAACATGTAGTTTCAAACAATGCAACAATAAGCATTCCTGTACTTTTGTCTTTGCAGATATAATGAAATTTGCTTTGGGGGCTGGAGAGATAGCCTAGCGGTTAAGAGCACCCAACTGCTCTTGCAGAGGACCGGGGTTCGATCCCCAGCACCCACATGGCAGCTGACAACCGTCTCTAACTCCAATTCCAGGAGAACTCCAGTTCCACAGGAATCTGACACCCTCTTCTGACCTCCGCGGCATTGCATGACACGGGTGCACAAACCTGCATGCAGACAGTACATTCATACACATAGAAAATAAATAAATTAAATAAAAATATGCATTCTTTTAAAAAAATTGCTTTTAACATTTTAATATCTTGTTTCATTTTTTGTTTGTCTAAATTATTCATATATCATGGATATTAACTCTTATTTTATATATAGAGAAAATATGTTTCCTCTTAGATCACTTTTTTGCCTTTGTAGAGTCTGTTAGGTAGGATATAACAGTTAAATTTAACATCTCAAATATACCAGTTCTGCTTTGCTTATGCTGTCATGCATTGTTTTTCTTTTACAGCTGTATCCTTTGGATGTCTGTATTTCATGTAAATTGTTGGAACTGGGGAAAATTTAGGAATGCATTAAGCTTTGCAACATTTTCACAGATCTGGACTATCTAAGGCAATCAGTTAGGCCATGTGTGCATTAAAATTTATTAATTTCTCCTCTGCTCTCAGGTGACTATAATCTTTGTAATATTTTAAAGTTTATTTATTTTTGTTTTATGTTTATGCATGTTTTAACTGCATGTGCATAAGTGCACCCATACCATGAAATGCCTCTAGATGCCTGAAGAGGGTGTCGGTACCCTGGAACTGGACTTATATACAATTGTTACTAAACATATGAATGCTGGAAACTAAACTGGAGCTCTTAAACCACTGAGTCATTTCTCAAGCCCCTGATCATAATCTTAAAAACTGTTAACAGTATGTAACTTTTCCAGTGGCTTACTTCAAATGGACAGTAGTCACCGAATTTATATATTACAATATATTACATATATTACATCATGGGGTGTTTAAAAATATCTTATTTTTAGCCCTCAGAATGTCTTATACTCATGGCTAAAACTGTATTTCTGGAATATTAAGATTTAAAATCCACTTAAATGATTCTAGTGTTTAGAAAAACTTGAAAATATATTTACATTTTTACATCAGTTATAGTTAGGGACAGGTTCTCACAATTTAGCTTCCCTGGCTTAGTTGTCACTATGTTGTCCAAGCTACCTTCAAACTTTGAAGATCTTCATCTTTCTGTCTTCTAACTGCTAAATTACAGGTATAGGCCACTATACCTGGCCAGAAGACTCAATTTATAAACAAAGAATAAAACAACTAATTTCTTCAAGCTTTTCTAATCTAATATGTTTGCTGTTTTAGTATGCTTCTGCAGTGAGTCTTAAAATATACTGTACTTCAGGATCATAGTATGGCTTGTTACTTGATTTTTTTTTTTCATTTCTAATGAATTTTGGTGATGATACTTGTCCCTACTTTTAATTATTATACATGGACTGGATTTCTAAAATGTAAATTAATGTGTTTGGAGTAAATGCATTTTCAATTTTTTTTTATTATTTCCAGAACACACGTAGGGATTTGCAGTTTAACAGTAAACTTGCATGTAGGTAAGAAGAAATATAACTTTACATTCCTAAATCACATAGTCAGTTTTGATGTATGTTTTAATGTCCTTTTAAAAAAGAGAATTATTCTTTCCCATAAATCTTAGAACTGGGGAAAACAGCAACATAAACTTCAAGTTATAGCTACAGCAATCAAATCAGCCAAAGCGGTATTATGTTCCCTAACAAATTACCCACCTTGGGGCTGGAGAGATGGCCTAGAGGTTAAGAGTGCCGACCGCTCTTACAGAGGAGCCGGGTTCGATCCCCAGCACCCACATGGCGGCCGAGAACAGTCTGAAACTCCAATTCCAGGAGAACTCCAGTTCCAGGGGAATCCGACACCTTCTTCTGACCTCCGCAGTATTGCATGACACGGGTGCACAAACTTGCATGCAGACAGTACATTCATACACATACAGAAATAAATAAAAAAATATTAATTAAAAATATCAAATTACCCACCTTGACTTACATATAAGGATTTGGTGCTAGGATCCACAAATGAGGGACTTCATATGCCATTTGTTTTATTGAGACTGTGTTACTTCACTTAGCATAACAGCTTTTAATTCCATCCATTTACCTGCAAATTTCATGATGTCATCTTTCTTTACTGCTGTAAAGAAAATAGAACTCTATTGTGCAAATGTACCACATTTACATTATACACTCATCAGTTGAGGGACACTTGGGTTGCTTCCAGCTCTTTTCTATTGTGAAAAAGGCAGCAATAAACATGGTTGTGCACGTATCTCTGCAGTAAGGCGAGTCCTTTGGGTATACACCCAGGAGTGGTATGGCTGGGTCAAATGGTAGGTTCATTTTTAGTCTTTTAAGAGCTCTCCACACTCTTTTCCATAGGGGTTGCAGTAGTTTGCAACCCCTTTTCCCAAAACTGCTCCAGCGTTTGATATATATATATTTTTTTCTTGATCATAGCCAGTCTTACTAGGGTAAGATTGTCAGGATGAGTTCCAGAGGCATTGAAATGCAGAGACACCTAAGACCGGTGGTGCCCAGGATCCTGCTCTACCAGGCCAGCCTTTGGCTATGCTAAAACGGGCCATCACCAATTATTCAGGAATCTTCCGCCTTTTTGGAAGCCAGACTCCAGACTTCTGCAGAGTACGCTACCCACCCCCACTCCCACTGAATCCCACTCCCACCTTCTCCCTTAAATTCCCAAGCGAGATGCCATTCTGTGCTTGGCTCTACCTCTCCCCTGAGCCTAGCCCCGGCTACCCTGAATTAAACTTTGCTCCAAAGAACTTAGACCTCGTGGCCTTTCATTCCAGGGGGAGTGTGCCATAACCTTACATTCTGGTGCCGGTGACTCAGATTGCCTTTTTTTCTGCCCCCCTGCCCCTCGGAGCAGCTTTGGGGTAGCCGGTAAGCCGGATACCGAGCGCAGGCTACAACAGCACCCACCAGCATTCGGCCAAAGGTACCTTCTCTCCTCTCCTTATCCTACCCTACTCTATTCCCGTGTGACTGTGCATGAAAGTTGAGTGCGTGCTATGGTTCCACAGCTCTTGGGCTACGGAATCTGATTGGGCCCTGTTCTAGTTTGTCTTCCATTGCTGTGACAAAACACTCTGACCAACACCAACTTGGGGAGGAAAGGGTTTATTCAGCTTACATCTCCTGGGTCACAGTTCATCACTCAGGGAGCACAAGGCAGGAACTCAGCGCAGGAACCTGGAAGCAGGAGCTGAAGCACAGGCCATGGAAGAATGCTGTCCACTGGCTTGCTCCCTTGGCTCATGCCCAGTCCACCTTCTTATACAGTACACAACAACCTGCCCAGGGTAGCACCACTAATTGCGGGCCGGGCCCTCCCACACTGCTTGACCATCAAGACAATACTCCACAGATGTGGCCACAGGCCAATCCAACAGAGCCAATTCCCCAGTTGAGGCTCCCCCAACCCAGGTGTGTCAAGTTGACACTAAAGCTATCCAGCACAATTGACCCCTTGTCAACTTACACAAAACACATCACTATTAAACCACCACCTTCTCTCTCGGATACTGAGCGCAGGCTACAACAGCATCCACCAGCATTCGGCCAAAGGTACCTTCTCTCCTCTCCTTATCCTACCCTACTCTATTCCCGTGTGACTGTGTGTGAGAGTTAAGAGTGCATGTTATGGTTCCACAGCTCTCGGGCTACGGAATCTGATTGGGCCCTAACCCGCGGTTCCGCTGAAGTCGTTTCACCTCATCGGGCACTCATCACACTCGTGATGACCGAGCACGGGGTTTATACGTGTGGCCCTCATGGTAAGACTTCTTAAGTCGCCTCGCGGGCGGCCGGCTGGACGGGCACCTGAGTGAGGGGAGATTCCATCTCCCACCCTACCTTCTGTGTAACCCTGTGTATGTTCTGCCCCCTCTAGCTGCCCCCTCTGCCTCGACACTTCCTGTTCTAACTACTGTTCTCTCCGATCCTCTTTTTCCATTCTTTTTAGTCTCCTGTTCCGTTTCCGTTTTTGGATCCCTGAGTGCCGGCTAAATCAGGGATTCCCTCTGATTTTCCCCGTCCAGTTTGCTGTCTATTACCAGGATGCTGGGGACAGACTCTGGACCCGAATTCTGGCCTCCTCTGTGATTTTTGGGACACCAACTTCACAGACCTGCAGGCCCCAATTTCAGAGACTCCCACACTGGTCACACGGACCTGGGGTCTCTGAGCACCCACTTAGAACTAGGGCAGACATGCCTTAGTGCTCGGGTGGGTGCTGAGACTAAAAAGAATCTATTTTCCTTCCTACAGACCTCTTTTCTCTCTCTCTCCCTCTCTCCCTCTCCCTTCTTCCTCATCCTCTGACTCCCAATATGGGAGCCTCACACTCTAAAAGAGAGGCCCTGGGCCTCACACCCTTGGAGTGTCTCCTACACTCTTTAAGTACCTTAGATCTCCAAATTCTCAGCTTTGAGAGACTTCTGCCAGCGCTCTGGTAAATGGTCAGAATGCTTGTGTGTACAGGCATTCTTTGCCCTTCGCTCATGTCCCTCTCTCTATTCCTCTCAAGACTCCCGTCCCCCTCCCTATACACTAGACCAGAACTCCACCTCTGCTTTTGACCTTGGGTGGCCGACCTAGGCTCTCCTCTGTGTCTCTCTCTCTCTCTCTCTCTCTCTCTCTCTCTCTCTCTCTCTGCCTCTCTCTGTCCCCATCCCACCCCTTTCTCTCTGCCCCCTGCCATGCTGTCTGGTCCCACCACGTGTCTGCAGGCGGCTCACGCTGGCAGTCCCAGGTGTAAGTAAAGCATGCTCCTAGAGTGACCTATGCCTCCTGTGCCTTTTTTATTGTTTCCTGCTTTTTTACACTTAATATTATTGGTGCCATGACATTTTGCAACCCCTGGACTTGCCAGCCGAGTATTTCTCCAGACATCCCTTCTCTCTCTCTCTCCACTTCATTCCCCTTGTACTCCTCCCTTCTCCCTCTGCTTCTCTCAGCATTAGTCCCTCATTGTTTTGAATCCACAGGCTTGAACTGGGTTCCCGTGCAAAGGCGGTACTCTCTCCTGCTTCCCTCCATCTTCCTTCTCCGTCCTTCTCTCTGCCTGTCTACCCTCCAATTCTTCCTTCATTTTAGCCTCCCATTCTGCTTCAGAGACACTCCAGACCTGGAGTCTCTGACCAGCCCCTTTAGAGGATGTACGCCTCCACGCCGCTTCCCATTAGAGGACTCGTCCTCCACACCGTTCCCCTATCTTCTGAGGCTAAAAATCTTTACTTCCTTCGTACAGCTCTCTCCTCTCCCGAGTCTGCCGCACAGCTGCCCCATTTCTGCTGAGCCACAAGACCACATGGCAGGAAGCGTGAATTTACATTAGACCTTGTAATAACTAATGCTATATTTCTATATTCTAATTCTCTTGCAATTTATTTAATGACATATTCTGATCCTGTCACAATTTTGGTTTTTTTATATTTTGTTTACAAAACTTCTGCCTAAATTTTAAGGGATTATTTCAGATTTTGGCATTTTTCCATTTCATTGTTTTTTCCTTATAAACCCCATTTTATTCAAAAATCCATTTTGTCTGCTTCAGGATACAAGCCCCTGTGTCTGAGATTAAGAAGGCGTGTTGACCATGCCCTGCCCAACCTGCACCCAGTTTTTGCCTCAGGCAGTAAACTTTGACTTGGCTGGGATCTTTTGATTTTTCCACTAACTAAATTTATTCTCATTAAATTAGCAGGTAATATGCACAAGCCACCAGATTTTCCTGCTTACCCAGTCCACCATCCTTCACAGGTGTACAAGAACAGGCTGTGCTGCAAAGCACAGTAGGACATACAGTCTATTTTCCACCTAAGCAAATGTCTTAAAATCTAAGTGATTCTTTGTAAATGTGATAATTGTCTACAGCCCTGGACAAGGAAGGGCAACTTTAGATAAAAGGAGATTTTCCCACTGTCCAGAGTTAATGGATACAGTTAGGTCATGTGTCTGTCCAAACCTGTCTGTATGTTATGACCGTTTGTCATAACCGTTCTTCAATGTGTCTTTGTAACTGTCATGTGTCCATGTTCTGTGTTTTTTGTCAAAACAATGTGGCCACTTCAAACTTGTTTTATTCTATGTTGCACACAAACAAAAATTAAATTAAGTTTACTTTTGGCATGCCTCTTAAATTTTTTTTCAAAGGCCTGATTTGAACCCGGATTCCTAGGTTTCTACACTGTTTATCTGAAGGTTTTATTTCTTCTCTGTCCAAAGTATTTTTCCACAGGTATTACAACTAAAAGTTTTCTTTTCCAGTTTTTTCTTGTTTCCAGACATCTAAAGACCTGATTTTTTGACCCTTACGGGTTCACTAACAGATTTTTTTTTCTCCTGTCCAATGTAACTGTCCTTCTGACCAGAGACCACTTTTAAAAAATCCCTGGATTCATTCATACTCTGGTACTTGGACAGTGGCACATTGCTTCCCCTGCAATCCCTTCCCTCCAATGAAACAGCCTAAGTACCTTTGATATTGTCAGTTCTTTAATTATATATAATTCTGTTTTCCATCACTTGTTAAAGTATTTCAATAAGATCATAGTTTTAAAACCAAAGGTACAAGATGTCATCTTAGCCTTGGCAGCACAATTAATCAGAGCTACATGTTTTAAATAATGTTTCTAAAGGTGTTTTTTCCAATGCATATGATGGTTCAATACAACTGCTAGGATAAAATCTCTTAAAGGAATGTGTGCATAAATGTGTATGTATGCACATTAAGATCTATCTGTATGATTACAATGCATGTGCCTTTGCTTAACACAACCTTTACAAAGTGTCATCGCCAAATGTACTTATTAGAACCTTATTTATGTGTGTATGCATGAAGTACTGTTCACTTTTAAAAATTCTATAATGTAATTATGCCATATACAAGAAATTGTGTTCCACCTCCCAGGTACTATATATCTAGTTACAGCCTCAAGTAAAACAGACATATATAGAGTTACCCATATATACTAAAATTGTTTTGTATATCTGTTATACTTTGCACATGTTACTTCTAATATCTTTGGGAAAATTTTGGTTTTGCTTCCGGTGACCACACGGACAGTGCGAATGTAACCAATTTGAGTGAGCCCTAAGTATTATCTGCCTGCTGCTGGTATGTGACAATGCCCCCCCTTCCTTTTTCCTTTTCAAAGCTATAATTCAAAATCTGGGGACAAGTGACATGGCCTTCATTTGAGAAGGTACTGTTTTTAACCCCTTGATTATCTTGGGTTTGTTTCATGGGCTGTTTGCCTTGCATGGTTTAATCATTGTACTTTAAGTACCTAAATGTCATAGACCTTAAAGAACAAATTGTAGGACTTACTGCATAGGTTTAATGTCAACTAGATACACCTGAGCTGAGAAACCTCAATAATTGCCTTCATTGGACTGGCCTGTGCCCATTGTGGGAAATATAGAAATATCCGGCCCATTCTTGGCCGGATATTTCTATATTGTATACAATAGGCTGAATACGAGCCAGCAACACAAGCCATTAAATAGCATCCTTTCCTAGCCTGTGCTACAGCCACTACCAGGCTCCTACCATGAGCTTTTATTATTAGTTGGAATATTTTTGCCACAGCAATTAAGAATTTATTAACAGTGCTTAAGTCAATGTTCAAGTTTTACTTAGGAGTTGTATGGTAATGTACCAAATTAATTCAAACAATCCTCTTGGAGGTTTAGCAACCACACTTAAAGCTCTAATCTGATTTGGCAAGAGGGATTTGATGGGACAATATTTTGGCCCCCACCCTCTGAGGTCGACTTGGGTCCTAGTGTCCTACATCTGCAACTTTGTGCATGTCCTGTGGCAGCGAGTCACCAGTCATCCCGAGCCAGGGAAGTCTTGGAGATTCACTTAAAGGGACTTCACCCTGCCAGTGTCCAGTCAAAGGAGGAAAGTCCATATAGAGGAGAGACTCCTCATGCTTCAAAGGGAAGCTCTGGTCAAACAAGGCCTGACCTTGTCCTCACATAGATGGAACTGGTGAAGAGAGCCAGGCGCAAGGCCTGAGTGACCCGTTAAGGACCAGAACCTCAACTGATCTTAACACCAAAACAAACTTCATTTATCTGAGCTAACTATGGTTTTTAAACACCCCAACAGAAAACTGTAATCTAAAGAAGAAAAAATAAAATAGGTTATTATCAGAGAAATAGGTGAGAGACCTACTGTGCCAAGTTAGGAATCTACTGTGTCATGTTAGAAAATATCTCAGAGATAGATGACAGATCTAATGTGCCATGCCAAAAAATACCACCTTTTATATTCTCATGGTTACGGCTCTCATTCTGGAGCCCCGTGTATTAAAGCTGGCCCTCATTCTAGAGCTCTGTGTACTAAAACTTTTTCCAGTTTCTCAAACCAGGGTACATATCCTTTTTCCTTCTGCATTCTCTAGACCGGGACCCTCCAATTGCTAATGCACCCTGTAGCCCCCTGTTGGTCCCTGCACTGGTATACTCATGTAAGACTCAACCAGCTTGTCCTTTCAGTTGCAGAGAAAACATCCACTAAGTACTGGCCACTATCAATCTGGACCAAACCCACTGGGCAGAGCACCCCAAGCAGCCAAAATGAAAAATTGAATTCTAACCCTCCAGCCTGACAGCTGTTCCCCCAGGACTCTGCCCCTGATCAGCTCTGAAGCAGCTACAGAAGACAGAACTCCACCCTTGTTCCCATAGAAACAAAAGGCTGGAATGTCAGGATGAGTTCCAGAGGCATTGAAATGCAGAGACACCTAAGACCGGTGGTGCCCAGGATCCTGCTCTACCAGGCCAGCCTTTGGCTATGCTAAAATGGGCCATCACCAATTATTCAGGAATCTTCCGCCTTTTTGGAAGCCAGACTCCAGACTCCTGCAGAGTGCGCTACCCACCCCCACTCCCATTGAATCCCACTCACACCTTCTCCCTTAAATTCCCAAGCAAGACGCCATTCTGGGCTTGGCTCTACCTCTCCCCTGAGCCTAGCCCCGGCTACCCTGAATTAAACTTTTCTCCGAAGAACTTAGACCTCATGGCCTTTCATTCCAGGGGGGAGCGCGCCATAACCTTACAAAGATGAAATCTTAAAGTGGTTTAAATATGCATTTCCTTAATTGCTAATAATGTTGAACACTTTTTAAGATGTTTCTTAGCCATCTTAACTTCTTCTCTTGAGAAGTCTCTGTTCAGATCTTTACTCCATCTTTTAAGTGGGTCATTTGTTTTCTCGGTCCTTTGTTTTTTGAGTAATTTATATACTCTGGATGTTATACCTCTGTCAGATGTATCACAGGTGAAGATTTCCTTCTGCTCTGTTGGTTTTCTCTTCACGTCTTTGATTGTTTCTTTTGCCATACAGAAGCTTTTTAGTTCTGTACAGTCTTGTTGATCGTTGACCTTATTTCCTGTGCAACTTCTCTCTGATTTAAAAAGTCTTTTCCTACACCTATATCTTGTAGGTTACTGCCAATGTTTTCTTCTAACATTTTCAGAGTTTCACGTTTCAAGTTGAGGTCTTTGTCTCTCTAACTGGAACTCCTCTGGTCAAAGGCTTTTCACATCTCCTGGTTCTAGAGGCCCCACACCAGCCCTAATCTGACCTTTGTTTCCTAGTCCTGCTCTCAGCCCGGGTCAGGATCTCTGTCCAGGAGCTCTGTCTTGTGTTTCCTATTGGTGTCTCCTGTGCATTCCTGAAGGGAGGGAGAACTGCTGCTCTCTACTGCCTCCACAGGCTGGACCAGGGATACAGCACAAGCTTGATGATTAAACTGAGTACTACTAAACTGGTCTCCAGACAGGATCATCTCATTATAGTGGTGAAACAAAAAGTCTGCAGTGTGTGTGTGTGTGTGTGTGTGTGTGTGTGTGTGTGTGTGCCTGTGTCTGTGTGTTGGAGAGTTGAGTATGGAAAAACTGAACCAAAAATCTTAACACTGGTAACTCATGAGAGAGGTTTTACATAAAGTAACTTAATTATTTTTCTGTTTCCCAAAGGCTCTGCAGTGCATATATGTCTTAAATAACAAGAAAAAGTGTATATATTTTTAAGGATCCCAATGTTAAGCATAAACTTTCAAGAAGGCAGGGGCGACCTGGCTGGAGTCAGGCTGGTAAATACTCTGGTTCCTGAGAAATCCTGTCTCAGGTAGACATAATAAGAACATTCTTAAATTTGGTCAATCTGTTGACTTTAATTTGCTCAAGAATGAACCTGTTTCCCCAAGTCAGGCTTCCTCCTCCATTTCCTTCTTAGCCAGGTGAAGAATGCCAGCCTCCCCCTGCCTCTCTCTCATTTAGGCGTTTTTCTTATCTCTTGCAGTAATTGAAGAAAGTTAACCCAGGAACAGAGGACATAAAGGAGATAAGGCCTAGAGCTTAATTCAACCTGCATTTTAACAAGCTGCCTTCTGCTTTCACAGGATACACCCCACAGAGGCGATTACAGAAGCCTGCTTCTCTGCCCAGCCTCCTTCCTGCTGGGCCTCTCATCTCTCCACCTGCAGGAGCTGTCCTGCCCCAATTCCTGGGGCAGTCAAGTGGTGGGGCACAGCTTCCCCCTCCCTGAGGACTGACCTAGAATGCAGAATCCAACCTGGACTCCCTCTCTGACAACAGGAAGCCAGGAATGTGGCTCCAGGGCCTGCACTAGCTCTGCATTTCCATTTCATCCAAAGGCTCTCACCCCACCATAATTACAGTGAAATCTTTGAAGTATTCTGCAAGTTAGCTCAGGCTACCTCATGTGACCATGTTATTTTTTTGAGTACTTCTTCTTAGAATATGCATAACTTGACCCTGCTGTTGTTGAAATTCAACTTCTATTCATCCTTCAAGCTCATTTCAAGCACCGTCTCCTGTTCTACACTCCTCTACAAAGCTTCCTGGATCCTCTGTTCTGCACGCTCCTTAGTCTTCTTTTATACACACCTAAAGTAACTCAATAAATCCCAGTTAGTCAGAATAGCTAACAGCCATGTTAGGTCTGGCTCTCCCTGCATTCCAAGGGTGCACAGATGTCCACTTCCTCCAGAAACTGTCAATCTGTGACCTCTTCCCCTTTACCTGAGCTCCTGCCCAAGCCATTTAAAGGGACATGACCCCGATGCCATCTTCAATGTTGGCTGCCATGTGTTAACAACAGGCTGTTCAGCCCTGACTATCCCAGAAGTAAATATGTCCCTGAGCGACCTTAAGCCTCGTGTCTGTCCTTCTTTATCTGGAGTACACATCTACATAGATCTAGCCATACGCAGATTAATTTTAACAGCCCACAGCTTGCTAACAACCCACAGCTAATAGAGAAACGTCACACAGCCTGATACTGTACAAGATCACTTTTCTGAGCCAGTCTTTCCACCACCTCCACTCCCTAAATCTCCACCCTCTTTTCAGTAGCTAAAGCATGTCATCTCAAATGTCCATCTCAGCCCATTAGATATAGGAGCTTGTTTGGACTTGATAGTCATGGCTCCCAGCTACACAGTTGGTAAGGTTTGCTCTCCAAATATCAAACCACATTCTATGATTGATATTCTGTCAAAACTACAAAGTACCTCTTTGCTGCCTAAGGGTAGAAAATTGGTAGAAGAGGATACATACTGGCTTATAGTTCTGGCTCCCTCAGAGCACTGAATTCCTTGAAGGCATAGAGACATTCTCATTCTGTTTGTGTGACCCTCGCTTGAGAATGCACTGTGACACCGGTGGTGGAAGAGCTGGGAATACCTGGTACATTAATGAGCAAAGGGGAAGTGACAGTCCCTGAGTGGTACTGACTACAAACCTGGAGCTTGTCTCAGTGTGAATGCTCGGGTTCTGCAGTTCCTAGACAGAACACCATCATCGGGTGCATAGCTGTCACTATGGAGCAAGGGACCACTTTTCTGTCATGCAGGTCCCTGGCTATTGACTCACAGAAGTGGGTTTTTCCAAGATCTTACTTATCACTCTGGGCAAGAGTGAAGGTTGCCACTTGACAGCCGAATCCAAGTGTTCTGCCTGGACTCTGGCTATAGGCTGCCTACACATTAATCTGTCCCCACCTGTAAATCCCAAATCCCCAATGTCAGCTGTTACCTGGAAGCTGAGTCATCGTGCAATGCCTTTTCTAAGGAAACATTTTCATTTTGTATATAGCAAAATTCTTCTAGGTATTAATCATGACAGCAAAAATGGCCAGAAGTGAAACACAGTGAAGTAAATATACAAAGGGAGATCTCGCACTGAATTTCAATACATAGTGATTTTCTTTCTAAATATGACTATAATGACTTTCACTACTTTAAAATTTAACTATAATCTTGAATGGAAGTAGCTCAAGTTATATTTGCGTGTCTTCTAAATTGCCACAGACTCTCAATCTCCCATTCAAATACAGCCACATAGAGGTGCACAAGGGTGGAAGACATCTCTATGCCAGAGGTAAGTGCAAATAATTCTAAGCAGTCTCAGTATAATCATGTATAGGTGAGTCCATGAGTTAGGGGCCAAGTGTATGTTGATGTTTCTGTCAATTAATGTAGATATTGGGGTTTTTTTTTGTTTGTTTGTTTGTTTTGTCTTTTTGAGATAGAGTCTCCCTATAGCCTCAGCTACCCTGGAACTCACTCTGTAGACCAGGCTGGCCTCGAACCCACCTGCTTCTGCCTCCCGAGTGTTAGGATTAAAGTCAGTTCTAGCCACCATGTGGGTGCTGAGAATTGAACCTGGGTCCTCTGCAAGAGCAGTTGGTGCTCTTAACTGATGAGCCATCTCTCCAGTCCCATAGATATTGTTAAGTCATGTTGACTTAAAATAATTAAAAATTCAACAGTAACTGAAGCAATTGATTATAACTTAGATCATAAAAATATTTGGTGATGAAAACTAGATATGGTCATACAGGCCTGAAATTCCAGCACTGAGGAAATATAGGCAGGCAGGATTAGATGTTCAGAGTCATCCCTGGCTACCTAAGGCTTTCAAGACCAGTCTGTGCTACATGGAAACCTGTGGGAAAAATTGTTTCAGGGATGAAAATTTCATTACTGAAATGATTTCTATTTGGTGGGACATGGGAATAATATAGTTATGAGCTCTAATATGTACCCCTCCCTGAATCCATATGTTAAAGCCATAAGTCCCAGCCCCTGGTAATGTGACTGTATTTGCATATAGGACTCTCTAAAAGGTACTCACCCTAAATTGAGATCAATATAGTGGATCCTAAACCAGTCTGACTGATGTCCTTGTGAGAAAATTTGGACATGGAAAACATGTTCACGGGTATGAGGTCATAGGCAAGAGGCTAGACCTCAGAAGACACAGCGTGTATGGTGGTGGCCCTCTGCAAACCAAGGGCAAGAACCTTAGAGAAGCCAATCCTGTGATCCCTTGATCTTGACTGTGTAGTATTCAGAACTGTAAGAAAGCACATTTCTCTTTTTGAAGACACCCAGCCTAGGGTATTGCATGGTGGTAGTCCCAGCAATCTGTTATAAGCTCTTTGTTGACTTAAAAATAAGTAATAAAACCTCAACAACAACTGGAGAAATTGATTATAGCTTAGGTCACAAAATAGTCCTGCCAGTGGCACATGCCTATAATCCCAGCACACAGAAAGGGGGCAGGAGGATTAGGAGTCAAGATTCATTCTCAGCTCCTTAGCTATACAAGATCGATTTTCAGAAGTTGCTGTGTTTTTAATTCTCTACAGACAACACAGCCCTAGGGTGAACTCTGCTCATTCTCCTCTCACTAGCTGTCATTCATTGCCCTCCTAATGTGGCTGAGCCTCTGCTCTCTGAAAGACAGTCCAGGAATCCTCTAGCTGAACTGGTAACCCTCCTGCCAGGCAGTACTAGTTGCTTTGTTATGAGAAACCATGATTCCCTGATAAACTCTAAATGATTACTGGCACATGCAGATGTACCATAGGAGAAATCCACCCTGGTCACAGAAGCAGAGACATGTCTGAGACATCTAGGCAGGGATCTTAGTGGCCTAGGAATCCGTTCAACGGAAATACCCATGGCAGGGACCCAGAGCCACAGGCAGTGACTTCACATAGCTGCTACAGCATTAGCAGGTGAGAAGTAAAGAGGGAATTGTCTACAGAGGTACTGAGAGGTACACAGACTTAGAGGTGTTGATACATTACAGAGAAAATGACCCAAGTTCAATCACAGGGTCAGCCAGGGATTTCCTTCTGGCCCCTGCCTAGAGAAAGGTCTGTGACACACACCAGTGAATATTTCAGGAAGCGCACTCTGGCCTGGCAATCAAAGAGGATCAATCAAGGATTCACTAAAGAGACACTGTAGAGACAATGCCCAAAGCTCAGGACACTGGCATCCCACATTCAGAGCAAGGAACAGGAAGGTCCATATAGTAGATTTGGGGGAACCTCTATTGGGATACCTGTCTCTCCATCTTCCCTACTAGGACACATCCATCTTCCTATGAGTAAGCCCTTTGCCCTCAAGATACAGTTTCCTGGTTTGTGTGAAGATGCTCATAAATACCCTTTGCTGTATGTCAAAAACTGCGAAGCTGAGGCCATTTCATATGAATACAAGTTTGCAGAAAGCAGAGAAGCTTGGGGGGCACTGTAGGGTTAAAAACCCAGAGATGGCTTCTTTGCAATCTCCAGTACTACTCCATGCTCCCTTTTTAAACAACACAGCGTCTTAGAGACCTAAGTAGTCACTGAAGTTAAGCCTAATTGGTGAGGAAGGCAAAGAATAACAACTTAAGGACATGGGCTAACAGGTGCCGGTCGGACAGCAAGGGTCTTCCACCCTCCACGGCTGCCTCTCATGTGCATGCATAGGGAAACCAACCTCATCGTCCCTAACCAGCCTTTGCTCTGCACCACTTGCTAAACTCAGAGCCCCTTCTTGCTTTCACCCCCCCCCCTTTACTCTGCCGTGCTGCAGTGGTAATAATTTCAGTTACAGTCTAGGTCATTATGCCACCCCCGGGGGCTCCCGCTGCTGAGCTCAGCTTGTTCTGGCGGGGAGTTACTTGGCAAAGGCAAACCCCCCAAATGGAGCTCAGACAGTTTTCAATTATAGATCAGTAGACTTCACCCTGCTGAGCTGCTCCTGCAGAACATCTGCAGGCGGGAGGGGCGAGGCTGGCAAGTAGGAAGAAAGCAAGGTTTAGTTTCAATAAACCATGCATTGAACACATTTCTTCTATGCACCCACCCTCTACATCTGTTGTAAACTTTTTCTATTGGTATAGAATGGCTAAAGTGACAATAGAAATATTACTTCCATAGAGAGAGAGATTTTGTCGCTAACATTAGGTTTAGAATTATCTGAGCATCATGGTAATCAAAAGCAGCCCAACCTTCATTCTGTCTTTGTAAATTCCCCCCAGACAATGTTCTCCAATGATGTTTACCTAGGGCATTCTTCCCCATTCCACACCCTTGGCATGCTGCAGTCTATCTGGCTGTCAGTGACTTTGCATCATGGCAAACATAGCCAATCACTATTTTAAGATCAGACTCATCAGATCATCAGATACTTCCTCTTCAGATCATTAGATACTTCCTCTTTTTTTTTTTTTTCTTTTTTTTTTGGTCTTTTTGAGACGGGATCTCCCCATAGCCCCAGCTTCCTGGAACTCGCTCTGTAGACCAGGCCAGCCTTGAACTCACAGAGATCTGCCTGCATCTGCCTCCTGAGTGCTAGGATGAAAGGTGTGTGCTGCCACGCCCGGCTTACTTCCTCTTCTTAACAGGCAGATGGTGGGAGGTGTACAAAAAGAGAGGTATCCTTCTAACAAGTTGAAGAGTGACAGCGCCTTCCTACCTTAGAACTTCAGAAAAACAAAAACAAATTAGGGCCAACAAAGATGCCTTGGAGTTCTTGCTGTGAGAGCAAATGTGGTTTCCCAGTTATGACAGTGGTTTTCAGCCTTGCTGAGTAGTCCTCTGTTCCTCTAGATAATTTCACATGGCTTTTTTCTATCAGGACAAATAAAGGCTTCTGCTATACAGATACTCTCCTCCTCAGGGGTTCTCAGCTTGGCAGAAGAGAAATTAAAAAAAAACAAACAAACATAAAGTAAAGGAGTGGTGGAAGTTGAAAGAACTCTGAAAGAAAAGAAAGCCTATTTCTTTTTGTATATACATATTTTTATAATTTCATACATCTATACAAAATATTGTGATCAGTTCATTTACCATTAACCTCTCTTTTGTTTTTTGTTTTGTTTTGTTTTGTTTTTTTGGTCTTTTCGAGACAGAGTCTCCCTGTAGCCCCGGCTGTCCTGGAACTCACCCTGTAGACCAGGCTGGCCTTGAACTCACAAGATCCACCTGCCTCTGCCTCCCAAGTGCTAGGACCAAAGGCATGCGCCACCATGCCCAACCGATAACCTCTCTTATTCCCCTCCACTTTGACCAGTTAGGAGTCTCTGCTTCATTGTCACCTTCAATAAAAAGAGACATCTCTGACCAATGCTGAGAGCTTCATTAGTCTACGTGCATAGGCAGAAATATTTATAAAGCAGTTGAATCACATGTACATTTAGCAAACAATCTATAGTAAATACTCATTAGGGCCTGTGACATTCCTAGATGTAGGCTTTTGAGGATGTTTATGCTATACTATACTAACGCCCTTGAAGTAAGTCTCAAATCCAATTAGAAAGCAGTTGGTTACTGAAACGGACATGCCACTGTCACACGACTGAGAATATCTTACTTGGCAGGTTGAAACTGTTACATACACAGTCTACAAGTGGATCATTGATAACTATGTACCTTAAGAGTTTGCATAACATCTTCCAGCATCATGAGCATTAGCAAGCAGGGAGGAAGCTTCCAACTCAATTCCAACTTGATTCTTCTGTTTCCTGTATACAAATTATGTGTTACGTGTCTGATAACTGTTGGACATCCCATTTCTAATGCAGACTAAGTGGGTATATGCATTGGTCATTTTGGCCTGCTCTAACAAAGTGCTATTAAATGAGTAGTTTAAACAGCTGCTTAAATTTCATTTCCCAGAGTTTAGAGGCTAAAAGACCTAGATCAAGGTCTAGTAAGGATGGTTCCTTGTAACAGACACCTATCTACAGTCCCCTTTTTGGCTTGTCCTTAAGGAAGGAAGAGAGTACAAGAGAGTACACACAACCACAGTCCCTCTTCTCTGGATACTCAGTGCAAGTGGAGCTTGACCCTTATGACCTCATTTAAACTTAATTGCTTACTTTGAGGATCCTTTTCCAAATACAGTCGCACTGAGAATCAGATCTTCAACATATGAATTTGGAGATTCCACATCAGCAAGATCATTGAGATTGTCTTTGTCCCTTTCAGCTAGATAGAAACAAGGTCAACGCCTGCTTGCTTGACTTAGCAGTAAGTAAAACAATGAACAAAAGGAACATAGTTAGAAATAAAAATAGAATAATACCAACTAAAGGAATTTTTATCATTATTATGCCAGCTTCAAAGCACTAAAGGTAGTATACTTTGAAGAGCCAAACTTCAAAGATTTCTGAATCACAGTCTCCACAATGTAGCCAGAAGGGAAACCCAGCACAGGCCTTTAGTATCAGGAACATGAGCTTTGGAGTCAGGTTCAAATCATATTCTGTTAGCTGTGCAGCATTGTAATGTTATACAAAGCCCTGTTAATTTACACTATTGTCTCGATAGGGACAGCATCTCCCAAAGGTCCATGAGCTAGAAGTTTGGTTCCCCAAGTTGTACTTTCTTGAGGTACTGTGGACCTATAGGAAGTGAGGGCCTAAAGCAGAGTCCTTAGGCCTTTGAGAATATATCCTCAAGGGGCATTGTGGTACCCCAGTTTCTCAGGCTCTCTCTACCTCTTGGTTCAAAATATGAATATCACTTGGACACAAGTCCCTGCTGTGATATGACAACCTCACTAGAGGCCAAAATAGATGAGCCATCTAATTTTGGACTTGAAACTCCAGAATAACTTGCTTAACTAAACTCTTTAGTCCATAAACAATCAGTCTCAATATTTAATTATATTAACATGAGGCTAACTAATATGCTCTACTTTTATAAACAAAATAACTCCTTTTTTCTTAAGGATGAAATAAGATATCAAATTAAAGTTGCAATACCTCTGAATTTTTATCTGTTCATGCAGTTCGAGTAGAATTGTTTCCAGTCCATGCACAAGAGATATCAAACATAACTTAATTATGGTTCTTAGCCATTTTAGCCATAAACTATGACTTGAGTTTAGCCATAAACTTCCCTTGAGAGCCCATGCCCATGCTCTTGGGTATGCTTCATTCTTTTCCTGCATAACTTCTTTCTATTCTTTTTTTTTTTTTTTTAAGAAAGTCAGATCTGGGGCTGGAGAGATGGCTCAGCAGTTAAGATCACCGACCGCTCTTAGAGAGGAGCCGGATTTGATTCCCAGCACCCACATGGCGGCTAAGGACCGTCTTAACTCCAGTTACAGGGGAATCCGACACCCTCTTCTGACCTCTGCAGCATTGCACAACATGGGTGCACCTACTTACGTGCGGATAGTACACTTATACACATAAAATAAAAAATAAATAAAAAGATTTATTGAAAGAAAGAAAGAAAGAAAAGAAAAGAAAAGAAAAGAAAAGAAAAGAAAAGAAAAGAAAAAGCCAACTCTGTTTCATGTTGGCTTGTCCTGAAAATCTTTTCTGTGTTGAATCCAAAGAGCCAGCTTTAGCTGGGTTAAGATCTTAAATGATTAAGGGAACTCCTCCAGGCTCCTGAGAGTGACAGCATGGAGCTTTGTCTTGTCTCCATCTCAGCCACTGTTTGCAGATCCAACCATTCAAAGTTAGCTCTTCCCTAGTATCTCTAGTTACATGGACCAGTAAGTTGGCCTCCATCATTTTTTTAAATTGATAGATGTGTTGAATCCTTTTTCCTCACCTTAAAAGGAACAATTAACAAAGTAATTAGACTCAGAAATAGGCTATTCAAAGTGTCCATCCTGATGGGGATCTGACTATAATGAGAAGGCCAGGGGAACCTCCTTATTCCTGGCTATGAAGCTGTCCCTCCATAGCATGCAGATGTAGATATCCCCTACAAGTTGCCTTGTATCCTGAGATTCAGTCAATGCTTCTACAAGGCTGTAGCATGAAGTGATTTTTTAAAAAAAGACTAAACAAACAGCTAGGCTCCAGCTTGTTTACAGCCAGTCTTCAATAAAGTTATATTGTTGTGAATCCCCTTAGAGTAGCAGCC
Source organism: Rhizomys pruinosus (assembly GCA_009823505.1). NCBI lineage: Eukaryota > Metazoa > Chordata > Mammalia > Rodentia > Spalacidae > Rhizomys > Rhizomys pruinosus. The sequence goes on from VZQC01007082.1 coordinate 649,615, forward strand.
AAAAAGCAAGACAGGCAGTCAGGCACAAGAACACTGAGGCCTATACCTTAGGGAATGGAAACATCTACTGAAAGCTTTGCACTCAAACAGTTATAAAAAGAGAGAATTGAGAGTGGCAGATGCAAGTCTTATTTAATTCTCAGTTCTGGGTAAGACTCCCTGTATCCTTGTTCCCTAGTCCCTGCTGGTCCCTAAATCTTCCCCTGTGTATGAATTTGCTGGAGTAGTCTTTATGAGGAAGGATTTTTTTAAATAAATCCCAGTGATTCAATTTGTCTCATCACCCTAACTATCTCTGGAGGACATGTGCACATCGTGTTGTGGTGCAGTCTGATTCCCTATAAAATCAGGCCAAAGCTCAGGAAGCTTGTTCCATCCTGGGGATTAAGCCAGAAACCCATTGAGAATTACTGGGAGGGGACATGAAGTACTCCCCATGTGCTATAGACATTCAGACTGAAGAAAAATAAATGTGCAATTGAGATATTTTAAATAAGTGTAGCATCCAATGGGAGGCAGAAACAAAACTCTACAGCCAAAAGCAACATAATTATGTGCTCAGTTGTGGCTAATCCTTAGGACAAACTAGATGAAATATTTTTGATCCAACAAAGAAGATTTTTTTAACACTTTAATCAATATTGAGACATACTGGAAGCCAGCTTTCAAACTTTTTCCCTCTTATGTTGCCTGGGGAAGTTGACTAACAAAGAACTCAGAACAAGTTAAAGTTCTGGACTCTGGCCACTTACTGTTGCTTTCCATGTGATCTAGAAGTCTCTAAATCACCCCTGTCTGGCTTGATTTTTTATTCTGAGGCGATTGGTGGTAACAAGGCTAAGACACGTGCTTTTCCTTACCCTAAGCCCAGGCCCAATGGCCAGTAGAGAATAATGAGGCCAAGGATAACCAATGCTGGGCCTGGAGGTGTAAGCACAGTCTGCCCAGCTCCTTCAGCTTGCTGAGGACAGGGGGCACCACAGAGGGTTCTGCATTCCCTTCTCAACTTCCTGCTTCACAAGCTCTATATCACACCATGGGATGGGCCAGAGGCCTACAAGTCTTACCTGATAGTTTATGCAAGGCCAATGAGTCTTCGTTTTCCCAGAGTTGCTGTCTGCACATTTATTTCATCTTCATATATTTCACTTTCAGAAAAAGAATGACCTTAGAAACAGAGTTTCAGTGTCAACGCAATCTAGAGAAATGCCCAGGTACCAAGGTACTTTTGTTTGGCTTAGTGGGGCTGAGCCAGCTCGGTCCCAGGCTATCGACCTGGGCTTGCATTCAGGCTTTTAAGGATCAGCTCACTATGGTTTCCAGGGTGCTACTCATACCTCATGTTTACTTCTTAGGTGTCTCATGGGGACAGGGGACCAGAGCACACTTCTTATTCTTCCCTCCTATTCTCCAAGCAAAGACACATCTGCCCTGCTAAGGACTTTGAGTCAAGGGGAGAGACTACATACCAGACCCATCCATCCAGGGCCCTGTTATTGAAGGAAGCAGTCTTAGCCAGCTATTGCAAAGAAGCTAACATCAAATCCCTGTCCAGAAGGATCAAGCAATGAAAGAGAATGTTGTCTGATGAGAGTAGTTCCTGGGAAATCCGACAGGGGTCAGTGGATCCTTCGGTGCTTTCGTTCTCTCTCCTCAATGAGGTGAAGGAGATAGATCTACGCTAGGCAGAATATGCTACGGGAGGCAGACATTCCAGTCCAGCCAAACACCAGGAGACCCCTTCAGTTACCATGGAAACCACTGTGGAAAGCTGAAGAGTAGATGGCACCCTTTAACTAGTTTTAAATGCAAATTCTACTGGTAATTAAGAGGCAAAGCACAGTTAGAACATTACAGGAGATATATAGTCTCTGGAAAGGTAATAAATGCTTGCCTTGAAATGGATATAATGAAAAATTTGACAGTGTGTCTCAGCACGAAATTCTATCTTTAAAAAACCTCCTCAACAGTTTCCATTTTCCCCTCCAGTTTTGAAAACTGTCACTCGGGCTTTTTTCTTTCTTTTTTTCTTTCCTTTTTTTTTTTTTTAAGCTGAGAGCTCAGGCTCATGAAGAAAACTGTTCTCATTAGCAGGTGTCTTCTCTCTTCCCCAGTGCTCTTGCTCGAGCCCTTCATGAGCTGAAGTTCCATTGACATTTCAACTTCAATTTTCATGTCGTTCAGGAATCAATCTGTTTGAAGAGGAGGCTTTCTCTTCTGTTTGTTTTTCTTAGACATGTTCCTTGGCATGAACAGACAAGTAAGTTCTTCTGTTAATAGGCCTTGGGTGTCCTCCTCCCAGGGCCTCCTCACAATCCCAGAGAATCACCTCCACAGGCTTCCACTACTTTCCCAAGTAATTGCAAATTTTGTTTCAATAACTGCAAGGACAAGTGGAGAAGAGGGTTCAGTCATGGCATATTTGGACCCAGAATTAAAGCTTCTAAGAGGACTTGCCCCCTCCAGATGGGTATTGTGGATGTGGTCTGAAATGGCAACGGCCCAGGCCTACTTGAGAAACTCAGCAGCTCCTTAATTAGGACCTCATTGCTTTTTGACGTCTACAGGTTTGATGAGAGCACTTGGCTCTGAGCAGAGGGTCTGTGATTGCAGACAGATCAGCTCAGCAGAGATGTTCTCCCCGCCCCTCTGGCCCCACAGTGAGGCACAGGTGTGATCCTTTCTTCACCTTAGGCTTTCTCTATAGAGACCTTGACTAGTCTGTGCCTTATCCTATTAAGTCCATGTTTTAACTGTCATATATCAAGGCTGGCCCTTGAGTCCCACAAGTGTGATTGTTTAGACTGGGATGAGATACAAGGATGGGAAGGTGAATGGCCTTTTACTTCTTTATTTAGATATGTCATTTCTTCTATCTGCATAATTATAATGTTAAAAATGAATCATAAGACCTTAGAACTAGAAGAATTATCCAAATTTACCTAATCCGTGGTTTCTAAATTTGGGATCCATTCCTTAGTGCTTAAGTAACCAGAAATATCCTGAAAAGCAAGATGATCTCTACTGCCAATGTCAAGAACGTAAATGGATCTATATAACATAATAAGTAAAATGAACTAGCAGTGCTGGATTACAACATACAGTGCAAATAGATGATCTAATTTATGACTCATTAGATGGCCATATAAAGAAAATGCTGTGAATGATACCTAGTCCTTTGAAAACACTAACTTCTAGAATTATCTTGCCTCTACTTCTATCTATCAGGCAGACTACTACAATCATTCAATGAAAAAAGAAAACCCAAAAAGTAAATAAGTAAAACTGGACATGTGGGTTTTCCTTGGGGACATTAGTGGTGCCTTAGGAAGATACATTCTCATGCTCAAGGTATCTTGCATACTGTGGCTGAATCCAGGCAAATCCTGAATGGAAGGAAGTCTGTAGGTACAATTTTCAACACTAGCCTCATGGAAGATGCTTCCTTCTCTCTGAAATGGCCAAACAATAGCTTGAAGTGAGAGGTTCCGTGGTGTCAATGTATCTGAAACGACGTAGAAGATAACTAGCAGTTCTAGATAAATAACCATGAAAATTAATGGAGACTACAAACGTGCATCAAATCTTCATAACACAGCTACATTATAAACTCAGCTCCAACCTTTAGTAGTATTGGGATGAGGAAGATCAGTCAATAAAGGTGCTTTTATTTGAAGGTGAAAGTCACACACCTGTCCCTAAATGACTCCCACGGTTCTAATAAGCCGGGCATGGTGGCGCATGCCTTTAATCCTAGCACTTGGGAGGCAGATGCAGGCAGATGTCTGTGAGTTCAAGGTCAGCCTGGTCTACAGAGTGAGTTCCAGGACAGCTGGGGCTACAGGGAGACCCCGTCTCAAAAAGACCAAAAAAAAAAAAACGATTTTTGGCACTAAATAGGTAAAGGGTGGACACTTTATCACTGTCAAACATCAGTCCTCTAACTTCAAAATCAACATCTCTCAAGCAAGGATAATGTTCTTTCCTTGGTTGGGTGGTTTTGCAAACCAAATAAACCAACATGAAGCTTGATCCCATCACTTAGTGAGTGTTAAGTACCTACTACAAGGCACCCCACCTCTTACTCTACTTAGATATCTTGCTACAATCCCCCAAATACCAGCGGAAACCCATGTTTGGGGTGCGTTGCTATTCAGTAGGCAAATTCCCTGGTGGCTGCAATTATATGAAGAGTGTTCTTTTTTCTTTAATAGCAAAAATTAAATTTTAACAACTTCTATTGAAAATAAGCTAGTAAAAAGAATTCCAAAGAGATGGCCAAATAAGATGAATATCGAGGAATCTGTTTCTTCCCATGTCGATCATCATCTAATTCAGGGAATTAACACCAACAGCAGCAGACTATTAGAGGGAATAGCAAGCACTTCCAGAAACGGAAGGCACAGGAGGTTTGCCCCTCAGTCATATCTCTCCCACAGCATGGACGGTTGCTCCACATTCAGCCATGTCTCCTCTTTGGTAGCACTGAAGAGCACTCAGGCTCTGACAGACAGGTATCAGGAACAGCGCCCTCTTTTCATCCAGCCACAGTCCAGGTAGAGTTCTTGGCACACAGGCAGTGGTGGCATCTCTAAGGCTTTTTCCTTGAAGCTTCCAGAGTCTTGCTCTCCATCCCTAGTCCCGGGTTTTATCCTTCAGCAGAAGGGTGAGCATAGGACCCAAGCGTCTACTGTTCCACTTGCTGCTTCTGGGTCTGGGTGAGGACAGTGTCAGCGCCAGCATGTAGTAAGAAGAGAGAACAAGACCTGGTTCACTGACTTCTCATTTGAGACTAGTCTGTGCTGGCTGGGTATAAGCTTTAGAGGGAACTGCTCAAGACAGCCAGGGAAAAATGAAGCATTTCTTTATACAAAGTATAAAATCCTGCAGCTTATGAGCAAAATCTGAAACTATAGACATCAAAACCAACCAAGCAAAATCAATGTTGGAATAAATATAACAGAGTGCTCCAAAGAAACCAACCAAACAAAAACACTATTGGAAAAATGTAACAGGGCGCTCCAAGGAAATAAGTCACTGGAGCAATCATCCCCATATCACACTACACCAGCCCCATATCACCTAATTCTTTATGTTCTCCAGCACAGCAGAGAGGTCTCCATTAAATCACTAGGTGTTGTGGGAATTTAGGTATTTTCACTGTCAAGGTCCTGCAAGGCACAGCATATATCTCAGTTATCTTTGAACTTCCACTGTCTGTTAGTATAGTCCATGAATGAACAAATTCCCAAATAAATAAAAGAATAGATTAGAAAATGAGGGCTGGAGAGATGGCCTAGCTGTTAAGAGCGCCGACTGCTCTTACAGAGGACCCGGGTTTGATCCCCAGCACCCACATGGCAGCCGAGAACTGTCTGAAACTCCAATTCCAGGAGAACTCCAGTTCCAGGGGAATCCAACACCCTCTTCTGACCTCCGCAGCATTGCAAGACACGGGTGCACAGACCTACATGCAGACAGTACATTCATACACACACAGAAATAAATAAAATTTTAAAAATTTTTTAAAAAAGGAAATGAATGATTAGACAGAACATGGAGATTCATGCCCCAAATGCTTAGTATTCCTAAGGACAGGTGTCAATAATTACAGATGTAATAGAAGAAAACTTCACAGAATTGAAAAAGAAAGTAAGGAAAGGATCTGAGATAAGAAATTGAAAGAGATCACCACATGCCCCACAGAGTTAATCATAAGAAAATGTGCCAAGGCATATTCTAGGGGGAAGGGGAAGAACTTTCCATTTCAAAGTTAAAGACTCTTACAACCTTTCAAGCCAAAAAGAAAAAAAAAAAATCTTACATGCCTTCCTTCAAAAAGATCCTTTGACTTACAAGAATAAAACCCTGAGTGTTCTGATTCAAAGCAGAGGAAAATGGAGCAACTGATGCTACAGACAGGAAAGGTTTTGAGAAGAGATTGTCTTTGTTTTGGCATAACCTGTTAACCCTGGGAGGAGCAGCTCTCCCCCATAAGACTAAATCTTCAAAGGCTCCAGTCAGCATGGTGGAGAACCTGCTGTCTCCGCCTCTGTGGGGGAAGGTGGGCTCCACAGCACCTTGTGACAGTTCTGGTGCTCTGGGATCCAACTAAGCAGCCAACTGCCCCAAAGATCAGGGGATATCCTGCTGTATAGAAAAGAGTTAGCACTGTAGATCCAAACTGCTACTCTATGAGAGAAAACATTTTGCAGGATATGCTCTTGAATCTAGAGAGTTACACTTCAAAAGATGAGGGGATCCCCACCAAGCCCTAGTAACAGTTGTTTTTCCACAGCTGTTGTTGTGGAAAAAAGTAATTTACCCTGTGTTTTCTTTCTGAAGTCTGGAATTGGGGTAAGCAGCTCTCAACAGTGGTCAGTTTGGTATTAAAAAGCCCTGTTCTTGGGTCTCTTATGAACTGTTCTGATCACCAGCCTATCATTCCTATGGCTGAATTACACCTATCCTACATAATGCCAATGGGAGAAGATTCTGGAAGCTTGAAGTTTTTCTCACAGACTTTATTCCAACCATATGTTTCTTGACACTGCTGTCTGTGCTTGATATCCTTTTGTGATTAAACTTATAGTTGCGAGTACCACTATATGCTCAGTCCTGTTAGTCCTTCTAGTGAAGTCAATCCAACACCCCCACTTTCTACTCTACTCCTGCACAACACAGACGGTTCTGATTGCTTCCATCCAGGCAAAGATAATGGCTTTTTAGAGTAATTGCCTCTGTGAAATTCTACAGGCAGATAAGTGGTAAAATGAGGAGGAGCCAGGAAAAAGCAACCTCCAGACCCTATGACTGTCATGAAGCAACTTTGGCAAGACAGAAAGCCACAGATGATTCTGGAAAGCTTCACCAACATGTCAAGCAGATGCTTAGCATTCTTCTTAAGCACCTTGGTGTCCTGCCAGGTTCTTGACCATTCCTGCTGGGATGGAAAAGAGCTTTATAGGCCCTCTAAAATACAGACAATTTTTTTTCCAGCTGTGCTGTCTGGTTGGGGTTTTTTGTTTGTTTGTTTGTTTGTTTTACATTCAGTAGAAAACTTATAGAGGCATAGATGGAGCCGTGGTGTGTGCGTGTGTGTATGTGTGTGTGTGTGTGTGTGTGTGTATGTGTGTGTTTATTCACTCACTCATCTCCTTATATTGAAGACAGAGAAAATTTTCAAGGTGGGTAGGGCAAAGGAAGACATATGAAATCTTTCTAAGAATGGAAAACATTAAAGTCCAATCATTCCCCAAACTTCACATGGGAACTAATCAGCCTCAGCCTCCTTCTGCCATGCTACCCTTGTTGGGATCTCCCTACTCTTGTGCTGAGAGCAAGTCAAAAGTAGTGCATAGAATCACAGGCAAAAGGACACACCATGCTTTTAAAGTCAAAGCTAAGGGCTATTCTAAGGAGAAAATACCACTGTAGTTGGAAAGGTCAAAGACACCTATGTCTGCATCACAAGTCAGCTGGACTTTATCTTTGTTCATTTGTGAGGGCATTTGCTGTCATTATCTTCCTAATGATAGGGACTGGTTTTCTTTTTTAAAATGTAGTATTGCAGATTCAGTATTGTGGTTTGAATGAGAAATATTCTCCACAGCAACACTTGGTTCCAAGTTGCAGGCACTTTTTGCTAAGGTTTAAGAGGTATGACCTTGCTGGAAGAAGCAAGTCATTAAGCTCAAGCTTTGGGAGTTCATAACCTTGCTCCACTTCCAGCCCGTTCTCAACTTTCTGCTCCAGTTGCCTCCTGACACCGAGAGTTTCCCTCTCCGTTATGGACTCTCCTTCTGGAACCCTAAGGCAAAAAACCCCTCCCCATGTAAGTTGCCTTAATCATGGTATTTTCTCTCACAGCAACAGAAAAGTAATTAATATGAGTACTACCTCCTTTATCCCATCTGATTGCCTGCATGTCTGAAGTATCTAAAATGTTTAAGATATTTCACTGGAAGTATAACAAAAGTGCTTAATAATAGCAACTGCTTTTCTCTAGATTTGGAAGTAATCAGTTCTTATAAAAATTTACAATTAATAAAAATGAATATTGAACATTTCTACCAGATGCACATGCAGAAACTCCTCTGGTCCTGGTTAGACAGTTCTCCAAGGAAAGCAGATTGGAATACTTCCATAAAGCATATATAAATAAAGTGAAATCATCATGGTCTAAGCATGGGTCTACAAGGTTGCAAACCTATCCTCTTCGACTTCAGCACATTATGGACACTGTGGACCACATGATTCTTTGTGATGAGGTTGTCTTGTTGTATATTGTATGATGTTTGGCAGCATCCTTGACTGATATCCACTAGATGCTAGCAGCATTCATCTAGATCCTTGGACACTGCCAGATACCCTCAAGAAAGGAAAGTAAATCTTGCTTCTTCCTCAGCCCACAACCCTTGTTAAGATCCTCTGGCCTGCAGTAAGCTACCTTTGAAGCTTTGCTACTTGACATGTATTCTGAGATCTGCTGCCTCAGCATTACCTGAAAGCTTATTTAAGATATAGAATCTCATGCCTTTTCTCAATCCTACTGAAATGGAATCTGCATTTTAACAAGATTTCCAAGGCGATCTTGTGTACACATTAAATTTTGAGAACTTTAGTTCCATAAGACACAGACCTTATACTATAGTTGTTCCCCTACATATTTTCCTGGACAAATTCAGTTTCTAGAGGATTCCTAGCAAACTATTCCTGTATCAAATCACAATGTTGTAATCATATCTTTCATAAGTTTTTTTCCCAAGAGGCTGTATTTTTTTAATTTATTTTATTTTTTTTTTATGTGTATGAATGTACTGTCTGCATGTAGGCTTGTGCACCCATGTTGCACAATGCCGAGGAGGTCAGAAGAGGGTGTCAGATTCCCCCTGGAACTGGAGTTCTCCTGGAATTGGAGTTTCACACGGTTCTCAGCTGCCATGTGGGTGCTGGGGATCGAACCCGGGTCCTCTGCAAGAGCAGTCGGTGCTCTTAACTGCTAGGCCATCTCTCCAGCCCCAAGGCTGTATTTTTTTAAACTCCCATTGGTTTCCAGAGTATTTCCCTGAAAGCAACCATCCTGGGTTAAAGGAAATAGTATCCTGAGCTTTAACCAACTCACTTATTAGTTTATTTGCTGCCCACAGATGCCAGGGGAGGGCATCAGATCCCCTGGAAATGGAGTTCTGGATGGTTAGCCACCATGTGGGTTGTGGGAACCAAACCTAGGTCCTCTGCAAGGGCAGCCAAGGCTCTGAACCACTGAACCATCTCCTCAGCCCCCAGAATGTTTTATTAATAAGGAGAGGGGAGCTTACCCTTTGCTTTAGAGCCCAGGGTTATCACTCCAAAAAAATAAAGGTCAGGGACCAGATGAGATGCAGAATACAGTTAATTCTCATGAAAATAAAGATTTTTCAAGTATAGTCCACATTGGAAGATTCCTACCAGTACAACTACCACCAATTTCCCTTACTGGAGATTGCCCAGATCCAACAAAATAGAAACCAGAACCACTCTCTCAGATGCTAATGGAATCTGTAAATAATAAACTATGTGGCTCTGGGTTCAATAAAATACAAGAGGATCAGAGGACTAGACAGGATGTTTGCTGTGAAAGGCTAGAGGTGGGGTCAGGGGAGGCAGATATCCCAACACATTACTAATAAGAATCCCCTGACAAGGAGGGATGAAAGGAAGAGGAACACAAGACAAGAAGAGAGAATAGAATGCTGAAGTATGGAGAATGGAATCCTTGAAGGGAGGTAAGAGTAATATTGTAAAGAGATGCCTTGAAATCATTTCAAGTCATGAATCTTTCTGTCAAGACTGGCCTGATACTCTTCTGGGTCCAGTATACTTTCACGTCAGAAGTCTTTCTCAGAATTCAGAACAAACTGACCCCAGGATCATCAAATGGTTTTAGCTTACATATTATCTTCTTTACAATGTAAAAATGAGAAGTCTCCATTTACATTTGCCTGCTGGAACAGCAGCAAGCATACCTTGTATAGCACTATGCCTATGCATAAATGGATACCAGTACACGCAGTCACCCAGATCTTAGGTATAAATCCATTTTTTATTTAAATATAAATGTATATAGATATTCATAATGGTTTCATGTTATATAACAGACTCTCATAAACATAGAAGGCTTTTAAAATTAATTGCTGAACTCCCAATTTGAAAATACACTGAAAAAAACATTGTCTCAGTTTTTTCAATGGCTGGTTTAAACTGATAAAGATTTTATTGTGCTTTCTCAAAACACAAGAAGGAAAAAAAAATAGTGTCTCAGTTTTCTTAGAAAAGCTCTATATAATGTTCATATACAATTTAACAAGATCAAACTTCATTTAGAGTGATGACAATTAGCCAGGATCATTTGCTCAGTCAAAAGAGATATAAATTAGATATAGATTATTAATATTTGCTGCTTACATTCCAGGATCTATATTTAGCATTAACACTGCAATGCTAGGAAGGCACAACCCCACGCTGTGAGGAGGCAATCTGACAGAGAAGATGGTAATAAGGACCATTCTACTCTGATGTGAGATTGTATTATAATGGAGGTTCAAGAGGGCTCGCTGGCACCAGATACATCAACCTCAATCACACTTTTCAATCAGAACCTCAGAAAGTCTTTGAATCGTATAGATATGGTTGTAATCAATCTCTGTATATACATATATTATTTATCTAATTTACATATGCATATTTGTATACATGTATTTTGCATATATTATAAATGTATAAATATGTGCACACACAGGCATATATAAATATATAAATATACTAATTCAATGCTATGTCTACACACATTATGGTGTGTAGGTATTCAAATAATAGAATACAGATACATATATAAATGTAGATAGACATATAAATGTAGATATAGATATATAGATCTAATTTCCTCCCATATTTTATAACCTTCTAGTTCAGGGTCCTTCCATTACTTAATACCTACATCCTGTGATGTGTTGCTTGGACATGATCCAAGCAGATGGGAGAAGTGGCCTGAGGTAAAACTTGATCCTGGTCTTTAATAAGATAGCTAGACTTGGAGTCCCATCAGGGTTGCAATTTGAAAATGTGAAGGTTTTCACGTTTTTGAAATGCAGTATATGGCAAATGACTCTATTTTTTTAAGCTACAAAAATGTCTATATGGCTTGGGGGGGGGTTCCAGGGAGAACACCTCCAAATATGTATCAGTAGATGAGAAAAGAAAAGAATCCACACTTGTATCTGAAACCTGGAGGAGAAATACAGTTAAAACTTCTAAGCTGAGATGCTTCAAAGACTTCAGAGAGGCACTTTTTAGTGGATAGGCAAATGAAGGACACAACAAATGACAGAACATAACCAAAGCTAGATGTATGCCAGGTACCAGAATTTAAGCACAGAAATTAGCAGAGTGTTCCTCCATCTATTGTGACCCCTCTCAGCATGGATGAAGTACAATGGGGTGAGAAACAAGAAAGCAGCTGCTGAGGAAGCCACGGAGGTGACATTTGCAGCCAGAGGCTGTGATCCCTTTAACTGACTGTGGGAGCAGATTACTCAATAAGAGCCAAGATGGATTTCAAATTGCATGGATATAAAAGTGATGGAGGCTTGTGATTTATCTAGTATGAGGAACCCACTTCCCTCCAATTCACTTCTGGTGTCTTCTGATGGTACCTTCCCTATAATGTCATTTTCTTTTCTTCTGTGTCACCCCTCCTTTGTTTCCAATTCAGCCCTGCTTGCTTGCCTCCTATGTCACCTCTTGGTATATGAGCAGAGCTAGAATCAGTCCCGACTCTCTAAGACCTGGAATCTGTCAACTCCTCTTTCACCTGTCTTCTTTAGTTCTTCCTCTCTTATCCATTCCCCTTGTCCAAAGCTCCTCATTGTATAAATCCAGAGTTCGTATGTGACTCTTAACTGCAATCCATACCTACCCATACCCTGGGTGCCTGGCAGAGAAGAGTGCATGTTTTCTGAGATTATCTGTCTTTAGCATTTGAACTAGACGTTAGTGAGTATCTAGGTGTGTTGGGTGGAGAAAAGGCAGAGGATTCTTTTAAGCAAATGTTACCCTTGGTGCAAAGGAAGTTAAGGCTAAGAGCATTGTAAGAGTCAAATCCGTGATGGAACGGCTACCAGTACTTAAGGGGAAAGAAGACCTAAGATTTTTCCATAGCATTACTTGAACTGAAACTCAACAAAGAGTAGCACCAACTACAATATACCTCATGCTTCAATCTTGTTCTAGGATTATGGATTCGAAAGTGCCTGTGGATTTGCTTCTGGTAATGCTGAAGATCTTTAGTTTGTAGAAGCTACAGTATTTTGGTCAATCTTAAAAGATGCTAGAATTTTGGAAAATTCGGCATGAAAGCTCATCTTCCCATAGATATTTGTGGGGGTTTTTCTGTTGGGTGTTGATCCACTAGTCTTGAAGAAAATTAGAGTAAAACATTTCATGCCATTGTTGAGAACTGTCACAAGATATTTCATGTCACCTAAGTCTCTGGTAATGCTGAATCTATCCACTGGGTTTGGAATGGACTCCTTTCATGGTCAGTGTTCATGAAGTCAGGCCAAATTGTCCAGCTGCACTGGCAAAGGCAAGTCAGGCAGGGCCAAGCTGGATTTTATTCCATGTTGTCCTTTGATCCAGGGCTGATGTCCTATCTACAGGGGAAGGTGGAGGGGGGTGAGGGGTGTTGGCAAGAGTCATCTCCAAACACTCAGTTGCAAGGTTGTAAATTTCAGCAAGGCTAATCAATATTCATGTAATTACCCCAGAAAGCACATTCGACATTTCATAAATATGGTAGAATATGCAGCATTTGTCTATCTCTCCCTGCTACCAAAGCATACAGGGAAAAATAATCCCCAGGGATCCCTCCTGCCTGAAATGGCAGCAGTTATTGAAGCCATAAATTTGATGGATCAAAGTCTTCTCTCTTCATCCCATTCATAATTTACAAACAGAAGTGAGACCATTTAAATGAGGCAGCCTGCTGATTTTCTTCATGGAGCATGAGTGCTCCTGGGAAAGGGCTTGCTTCCCATCAGTTCTGTCTGTAGATTCAGTCCTTTATGCTCAGCCCATTCTCCCAAGTGAGCCTGCAGACCCAGGTGGTGCACAGACCTCTGGCCAGCGCTTAGGCCCCAGAGCATGGATTCCCTAGATGCCCAGGCGACAGTGATGATTAAAAGCTTGTGGAATAGCCTCAAAGCCATTGGACACATTCAGTTTCTTTTTTTTTTTTTCTTTAACATTTTTTTATTGATGCTTTGTGCATTTCATAAATCATTTTCCAATTCAGTTCAGGCATATTTCCCTTTCCCTTCCCCCCCACCCCCACCCCATCCCAGATCATGCATTCTGCCATAACTGTCCTGCATCTTTCTCTCAGTTACAGGACACATTCAGTTTCTTAAGGAAGTTGCAGAGAGGTTGATCTGTGTTCTTGAACACATCCCTATTTACCCTCCCACTCATTGCCCCAATAGGCTCAGGAATAAAATACCCAGCTCTCAGCAGCTTACCACAGAACAAAGCACAAAAGAAGAAAAACACTTTGTACTGATCAGACCTGGCCTTCAGAAACCAGCACTACAGACCTAGATTCTATGTGAGAAGAGTCAAGTGCAGGCTGCTCTACCTGAGAGGCTGGGGAGTATCTGTCCTGTACCCAGACAGGGATGCCTTGTCTCTTCCACACCTTCCACGAAACAATGACCTTTCCATCACCCATAGGCTAAAGAAATGATATGTAGGTCAACACCCAGATGTCTGTCCCCAAAGAAGTAACAAAACTTCCCAAAAATGTATAATAACTTAAGAGAGCTATTTTAAGCCAGGGAGTAAATTACCTGTCTTCAAAGTAGAGCTGCATCCTTCCTATGTAAAATATGCATTTTGTACACATGCATAAACACACATGCATGTACATTCATCTATCATGTATGTATGTATCTGATATGGCATGTCCAAGAATTAGTTGAGATATGTATGCACTTAAAATCATTGTGTGTACTGGAATTTATGGCTGTCATATCCTTGTGTGTATGGAGAGATATATGTGTATACAGAAGTGGACATATGTATGCATATAAGTGAATATACAGATTACATACATGTGTGGGAAAATTTAGTTAAGATGGGTAGCATTCTAAACCAATGGGACCTCCCTGGCCACACCCATAGGGTGGGATATAGTGACAAAAAGGTTTAGGATTTGACCCTGGGATATGAGTCATGCTGGCTGTATAACCAGACATTTTGTAATAAAAACTCTTTCTGCTTTTGGACCTTAACATGCATCCACGTGGTGTGCTTTCCTGCACATGTTTTCTACATGGATTGTCCTGGGATTAAATGGGACCCCCAAAAATCTCGGTGGAACCTTTATAAATGGCTCCCAGACATGGGGCAGGAGGAAACCTTAACTTAGGTATGCAAACCTCTAAATCTTGCCTTTTTCTTCTCTTTCTTCTCTCTTTCCTGATATCTATCCTTTGTGGGGGAGCCTTCTCTCCTGCTTGTTTCAGTGGATGGGAGGATGATCTGGGAACATGTGACTTTGTACACGTGGAGGAAAAACTGCAAGTCTCTGTTTTGGCGCAGAATGAGCATCCCACTCTCTCCAGGCATGTGCCTCCTGGCTTGGTCACTCCTGCAGGATATAAAAGCCAGTGACTTCAGGGCTGGAGAGATAGCCTATCGGTTAAGAGTGCTGACTGCTCTTGCAGAGGACCCGAGTTCGATGCCCAGCACCCACATGGCGGCTCCAATTCCAGGAGAACTCCAGTTCCAGTTCCAGGGGAATCCGACACCCTCTTCTGACCTCTGTGGCATTGCACGACACAGGTGCACAAACCTACATACAGACAGTACATTCATATACATAGAAAATAAATAAATAAATAAATAAATAAATAAATAAATAAATGCCAGTGACTTCAAGGCTGAGTTTAATATCAAGGCTTAGTAGCCATGCTTGGCCTTGGAACCATTTTTCATAATTCTACAGGTCTAAAAACTTTCTGGTTTTAAGCCCCCCCAAAGAAAGACTTCATCCCCTACTGTGAAGAACCAGTTCTTTGGGTTCAATTCCAACTTTAACTTGTTCATATGTAAATTTTCTCCAGGTAGCTGTTGGCTAGGCCAAGGCCTGAGCCCACTTCTTTCTGATGCAAATTAAGGCCTTTCACAGGAACCACCCTACCAAGGGCAGTTTCTTTCCAGATAATTTTAAGCCATGGTCACCACTTAATGCCTTTCTCTTAAATTTTGTATACAAAATCTGTTTTTAGATAAAAGTGTATTGCTGTCTTTTCTTCTTGTGGTTTTTTTTGGGGGGGTAACTATTTCTAAATCTAACTCTTCCTACCTGCCAGCTATTTGTGGATTCAAAATTGGGATTCAGCTAGCTGTATCACTTCAGTAATTCAAATCCATTTCAGCCTGCTTAACTTAAAATGTAATATTTTTACTTAACCCCTGGGTACCTTAGATACCTTTTGCATAAATATATGTACACAATTAAGATTAATTGGTTGAATTAATTTTATCTTGATCTTTTTAAATGTGTTTCATTTGAAAGATTTTTTCCCACAGAATTCCTGATCACACTTGGTTTGTGCTCTGGCGACACCAGCCTGCCTGCTGTGCACATACCAGCCACCTGACTGAGCCCATAGTATCTTAACTATTTATCTATAAATCATGCCCTTTACATTTTGACCTTAAGGTAACAGTCTTTTAATTTCAGCATTTTGGAGACAAAATAGATGGATTTCTAGGAGAGTTTACAGGCCCTGGAGTTCTAACAAAAGAAACTTTCTCCAATAAATTGTCTTTTTTTAAGGACCATTAGTAAAAGCTCTTTAACAACATGAATTGATATTTTGATTCAATTTAAATGAGAAATTTTTTGAATAAAACTGTTTTATATTTCTTTAAGCCCATCTTCAAACTGCGTGTATGTGTGAGTGAATGCAAGTTCCTGCTTTTAATTCATTATAATCCTACAGGTTTAAATCTAATTAGGAGCCAACTGTAAATAAAGATAGATTCAACTCATAAAAAAGTTTGTTTTATACCCCTAGTGTTAACAATTTTTAATTGGGTTTATAGTATGCATAATATTCAGTCTAATAATAAATTGTTCCTTGTTGGCTATTATTGACAATTATTATTCATAATAATTATTAATGATGATTATGACTAATAATGGTTAAAAATAATCATTGATACTTGGTAATGATTAATAATGCTTATAATTATTGTGATTGTTGTTGTGATTATGGATAATTATTATTCTTCCAAAGTCCTTAATAATAAGATAAGATAAATCGGTCGAAGACTACAAACAACTTTGACCCATCTACTTTTGGGCAACCTTCTCAATCTTTAGATTTGTAAATAGCATAGAGATAGTTAGACTTAGACTAAGGAGAGCTTAGGGATAGTTAACCAGAAGGGACAGGATAGAACAAGAATAGGAGTAGACTTTAGGGATAGTTCATTGAAGGCAAGTGGTTGGGAATGGGCCTAAGAGGTGGCATATGGATCTCAGCTGGTTTGTGTGTTACTGATACATTTATTCTAATTATGTAAAAATAACCCTATAACAGATTATAAAAATTTCGTGTTTCTCATTGAACATCAAACAATGTGACTTTACACTCTTGCAGGTCAACCTAACAAACCTTTCTTTATTATGTGTGTATGTATGTATGTATGCATGTATGTATATGTACACACACATGTGTGTATTGGTGTGTACTTATGTTCTAAGTATATTTTAATGTTAACAGCTACAATACCAGTAAAAACACTGCCTCTGAGTTGGAACGTGGCCCTTCCTTCTCAAGACACAGATTTATATTAAACAGCCAACCAGCCAACACATAATTCAATTTCAAAAAAGTTATGGGTTATCTATTAAAAAGTTTTTTAAATTCATTGAACATCTTAATGGATCTCCATTGCCACCTACTGGTTACGCCCTTTCAACATCTGAAACAAAGATGCAACCAGATTTTCATTGTATTAAAGTGTTAAGCTTTTGTGTCTTTGGGAATAAAAAATTAAAAATATAAAAATTTAAAAATTTAAAAAATTTAAAAAAAAAGTGAATTCCCATTAACATCATTGTGGAATTCTCAGCCACCATTTTTTTAATTATTACATGCATACAGGCTAAGGCAAGCCTACATTTCGTTCAGATGGCCAGTGGGTTGGAAAAAGGGTTCCAATCTGGATAGCTGGTGTTCAGGCCTGCATTTCATTTGGGTGGCCAATGGGTTGGAAAAAGGCTCCCTTTGCAGACCTAACCTGGGTACCTGGTGTTGTGAGTGAAATTCCTGTCCTGGCTCTGGGCAGGTGGAAAGTCACAGCCAAGAGAGGGAAATGTGTCTCATTGTCCCAGGCTAAGGACCAGAGTAGGAAGTACCTCTCTGGTCAGTTTACAGAAGTAACCAACTGACCTCTGCGCCGAGGGGTAGGTTCCCCACAGTGTCCACAAAGTGGGCACTGTGTTCCCCTTCCCTTAGCAGGACCATGCTGTACCTGCTCGTGACAAAGGAAGCTTCCTAGAAGCTCCCCCCACCCAAAAAAAAACAGGGAGATCTCCCAAGACCACCTGAAGCACAGGTACTGGGACATGGGCTAAAGAGCCCCCACCTCCACCCTGCCAACTGGGATTACCAAAGGAAGGAGTGTCCAAGTGGATTCTTTGGAGAACTTCCAGAACAGAAAGGGAAGAGTGGGTTGGACATCCAGTAGAAAGCCTAGAGTTTAGAGAAGTCAACACTCCATAAGCAAGGAGTAAAGGAGAAAAATAAATCAATCAAACTATAGTTGAAAGAGAGAGAAAAACCTTCCATGACATAAAAAAGATGAAAGAATACATATCCAGAAAACCAACCCTTCAGAGAATACTTGAAGCAATTCAAAGGACAGAAGAAAGGAGCAACCATCCCCAGGCACCTAGAAAGAGAAATCAATAAAAGCATAACTGCAGAAGTAGAAACCTAAATCAAAACCGCAAATGGATAATAAAGCAAAAGGAAGCAACACAAACCTATCAGTCATAACCTTAAATATTAATGGACTAAATTCCCCAATCAAAAGACATAGACTGGGAGACTGGATTAGGAAACAGAATCCATCGATATGCTGTCTGCAAGAAACACATCTTACCTTCAAGGACAGGCACCACCTTAAAGTGAAGGGATGGAAAAAAATATTCCAAGCAAATGGTACCAAAAAGAAAGCAGGTGTTGCTATTTTAATATCGGATAAAATAGACTTCAAAGTAAAAGAAATCAGAAGAGACAAAGAAGGCCATTACATTTTCATCAAAGGAACAATCCACCAAGAAGATTTCACAATTATGAATATATATGCCCCAAATTCTGGTGCACCAAACTTTATAAAGACAATTCTCCAGGACCACAAGTCACAGACTAACCCCAGCACACTCATAGTGGGAGATTTCAATACCCCACTGAGTCCTTTGGATAGGTCAACAGGACAAAAAATAAACAGAGAGACATCTGAACTGAACGATATGATACACCAAATGGACCTCATAGACCTCTACCGAACATTCCATCCTAATACCAGAGAATACACTTTCTACTCAGCACCCCACGGAACATTCTCCAAAATCGACCACATCCTGGGACACAGAAGAAACCTCTACAAATACAAAAAGATTGAAATAATTTCATGCATCCTGTCAGACCACAGTGCAATGAAGCTCAACATCAACACCAGGACAAGCCCTCCTGCCTACAAGAACACATGGAGACTAAACAACACACTCTTGAATAATGAATGGGTCAAGGAAGAGATAAAGAAAGAAATAAAAACATTCCTGGAACTGAATGACAATGACAATACAACACAACAAAACTTATGGGATACCTTAAAAGCAGTCCTAAGAGGGAAATTTATAGCCCTGGGTGCCTACATTAGAAAAACAGAAAGAGCACAAGTGAATGATCTAACACTACAGCTAAAAGCACTTGAGAGGCAACAACAGATGAACCCTAAACGCAACAGACAGGAAGAAATAACAAAAATCAGAGCAGAAATCAATGAAATAGAAACAAAGAAAACAATACAAAAAATCAATGAAGCCAAAAGTTGGTTCTTTGAAAGAATAAACAAGATAGACAGACCTCTAGCCCAGTTAACAAAAAGAAAGAAGGAACAACTCCAAATCAATACAATCTGTGATGAAAAGGGAAATATCACAACGGACAAGGAAAAGATCAAGAAAATTATATGGGAATATTACAAGAACCTATATTCTACCAAGTTTGAAAATCTAGAAGAAATGGATGAATATCTGAAATCTTGGGAATCACCAAAGCTTGGCCAAGAGGAGACCAGCAGCTTAAACAGACCCATAACATATGAAGAAATAGAGGATGTAGTAAGAAGCCTCCCAACTAAAAAAAGCCCAGGCCCAGACGGTTTCACAGCAGAATTCTATAAAACATTTCAAAAAGACCTACAACCATTATTTCTGAAACTGTTTAGAAGTATACAATCAGAGGGAATTCTCCCAAATTCCTTCTATGAAGCCAACATCACTCTATTACCAAAACCAGGCAAAGATACAACTAAAAAGGAGAATTATAGACCCATCTCCCTCATGAACACAGATGCCAAAATTCTAAACAGAATACTGGCAAATCGCATACAGACCCACATCAAGAAGATCATCCATCATGACCAAGTTGGATTCATACCAGAGATGCAGGGATGGTTCAACATACGAAAATCAATAAACATCATCAAACACATAAACGGAATCAAAGACAAAAACCACACCATCATCTCAATTGATGCTGAAAAAGCCTTTGACAAAATCCAGCATCCCTTCATGCTTAAAGTCCTAGAAGGAATTGGATTGGAGGGATCATTCCTCAATGTAATCAAAGCCATATACAGGAAACCCACAGCCAATATCATCCTAAATGGGGAAATGACGGAAACATTCCCTTTAAAGGTAGGAACTCGGCAAGGCTGCCCCCTATCACCACTCCTCTTCAATATAGTGCTTGAAACACTTGCTAGAGCAATAAGGCAAGAAAAGGATATTAAAGGAGTACTAATTGGAAAAGAGGAAGTCAAACTATCCCTATTTGCTGATGATATGATTGTTTACTTAAGGGATGCAAAAAACTCCACCAGAAAACTCCTAGAAACGATTAACAGCTTCAGCAAAGTGGCAGGATACAAAATTAACCTTAGAAAATCAATGGCCTTTCTTTACACCAAGAACAAGCAACTGGAGAAAGAATTCAAAGAGACCTTCCCACTCACAATAGCCTCAAAAACAATAAGATACCTAGGAACAAACCTAACCAAAGACACCAAAGACCTCTACAACAAAAATTTTAAACCCTTAAAGAAAGAAATTGAAGAAGACCTCAGAAGATGGAAAAACCTCCCATGCTCATGGATTGGGAAAATTAACATTGTAAAAATGTCCATTTTACCAAAACTCTTGTATAGATTTAATGCAATCCCAATCAAAATCCCCAAGAGTTTCTTCACAGGCTTGGAAACAAAAGTTCTTAAATTCATTTGGAGAAACAAAAGACCCCGAATAGCCAAATCAATCCTGAGTGAAAAGAGCTACACAGGAGGGATCTCTATACCAGATTTTAAACTATACTACAGGGCTATAGTCATAAAAACAGCCTGGTACTGGCACAAAAACAGACCTGTTGACCAATGGAACAAAACCGAAGATCCAAATCTGAGCACATACAATTTCAGCCATCTCATATTTGACAAGGGGGCCAAGAAACCACAATGGAGAAAAGACAGCATCTTCAGCAAGTGGTGTTGGCAAAACTGGATCACCACTTGTAGAAGAATGAAATTAAACCCCTACCTCTCGCCCTGTACAAAAGTCAACTCCAGATGGATTAAAGACCTCAACGTGAAACCCCAAACTCTGAAGGTGATAGAAGAAAAAGTTGGCAGCAGACTACAAGACATAGGCGTAGGAAAAGACTTCCTAAATCAGACAGCAGCTGCACAAGAATTAAGGTCGACAATTGACAAATGGGACCTCATTAAACTCAAAAGCTTCTGTACATCAAAAGAAACAATCAAGGAAGTGAAGAGAAATCCCACAGAGTGGGAGGAAACCTTCACTGCAGAAACATCTGACAAAGCATTGATTTCCAGAATATATAAACTACTCAAAAAACAAAGAAGAAAGAAAACAAATGACCCACTCAATAGATGGAGCAAAGAGCTGAACAGAGACTTCACAAGTGAGGAATTAGAGATGGCTGAGAAACACCTTAAGAAGTGTTCAACATCACTAATCATTAAGGAAATGCAAATCAAAACCACTTTAAGATATCATCTTACTCCAATAAGATTGGCTAGGATCAAGAAAACAAATGATACCAAGTGCTGGAGAGGTTGTGGGGAAAGAGGAACACTCATCCACTGCTGGTGGGAATGTAAACTCATACAGCCACTATGGAAAGCAGTGTGGAGAACCCTTGGAAGACTTGGAATGAACTTGCCACCCAACCCAGCCATACCACTCCTGGGCATGTGCCCACAAGACTCATCCTACCATAGAGGTACATGCACAGCCATGTTTATTTCAGATCTCCTTACAATAGCAAGGAGCTGGAACCAACCCAAGTGCCCCTCAACTGACGAGTGGATAGAGCAAATGTGGTACATCTACACAATGGAGTTCTATACAGCAGTAGAGAAAGATGACATCATAAGCTTTTCACGTAAATGGATGGAACTAGAAGATATCATGCTAAGTGAAGTAACACAGTCCCAGAAAAACAAATGAGGAATGGTATCCCTCATCTGTGGATGCTAGTGCCAATTACCTAGTTGTAAGTATTTCTAGTGCATGGGCCCTTGAGCTTTTGTTCAATTAGTTGGGAGTGCTGCATAATGGAAGCAACAACAACAACAGAAAGGACTGCATCAAAGAACTGACTGAAACAGTCAACTTCTGCTCAAAACAGTCAACTTCCACATGTAGAATTTTCAGAAAGACTGAGAAAGAGATGAAAAGCATGTTTGGCAGACTGCATGAGCTCTCGTGGGGTGGGGGGGTATGGTGGGGGACACAGGTCTAGATTTGATTACCATAATCTTGTACAATAAAATATATAAATAATAATAAAAAAAACAACAACAAAAATCAAGATGGTAATGATGGTAACAATTTCTCAAGGGGAATATCTAGCCAGTCTTTAATTAACTAATGGGCATAAGAACTATAAAAGAAAATTTTATTAAGAGCTAGATATTGAGAAATCTTTAAAGCAGGTTTTCATGCCAGGCCTGGAGAGGCATCTCCAAGAACCTGGAGGAATATAGTCATTAAAATCCACTTTGGAAGGTTTGCAGTTTAAAATTCTACATTTAAAAATAACATACTTATATAGAGAGGTATTTCAGTAGAGATTTATACAGAAATATAAAATAAACATATAAGTTAATGGACTTGATTTCTCTGAAGTGATAGTCTAGTCATATAATTTTAAAGAACAAAGTGTATATTTGGTTAAAATGTATTTGGCAGGTATTCCACTTTGCCCAAGCTTTGTCCACATATTATAGGATATTTTAAGACTTAGTAAAAATGTCTATATTAGGTAAATTTGGTTGATGGTTTTGGTGGAAATGGTAATACAGTTGAACTAATTGGGAATATAAAATGCTAATTCTTTTATTTATAATTTGTATTGAATTTACAACAACTTTGGGGTTAAGGTACATAAATGGTCTCTATATTTTTCTGTGTTATACAGTATCACCTTGTAACATTTTCCTTTACTTGTAGGACAATTTAAAGAAATTAAGTTTAGGTTTACTTCCCAAATAAATAGCATACAGTCAATGATAAACAGTTTGGGTGAATTTAATGAAAACTTACACCTTGGTTCCTGTTTATGGGTACGTGTAATACAACTTAGGCATCTATAGGTCAAAATATAAAAATTTAAAAAACAAAAAGAGGGAGGTGGTATAGTACTCCTTTTGGGATACAAATGGAAAACTCTGTATTCCAAACCTTTTGATAAATTTTTAATTTTGGGATCTTGAACCTAACAATGGGAGGAGATTTGTATGTTACCACAGGTAAAAACACCAACCTAAATGCCTGAAAATGTGTGACTTCTGGCTGTGCAGGCTGGACTGGGAAATGCCAACAGAGAAGCTAACCCATCTGACCACTAAAGGAAGAGGCACCTCAGACTGCCTGAGTCACAGACACTGAGTATCTCTCTGATTTCTATTTGGGATAACTGTTTATAATGTGCCCTAATGAAGTTTACCTTCCAGATGCTGAGAAACCTTCCTACCTCTCCCTTTTATAGGAAAAAGAAAATCATGATGGTAATGAAGTCATTCCCTAACTGTAAATTAGAGCCAACTGTTATAGTGGTGATTTCTTATAAAACAGATATAACTGCCTTCTTTAATTGACTGATAGACATAGGAACTGTGAAAGGATAATTCTCTATTCAGAGCCAAATACAATAGTCAAGTCTTTATAAACTGTATCATTAAGCAAAATATATTAATACAGGAGAGCTCTGATATCAACAATGGATTATACTGCCAAGGAGAAGTTGGCTAGGGGATTCAAGCCCCCAAAATAAAGGCCTTTTGCCTATAAAGTGGGATACCTGCAAGGAGAGAGGCAGTAAGACCCTGTTGTTGAAGACCTGGTGTAAGCATGGAAAAATATTTTGACACCACACTTGCAAGTGTACAGTCATCTCTGAAATGCCATAGAGCATTACCAAAAGCCACTAAATTAATTGCCAAGCATAAGGCCAATTAATATCCAAAAAAATCCCCAACCATGAATTGAACCAATTGTCAAGCATAAGCAATGAATATAAGTAACATTCATGAAAAACCAATTACCAAGTATCTATGTCCAAATTTTGAACAACCCAAGGTTCCCATAGTCCAATTGGAGAAGTTTGTATGCACAAGCATGTTGATCAGATAAGAGTCCAGTCTGTATTGCTGTAGTCTCCACCGCCCTTACATTCTATCATGCCTCCTCTTCCACAGGTTGTTCCCTAGGCTTTGAGAAAGGGGCACAAGTGGGTGAGAAGCAAAACAGCCTATTTTCTCTGGAGATGTCATTTTGGACTCTAGTCTGTTCAGGTTATTCCCCTTCATGGGTTGACAGCTTATCCAAAAAACCCAACCATGAAGTGAACCATTTGTCAAGATTCACTTCATGGTTGGGATTTTTTGGATATTAATTGGCTTTAGGGTGAAAATAAAGTTTCAGGTCTGACCTGTCCCCCCACTGCCTGGCACTCAAAATAGGTTTGAGCAGCTGTGTATTCAAAACTCAGGTTCCTTTGTGTTGTTAGCCTCACCCATGGGCTACCCTGCCTCTCAGAAAAACTTTAAAAAAATAAAATTTAAAGGGCGAGATGTGGGAAAATTTAGTTAACCAATGGGATGGGGTTAACCATGGGGTGCACATGGTGTGCTTTCCTGCGTGTGTTTTCCACATGGATTGTCCTGGGATTAAATGCCCCCCCTCACAAATCTCGGTGAGACCTTTACATACATATAATTCAATAATGGTTTATATTTCATTTAAATATGTAGAAGACTCTTTTGCATTGATAGTAGGTGTTTATTCACAGGTCACCTGTGAAAGTCAATAATTACTTCCACTTTGCTGATACATCTAAGAGACAGAATAATTTGTAGAGGACTGCATGGGCCATGAAAGGCAAAGGTGAGATTAATCCTCTGATCTCACATATTGTGGCTACATCAGTGTTCCTAACAGGTAATACACACACACACACACACACACACACACACACACACACAAAATATAATCTTCATATATATATATATATATATATATAATCTTCTTACAATACTCTTGTAAGTTTAGTACCAAGACCCATCACAGATATTCAAGTCAGAAATGGTCAAGTATTATACCTTATGTAAAATGGCATAATATTTGTAGATGACTGTACTAGTCACTTTTCTGTTGCTGTGATAAAACCACCATGACCAAGGGAACTTATGAAAGGAAGAGTTTATTTGAGCTTACAATTGATGGTTCCAGGGAATTAAGAGTCCATTGTGGTGGGGAAGCACGGTGGCCAGGGCTGGAGCAGAAAGTCGAGATTCACATCTTCCAATGAGCACAGGAAACAGAGAGAGAGCCACTGGAGACTAGCAAGTCTTGTTAAACTCTCTAAGCCTACCCCCAGTACTTCCTCCAGCATGGCCACACCTTCTAAGACCCCACAAAACAGCACCACCAACTGGGGACAAAACGTCTGAATACTTAAATCCTATGGAGTACTTTCGCGTTCAAACCACCACAATAACCTGTGCATGTCCTCTACATACTTTGAATCATCTCTAAATTACTGACAATATTTGTAATATCTAGTATAATATCAATGTTGTGTAAATTTTTATGATTTTATTTTTAAGGAGTAGTGATAAGGAAAAGCTCTCTGTGCATGTTAAATATAGATGAAATATTTTTAAGAATTTTTTATGCAAGATTGGTTGACTCTGGATGTGGAACTCTTGGTGTAGAGAAATCACTGTTACATGCTCATGTATGTTTTATAGGGATGTGTTTTATATGTGTATGTGCATGTGAATACATGTGTTTAAAACGGGGTCCACAGCCAGGGGTCCTTGTGCACCCATGGCCCTGGTATTGCTGCAGATAGGATTTATCAGCTGGCCCTGCAGTCTCAGCTGCCTCCTAAAGGTCTGCTTCACCAAGCAGTCTTCCAGATGACTGGCTCGGCCATTTGGCTTTTTCAAGATTCACTTTTACAACAGAAACAACCAGATGTGAGGCCAGTCACTTTGGCTGGGCTACTCCAACTCATCTAGCACATTCCAGGGGCCCAAAGAGAAAGAAACTAAGAGGACCTCATGTGCCAAGGAGCAAGGTCCAACAGCAGAGTGTACCTGCCACTTTCTCCTATTCATCGACGAAGTAAAGAGATTCAATGAACTAAACCAGTGTGCTAATCATATGCAAGAGACCACCATGTCTCATTCCCAAAGTGGCTGATAGAAGAAAACAAGATCCAAGTACCTGACATGAAACCATATTGCCACCATGCTAGAAATGCTACCTTCCTCTCCTTGCTGCAGACACTGGAACCTGCATTAACTCTGCCCAACAAGCAGGTGAATTATTTCCTATTAATCTTTCTTTAGCACTAGTACATTTTGTTTATATGAATTCCGTCCCAGTGGCATCTCCCTCTCTGAGAACTGCCCACAGAAGCCATATTGGCACCATGTGACACAGCTCAACCTCCAGATACAGATGACTGGTGGGACTGAAGTTTCCCTATTCAGCACCCAAGCCACAGTGACAAGCCCGTGAGCAGCAGGCTTCCAGGAATCTGACACGAGGTAGAGAGGTCTGGTCTGCTTTGGGAGCAGGTCGGAATGGAGCCAGGGCAGACCTGAAGCACCCTGGGCATGCCAGAGTATGGGACGCCATTGACAAAGGAAGACAAAAAGAGATGCAGCTCGGGGAACGGAAGCATGCAGAATACTCAGTCCCCAGAGGCAGGCAATGACCTTCCACCATGACCATTCTTGGCTTTTCATTTCTGTGTTCATCCCTCACAAACCTAGCTATAACTTGTCACTTTACATTTCTTGAGGTCTCTGCCATGCCCTTCCAAGAGAGTCTCCGTTTTGTTCAATGTGTTTTGGCTGAGTTCTTCCTTGCTATTCAATAGCACTCAAATAAAAATGTTCATCTGGGGATTGGATAAATGGCTCAGTGGTTTAAGAACACTAGATGCATCTGCAGGACCCAAGTACAGTTCCCAGCACCCACATGGCAAGCTAACATCCATTCATAATTCCAGTTCCAGGGGATGTAATGCCCGTTTCTAGCCTCCAAGGACACTGTATGGTCTTAGTGCACTGACATACTTGCTGCCAAAACATGTATAATAAAAATAAATTTAAAAAATGCTTATCTGTTTCTGATGCTCTGAGATTTCTAGAACATTCCTAATACCCTCTTCCACTTTGGGTGAAGATATACCCGTTCTGGTACCCCATGATCTGGTACCATCTAGTTTATAGTCTTAATGAAAAGGAGGCTATAGTAAAACTCTAAACAACAGAATATCTTAACAGCACTGTGCAAGAAAGATGGCCACAGAAGTTTATTATATACTTAAGGATCTCAGTTTCTAAATCACCTCAAAATGAGCCATTCATATTTCCCTTAAAGATGCAAATATCTGTATATTGCATTTTAAAAAGTCATTGCACATGCAAATATTATGGGGACATATGACAGACCCATCTAGCCAAGAGTGACAGCTGGTATTGCTCTGTTCTTTAATATTTAAATAACATTGGTTCAAAAGTATATACTGCTTCTGTTTTACAGTTCAATGTTTCCCCAAGTTCTGTGACTTTCCAGGGATTCTGTACTTAGTCACCTGGGTTTCTCTCTTTGCCTTTATGATATCTCCCCAACCTTTATACTTTACTCATCTTTTGACTGAAGCCAATGCCTAGCCTTTGCTATCTCTTAGATGCCATTGTTATGAGGATATTACTTGAACAGCTACTTTTCCTATAAGGCATGGCATCTTCTAGCAGCCTGAGCAGGCCTCTCTTCCTGCACCTGAAGCTCCTACAGAAGAAAATGCTTCTCCTGTTCCCTTCCATTCCCTTCACCCCCACCTGACCCCTAATTCTGGGGAGCCATGCATCTCTTCCCCTTCCACTCATACTTACCCTTAATTACAAATACACAGGCATTTAGCTCTCACTGACATACCCCCAACTCATTTAGACAATCCTCAAAGGGCCTCTGATCATATTCATAAAGGATTGTTAAGGCCTGCTTTTCAACAAGCACAATTTTCACCCTGTGTAGAATTCTGTTTCCAACATCTAAAATAGCATGACTTCCTTCCCTTTTACATGGGAAACTGGGAATGCGGCTGCCTCCAAGTGCCCCAGGATTCCCACAGTCCCTAATCTCCTTTCCAGCTTTCTACCCCAACACCTGTCTCCAGACATCCCCCACTCAGCTTCCTCAAACTCTCCACAGCAGAAAGCCCTAGATGGGCACCTTCCCACAGACCTTTCCCTCTGCCAGGAATACCTGACCTTTACAACTGTCAAAGTCCTCCTCATCCTTCTACACTCAACTCAAATGTCACCTTCTCTGAGACTTCCCCTAATTCCCTGTACCAAGAAGGAATTAGAAGCTCAGTTCCTGTACTCCTTTAGGCCTTTGTTTCCACGGCAGGAGAGTTTGCCCTTGTGTATTGCACGTAGCCCTCTAACACCGTCTTTTCTTTTCCCAACTCACTCAGGGCATGGGGCTTTTGCATCCCTGGGTCTGTCATTGAAGCTGTCTCCAGTCACTGCTGTGCAAGTGTGATTTAAATGGCCATACAAATGAAGAGTGGGTGAGAGCAATTTGGTGCCTACTGTGTATCTTAGCCCCCTACATGTACCCATTTGTTCAATTTATTTCTGTGCTTCCTCTCTACAATATGATGAAGCAGGAAACAGTATTGGATGATTTGATTTACATGTGTGCATCCTAAGACTCATCAACGTTTAAAAACTTGTTTAGGATCACTCAAGCAGAAAGACTTGAAGCTGAGATGAAACCACTCAAGCTCCTAATAATTACACTGTTGTGCTAGTTAAGCTTAATTGTCAATTTGATTGGGTTAAGACGCCTGGGTGATTAATAAATCTCACTAGTATGTGAGTTGGTAATGGTTTTTCCAGAGATGATTAGATCGTAAACACTCTGATCTAATGAACGGGTTAATCCCTTGACAGACTCACAGTGCGATGTTGTGACTGAGAGGTAGTGAAGACCAGTACTAGGGCTAGTTGGAGGAACTAGGTTACTAGACACATGTCCTTGGGGGCCACATCTTGCCCTGAAACTTCCTTCTATGCTTTTTCTCTACTTTCTAGCCACTAAGATGTGAACTACTGGATTCCAACTCACCCTCCCTGCTATAATAGACTTATACTGATACTTCTGAAACCGTGAGCTGAAATAAGGGATTTCTCCCTTAAGTTGTTTAAAACAGGCAGTAGAAAATGAAGTTATACAACTGGACTCTGAGAAATGAAATTAGGGGTGAGTGACATGATGCAGCACTTCTCACGGACTGTGGCAGACCATCACTAGAACGCTGTGCTGATAGACTGCAAGAATCAAAAGAAACCAAAGCTATACTGTATTCTACCATAGCCATCATTATTAGGGGGTCTAGAGTCAGCTTGAGTGGGAATTCCTGCCCTGTTTTTCACTAGAGGAAGAAAAATATAATTTAAATACTCAGAGCCCCATTTACTGTAGATATCTTTAATCTTCTATCACCATGGAATGCAATCTGAGAGAAGCATATACACATACACATATTCATACATGCATGTACAACACACAACACACTAATGACAGCAGGCTCAGTAAATGCTTTAAGCCCTGAAGATCAATGTTACTATGAGGCCACTGGTTGTCATAGGAACTTGGGGTTTGCTCTGGCCACAAGAGCCATAGTATGTTGTCTGCATCCAATAAACAGAATAAGAGCCCAGAACCATAGTGGAGGGTCTCTGCCTGCTGGGCTAGCCAGTTTGGGAGGAAACTGATATTTCTCCAATACTCTAATGACACTTGAATTATGCTTTGTTTGCCAAAAGAAGTGTCAGCCTCTTTGTAAAATCAAACACTAAAGCCTTCATAAAAACATTTCAGCTCCATCAGCCAATATTGACATAAGGACACTGAGAAGCCTGTGTATGGACAGTTTATTTGAGCCCATGGAAACAAATGTTTGTTGCTCTCATTCATTGTTGGAGTGAGCTACAGTGGCCCACATGGACTTGCATGGACACCTGGAGTGAGAGACATAAGGGCACATATGAGAACACATATAAGAGAGTTCTAGTCAGCATATATCTGAGATGTTTCTGAGCTTTTTCTAAATACTATAGATAAAATGGATATTTGACTGTATTAGTTAGCTATTGTTACATAACAAACCACACCAAAAATGTATAAAATAATTAATAGCAATGTATTATTTCTCACAGGACTACAGTATGGCTGAGTGTTTGGCTGATCCTAGGTAGGCATGCTTCTGCATCTCTGGTCAGTAGACAAGTCGAGCTGATCTGCTATAACCTTGGCTGGAATTATTCTGTTCTGCAGCATGTGAGTTTTCATTTTCCAGGAGGTTAGCCTAGGCTTGTTCTTAAAGAAACAATAGAAGCTCAAGAGGAGAAGTGGAGCACACTAGGGCTCTTGAAGCTCTAAACTAACACACCATCAACTTCTGTCACTTTATTTTGGCCAAAACTACCCGTTAAGCCAGCCCAGATCTCAAGAGTGGGAAGTAAATATTGCCTTTTGATGGGCTGTATTCACAGTACAATCAACTTTCTACACCACTCAACAGAGTGAGAATCGAATTAAAATTTGTTAACCATTTAAGACTCGGTGTTGCCTGGTTATTTTTATACCCATTTTATGAGGAGGAAATCAATCATCAGAGAGGTTAAATAACTTTATCACTATCAGAAAGCTGGAAAGTAGTGAGCTAAAGTTTGAAACAAACCTCCCATAAGTCTGCGTGATGTCTCTGCTTCACCAAATGGACCTGCCAGCTCACTACCTGTCTGCAGTGTTGATCCAAAGAAGTAGATGTGCCTGGCATTGGGTGTTCACAAGGAACATGACAGGAGGGAGGACTGGCCAAGGCTACAGGGAATAGGCAAGCCCCTGGTGACCAGGCAGGCACAATGGGAACAAAAGTGCCTGAGGGAGAGAGCCCTGGGTCCAATGTACAATGAGTGTACATCTCTTTCCTTACCTGCCAGAAGGTGCCCTCTCAAAGCTGTATAAAGGTAAAGCAAGCTTGGATTCTTAGTTTCAAATGCAAGCTTTGTCACTGGGTATTTACCCTCAAACAGGTTTTTCTGCTTGCTGCCATTTGTCTTCTTTTCCTCATTGATACAATGGGAACAGCAAGGGTTCTTGTCTCACAGGGTTGCTGTGTGAATTAAATGAATTAACATCTGCGGAGCCTTTAACAAACCTGATACGTGATAAGTGGCATATAATAACGTCTGACTAACCATGTATATCTACAGTGTCTTTGAACTAGAAGATGTCATGCAAGGCCAATGAACTAAGCCCACTAAAGAAACTGATGAAGAGTCAGTCACAGAAGTACTTGGTAAATTGCACATTGCCTTTAGGAACCAAGGCAGGGCAGTCGACAGGCTTAGAAAATACCCACCCTGACTGCCAGCTCTGCTTGTGCTATTCAAAGAGCACTATGGTATACAAAGACACACACATAATGCCCACAGAAATAGTTGATTGTAATTAAAGAAATAGATGTTAAGAGATGAACTGTTTCCTGCTCAAATTCCTTTGTTGAAATCCTTACCCTAACCCCAGTACCTCTGAATGTGACTGTATTTGAGGACAGTCTTTAAAAAGTGACTGAAGTAAAGGGAGTTCATATGGATGAACCATAATCCGATATGACTGGCAGCTTTAGAGCAAGAAAGAATTAGGACAAAGACACAGAGGGAAGATGGTGAGAGATGTGGACAGAAGCCAGCCATGTATAAGCCAAGGTGGGACGGCCCATCTCCAATACCCTCATCCTACATTTCCAGCCTCTGGAATACTCTGAGGAGCCAGCCTCTCCTGGTTTCTTATGACATCCTGAGAAGATTAACACAGTTGCTAAGGGGCTGTTCAAGTTATAGCGGTTTTATATAAAAGATTCTGAGACTCCCACATCCTGCTTGCTTTCCCCTAGTTGAGAGGCCTGCAGAATATAGAAGAAGTGGAAACTGTATACGATCCTCAGAACTGAGAAATTTGAGAGGGTTTCTCTTCTCACTCCATGAAGCCTTCTCTGGCATAATCGTTTTGTTCTTGGTTGAACCTTTCTACCTCGGATCCTCTGTGTTGGCCTTTGGCTTCAACTCACACCCTTGGTTTTTCTCTCTGGCATCCTACTCCTCCCAAACCTCCCTTCCTGGTCTTCCCATCAGCCCACTGTATGAGACTCCCACTCTCAGAGACTCCTGTGTGCTACACCTGCTTTCCCTACATCTCCCTACTTTGGGGCTTGAAAAGTATGAAAAGAGAACGTTTTGCTTATATCCATTATACCCGCTGATTCCACGAGACTCCTTGGCTTGTAATTCACTTCCCATTACCATGAATAGTTGAAATTTTTAAGGTTAATGATCCAGCAGCTTATAAGACAGGAGGGCTTTGAAATCAAACAACTCCTGCACACAGGAAACCTGGGAAACAAAGTGTATTATGCTGCTCCGTAGCATCTGAGAAAGCTAACTTGTCCTTTGGCACCTACTACAGTCATCTAGAACCCATGACTTCTAGCTAATTTGCACATTGAAAAAATTTCCCCACGTCCTCTCACTTCAGCCAGTGTCTCATGGTTTTTTTTAAATGATGTGTGTGTCATGACTCAACTTGTTACAGCTCCTGAAGGTGAGGTTAGAGTTTGTTGGATTTGACAAGATTAAATTTTCTTAAACAAAATGGACTACAGTGGACAACAAAGAGAAATGATGCTGTTTTATAACATGGATTAAAACCACATTTTTTACACTAATCACAATTAAATCTGAGAGCTTGTTCAATCACAAAACAAGCAGAGTACCAATGTTCTCATTTATTACTTTCTTAAATTTCCTGTAAGATATGCATTTTCCTTCCCTGTCTCTCCTGCTCCAACCCATTTTCTTATCTGCAAGATGAAGTCAGTGCAGTCACCCTAATATTAAAGAGTGAAACTCTAAGGTGAGTAACGCCTTATATTTTTGTTTTCCATGGATCACTGATTCTTTTTTAGATGTGGTTGTGTGTGTGTGTTTATGTGCACACGAGTGCTGAAGCTATGAGAGCTAGAAGGCATTGGAAAGGGAGTTTCAGGCAGTTGTAAAGGGCCAGATGTGAATGCTGGGAACTGAACTTGGGTTGTCTGCAAAAGCAAGTCACGCTTGACTACTGAGTCATCCCTCCAGCCCCAGATCACTGACTGTTAATGGAGAATCTGTACATAGGATATTTACTAGTCCAGTTGATTATCAATGTCTTCCATCAAGTTTTATGCTTATTATTTTTATAAGATTTTATTTTTAATATAACTTTTATTAATGTTCTTTTATATTTTCATACACGTATACAATACATTCTGGTTACTCTCAGGCACTGCCGTCTCCCATCTCCATCTGGCCTGAGTCAGTTACCCTCTTACAAGTTCCTTTGTCACATTCATGCCTTTTTGTTTCATTTTGTGACCCACAGGGGCATCTGCATAGCCATGAATCTATCCACTGGAGTCTGGTGGCCTCATGTGATTACACAAGTGAAGGCAATGGCGACAACCTCTCCGCCACAATCTACCAGTAGCCTATAGTTCAGCAAGTTGGGGAATGGTCCTGTGAGTCCCTCCCTGATCTATTCTTGGCTGATGTTAGGCCCAGAGCAGTAACCACTGCTGCTGTAAAATCATGATTGCATTGGCTGATTCATGCCCAGAGCTGTCTGTAGTCCTTTTCCCTTTCTTCCAGCTCCTACATTCTTTCTGCTCCATCTTCTATGAAGTTCCCCAACCCTTGGAGAGAATGGTGTAAATGTCCTGTTTAGGTTTTGAGCACTCAGTTGTCACTTATTTTCAGGCCCCTGAGAAATGGTGAATCTCTCTATTAACCATTGCAAAGAATAGCTCCTCCAACAAAGGCTAGATGTAACAATTATCTGTTGGCATAAATATAACTTTTTAGAAGACCTTTTGTTACCATGACACATTAGCTAAACAGTAATAACTTCCCCTTTAGAATCTGACAGCTCTTCAATTATGGACTTTTGACTGGGTTTACTGTACCAAGTAATTGAATGAATTTCTTCCTGGGGAGCAAACCTCAAATCTAATCAGATTTGCAGTAATTCTAATACATTTAAAGATACAATGCTATAAAAATGTTAGTATCGGGGCTGGAGAGATGGCTCAGAAGTTAAGAACATTGGCTGCTCTTACAGAGGACCTTGGTTCAATTCCCTGCACCCACATGGTGGCTAACAACCATCTATAACTTCAATTCCAGGGGACTCTGGCATCCTCTTTTGGCCTCCCTGGGTATTGCCCAACATGGGTGTACTTACACACATGCAGACAAGGCACTTCTACACATAAAAAACTAAGTAAAATGTTTTGTAAATGTTAATATTGTATCTTATCCATACTTTTTGTGTTATTTTTATTTTATATGTATGAGTGTATTGCCTACATATATGTAAGTATACTCATGTTGTGCAGTGCCTGTGGAGGTCAGAAGAGGGTGTTGCATTCCTTGAAACTGCAGTTACAGAGTTGCAGATATCCAGCTACACTTTGAGATGTAGTAACCCTTGATTTATTTGGGAAATTGACCATCTATGCCAAATGAAATTTAGATTTTCACCTACTTACAAGGCCTTATATTTTTCTTCTAATTTAAGCTATTCTCACTTGTACAATTTCAATTATATAGAGGCTTATCAACACATCATATATTTTGTTGAACATGTACATGTTTGTTTGTTTTTTGTTGTTGTTGTTTTGTTTGTTTTTGAGACAGTGTCTCCCTGTAGTCCCAGCTGTCCTGGAACTCACTCTGTAGACCAGGCTGGCCTTGAACTCACAAAGATCCACCTGCCTCTGCCTCCCAAGTGCTAGGATTAAAGGTGTGTGCCACCACGCCCGGCGAACGTGTACATGTTTGTATAAATTCTCAGTTTTTCTTCTCTAAAATGTGCTTCAATTCAAAAATTCTACAATTATTCTCCTAGCTTTTTACTTGGGTTTTTCATCTATAGATAATTTTGCTGTTAGTATATGGCTTCAGTTATAAGTGTCCTAGTAGTTTAAGGGATGTGAGATATAATATATATGAAAATAGATCTGTATCATCCTCAGTGCCTGGCGCTCTGTTTCATACAAGAGGGGTCAGGAAACATCTGAAGGTGTCCTAGTTTCTCTTTAATTGCTGTGACAAAACATACTGACTGACACCAACTTGGGGAGGAAAGGATTTATTCAGCTCACATCTCCTAGGTCGTAGTTCACTCAGGGAGTCCAAGGCAGGAACTCGGGACAGGAACCTGGAGGCAGGAGCTGAGGCACAGGCCATGGAGGGATGCTGCTTACTGGCTTGCTCTCCTGGCCCATGCCCAGCCTGCCCTCTTATACTATACACAACAACCTGCCCAGGGTGGCAGCACCCATAGTGGGCTGGGCCCTCCCACATTGCTCAGCAATCAAGACTACTCCACAGATATGCCCACAGGCCAGTCCAATGGAGCCAATTCCCCAATCGAGGCTCCCTTAACCCAGGTGTGTCAAGTTGACACCAAAGCTATCCAGCACAGAAGAGGAAAAAAAAAAAAAAAAAGAAGAGAAAAAATGAAAGGAGGTATGGGATAAATCATTTCTTCTTTGAAATGGACTTATCACCCATAGAAGCTGGGTACTTAGTGGAAGGAGCTGATGTCAAAGCCCAGTTGCACGGCAAGTTTTCCAGTGGTGCTGACATTCCAGATGTTGGCATTCCCATGGAAGGTGCAGGAGAGGGACTATGAAGAGAAGAAGGAGGAAAGCAATATATAGTACCCAATGTACTGGGCCATGTAGAGCTATGTTTACCAGTGATTTAAGAAAAAGCCTGATTGAACAAAGACCTCCATAGTGGTATGAAATTTTAATGGCTGTGCTGAGCTCCTTGACAAGACAGAGTCTACATGAAGTAAGGAAGGCTTTGTCGAATCTAGATGACTTGGCCAGCATGTGAAATATGTCTGTAGAGGAGTGAGGCAACCTTGAGGAGATATAAAAGGGACTGAACAGAAAAGGAAGTCTGCTTGGGTTAGTAGGAGGCAAATTTGGAAGAATCTGTGTAAAGCCAAAGTTCCTAAAGAAAAAAATGATAAAAAGTGAAATTCTGGAAGGCTTGAAAACCTGAGGAACAATTCACAAGTGGTATACAGAATAAAAATTTGAGGGAGGGGGGTAGAAAATGAACTCCCCCAAGTTAAACAGAGGACTTTTGCAGAGAAAAATCTATCTGGGGGTGGGAGCAGTTTGCCCTACTGGGGCCTCCCCTAGATGCCAGAGGATGTCAGTAAAAGAAAGCAGGTGCTATGACTACAGCCAGCAGGCAGGCCCAGGGCCTGCCTGACCCAGCTAATACACAAATACAACAGAGGCAAAAGGAGACCCATTCCTCCTTGGCCTTGTGCAGGGCTAGGCAGCTTGGGCCAGGCCAATGAGTCTGTCAAAACAAAGGAAATACAGGGAGGCTGTGGGTGAAAGCCTCAGGATACCGAGTGGGTTCAAGAAAATGACTACAGGTGCTGAAGAACTAACTGAATTAATGCCTCTCATTCATGCTGTTGTTTCCAATATGGATATTTTGAGACAATGATTGGCCCAAATAGATAGAATCTTCCCATGCTGTGTTGGACCTGGTTTATATTTGATTTAATACCTAATGTTAATGTCTGAGTGTTTTACAGATGTGAGACTGGTTGGAGACATATCCTATACAACTGAAGAAACAAAGACAAAAGGTGAATTCAGTAAGGAGGGGTACCAGGGCCAGGTATAACTATGAAACCTTATGAGCTTTATGATTAAACAAGACATATTAGTAGACAAAGGCTTCAGTACCAGCCATAGACTGCCCTGCTAGGAGCTATTAACTGGGGAGGCTCTGAAAGCCTTCAAAATAATGGTCATTTTGCCTATAACTTTGGGTGCACACAAGAAGTGTATAGTAAGCCCTCT
The DNA here is from genome assembly GCA_009823505.1 of Rhizomys pruinosus. NCBI lineage: Eukaryota > Metazoa > Chordata > Mammalia > Rodentia > Spalacidae > Rhizomys > Rhizomys pruinosus. Next base: position 686,574 of record VZQC01007082.1, read on the forward strand.
TGCTGAAGAAACTATGGGATGTACGCATGAGAAAGGAAAATTATACTGAAACCTTGCAATGCAAATGGACAGCTGACCTTCACAGTGCTAAAGAGCACCATGCAAATCGCTGGAAAGAAATTGTCTGCGAAGCTCTGTGGACTTCACATGCTGTAATTCTCCGAAGATGTACGTGCAATAATGGCCACCAAGGTGTGTGTACATCCACAGAGAGTCTAATTGGATCTATGTCCGGATCCTTTGGAGGGTAGGACGCATGACTGATACTGTAAGCATGGTGCCCTCTAGTGGTAGAAAACTTTCTTGGCCCCATTAAAAAGCTGTAATGCCAGGGTTAAGATACCATCCAAGCATTTACATTTGTGCTCACAGAGTAGCTTGTTTAGATGTCTGTGCTTCTATTTGTGTTTGATTTAGTAGAAATAAAAGGGAGACTCTGGAATGAGCCATTGGCCCACTGAAGGCAGAAATTGGACAGACCCAAGAATTTGATGTGTCACCTCAAAGACTCCCATCTTTTTAAGGCCCAGCGACTCTTGCAGAAGAGGTTGGTACATCCAGTTTGTAAGGATCAAAGAGGGGATGTTGAGTGTGGGATAAATAATTTCTTCTTTGGAATGGGCTTATCACCCAGATAAGCTGGGTGCTTTGTGGGAAGAGCTGATATCAAAGCCCAGCTGCACAGCGAGTTTCCCCGGCCAGTGCAGACATTCACGTGCTGGCATTCCCACAAGAGGTGCACAAGACTTGGGAATTCTGGGACTTTGGAATTCTGGAATTTGGGAGGGGCATATAAAAGGCCCACCACATGAAGCTGGGCCCTCACTCACCATCTTACCAGCTGTGTTGTATGGCTCACCTGAAGGTATGTTTCCTGACAGGACCAGCTACACTGTGTGGCTCTGGCGAATGTATGTTTTCTGCCATCACTTTGTAAGCAAGCCTAATTCAATAAATTCTCCAGTCTGAGATTGGAGAGTTCTTTCCCTTGCTTTGCTTAGCAACTGGGAACCAGAAACAGCAAAGGCTGTGTGGGATTGTGGGGCTCTGTGTGCATGGCTGTGAGGCTGTGGGTGCCCCAGGAGGAAAATTCCTCTGCCACAGGAAGGAAGGAGGGAAAGAAGAAAGGAAGGTAAGAAGAAAGGGAGGAAGGCAGGGAAGGAGGGGGGAGGGAGGGAGGGAAGGAAGGAAGGAAGGAAGGAAGGAAGGAAGGAAGGAAGGAAGGAAGGAAGGAAGGTAGAAGAAAGATAAAAAGAAGAAACAACTTGCAAAGGGAAAGGGAAGATAAAACATGATTCTAGATTCTGGAGTAAGATGGCAGATCAGAAGTTTCTCTTTGTGATGCAGGGAATGAGAATGATCAGGATAATAAAGGAAATTATATATTCTTATATATTATAATAAGGACTATTCCAAAGAGATAAAGATCAAAGAGAAACTCACATATAACCAAGAAGATGACAGAACAGCTGAAAAACACAAAGAGAGGGTGATGCAGCAACATGAGTGGGTGGCCCACACCTCAAGTCACAGTTCCTGAACAGGAAGAGAGAAGATCAAGTCTCTCCTCCAGGTGTCTCTAGTGAAAAGATACTGGACATACTATGCATAAGGCAAGCACACAATTCTCACAAGCCTCAGATTTAGTTAGAGGATTTGGTGAGACAGCCAACAGCTCCTTCTGCCTAATGGATTAGCATTCCAGAGGAGATATATTTCATCACCCCCCAAGTCTATTAGAGATGTGGTTGAATACCATCTTCAGAAGGAGCTATGGTTCAAGAATTAGGTACTTGGGAGGTCATTAGAAGAATAAACACAACTAGAATGGAAAACAGCTATAAAGAGCACTCATGGAGAGAGATGGCTAGATACGGACATGCTAAGTACAGGAAGCAAATAGCCAGGCATTGAAGGCTGCCGTAGTCTGTTACTGTCAATAGGAGCAGGTCCCATTACCCAAGAATAATTACAGAGACTGGTAGCAGCAAGCCTGAGGGTTCTATGTTGCCTGACTCCAAAACCACCTGCCTCCTACAAAGTTTACAGCTGCCAAGACTGGAAACTCTGAAACTCAGATCTCAAATTCAGCAGCTTCTTCCTTCCTGGAAGTTGTTCAATGCTGAGTGAAATTTAAAATGTCTGAGACCGATAATCCAGCACAGATTTTAATGCTCTACCTGCTTCCCCCACTCTCCTAGGCACTCAGGAGATACCTCCTTGGATTGGAGATTACCCACCCTGTGATCTACAAACTGGGCAGCCTTTGGAATGTGGGAGAATCTGCCTGATCTGGCTAAGGATGGCCAGAGGGGTCCCTAATATTCAACAAAGCACGCTCTAAAGTCAAGATAGTGCCCATCAGACATTGATACTTGTATGGGCTCTGAACCTCCCTAAATGGTAGGAAAAACAAGAGACTCTTAAGTTTAGCAGACAAAGCCATCTGCCTAGAAGTCTCCGGTATTAGAGGGCTCATTAAAAAGTCACTCCAATGGCTGTCTTTTTTTTTTAATTCCCTGTGTTTCCCCTTTTCCTTATTATAATTATAGTATTGTCTTCAAGCATTTTAAAAGAACTGTTTGTCTTATTGTCTATTCCTCTGTATACGCTTATCTAATTTTGTTTATGCATTTATATTATGTAACTAATGCATCTCTTTTAAATCTTTTTCTTTTTCTCTCATTTCCTAATATGTTTTATTTTTCCTTTCTTTTGTCTTTGCTTCTTTCTTTTTCCACCTTCCCTGAGTGCCTTTCCTTCAAGTCGTTAACTTTCTGTTTTCACTTATACCCTAAATACCCTTTAACTTCATAGCTTACTTTACATTATTTTTCCATTTTCCAGTCTGTGGACACTGGTGAAAGTAGTTGATTTTATTTAAGTTTTAGGTACATTTCTGTACATTGTTTGTTTGGTGTTATAGCTATTTATAGAGATTTGTTTATTCTTTTCTGAGTGGTACTGGAGATTGATTCCTCAGGAGAAAACTGCTGAATAAGGAAATCCTCAAATAAAACCAGAAGAGATATGCATACTGACATATGCACAAATCCCAACAAAGAAACCCCAAAACTATGAAGATGTAAGGCAACATTATAACTCCCAAATACCATAATTTTTCAATTATGGAAACACTTGCTACTGAAACAGCTGAAATGTTGAATAAGTAATTACGTAAATTAAAGAATACAATCTACTTGTGAAAACTTCAGTGAATTTAAAGAGATTATTAATAAGCAAATGCATGATGTAAAGAAATCAGCTCAGGATATAGATGAGAAAATCAACAAAACAGATAACAAAGCCAGCCACATAGATGGGACATTAAGCAAGGAAATTGAAAATTTGAAAACAAGGAGGGAAATATTGAAAAGGAAAATCTCTAATAAAAATACAGGTCAGGGAGATGGCTCCATGGGTAAAAGCATTTGGTGTGCAAGCCTGATTTCCTGAGTCCAATTCCCAGAGCTACTAGCAAGGAGAGGTAGAATTAGAAAAATCAGCCAGAAGACTGGAGCATGCTTCACAGTGGAAGAAACAAGAAATACCTTGTTTCAAGAAGTGAGAAGGTGATAACTGACTTCTAACATCTGTCCTCTGGCCTTCATGTACAAACTGGGCATATGCAAGCCCAGGTTCAGACACATCAAGTTTTTAACAATTTAGATTTAAATAACAACACAGAAACTAAGACTTCCTGGTGGAAGACTACGGGAGCTGAGATAAAACTGAATATTCAATTTTCTAATCAAAAGATACTGACTAGCAGATTAGATTAAAAACAGGATCACAAATGACTCACTCAAAAGATGGAGCAAAGAGCTGAACAGAGTCCACAAATATGGAAATAAAGATGGCTGAGAAACATCTTAAAAAGTGTTCAACATTACTAATAATTAAGGAAACGCAAATGAAAACCACTTTAAGATATCATCTCACTCCAATAAGACTGGCTAGGATCAAGAAAACAAATGATACCAAGTTCTGGAGAGGTTGTGAGGAAAGGGGAACACTTATCCACAGCTGGTGGGAATGTAAATTCATACAGCCACTATGGAAAGCAGTATGGAGAACCCTTGGAAGACTTGGAATGAACTTGCCACCTGACCCAGCCATACCACTCCTAGGTATATACCCACAAGACTCATCTCACAGCAGAGATACATGCACAGCCATATTTATTGCAGCTCTCTTCACAATAGTGAAGAGCTGGAACCAACCCAAAAGCCCTTCAACCAACAAGTGGATAGAGAAAATGTGGTACATCTACACAATGGAGATCTATGCAGCAGTAAAGAAAGATGGCATCATGAACTTTGCAGGTAAATGGATGGAACTAGAAGATACTATGTTAAGTAACACAGTCCCAGAAAAACAAATGATATATGGTGTCCCTCATTTGTGGATACTAGCACCAAGCCCCTAGTTGTAAGGCAAATTGAGCAATGTCAATGTTATATTCCTCTTTTTCTGAAAGCAACTGTGCTCTTATAATGTGAATCCCTTAACAGACTCTAGAATTAACCTACCACTTATTTTCAGACTTTGTAATCTTGGTATATGGGTAGAGGGTATGTAGGCACACTTTAGAGTAATATAATTTTAAAAAGGAAAAAAAAAGTGAATCCTGAAATATGATATGGAAATAGCATAGTTTATTTTCGGAAGACATAATTTAAGTATAGGCATGACATAAATATATGCATATGTTGAAACAATACAAATTGGAGGGAACAACAACAACAGAAGAACTGGGACAGGGAACCAACTGAAACAGTAAGGTTCTCCCAAGAACAGTGATTCTCTGCTTTGAAAAACTTTAAAAAGACTCAGAGAAAGATATGGGGCAGGTATGGCAGAATGCATGAACTCAGGTGGGGTGGGGGCATTGAAAGGGAAATGACTCCAAATTGGACTGAGAAATGATGTATGAAATGCACAAAACTTCAGTAAAATATATAAAAAAAACAGGATCCATGTATTTGTTGCCTGCAGGAAACATACTTCATCATCAAAAATAGACACTATCTTAGAGTCAAAAGACAGCAAAAGGTACTCCAAGCAAATGGAACTAGGAAACAAGGAGCTGTCCCTATACTTATATGAGACAAAATAAACTTCAAACCAAAAGTAGTCAGGAGAGATTAAGGGGATGGGGGGGTTCACACTAATTAATGGGAAAATCCATCAAGAGGAAATTATGGTCCTAAACATATTTCTACCAAATATGTATATATGCAATTTCATAAAATAAATATTATTAGGCATAAAGTCACAACTTAGATCCAACATAGTAATAGTAGGTGACTTTGATATTCCATTCTTACCAATTCACAGGTCATTTTGACCCCCCCCAAATTTAATAAATAGAGAAACATAATAGTTACATGACACCATAGATCAAATAGACTTAATAGACATCTACAGAACATTTCACCCTAACACTATAGAATATACATTCTTCTCAACAACCTATGAACTTTTCTCTAAAACAGATCATATATTAGAAAACAAAACAAGTCTCAACAAATACAGGAAAATTGAAATAATGTCTTGAGTTCTATTAGACCATGATGAAATAAAGCTAGAACTCAACAACAAGAAAACCACAGACAGTTCACCAGGTCATGGAGAATGAACACCACACACCATAGAATGATGAACGGGTCAATGAAGACAACAGGAAATGAATCAAAAGATTCCTGGAAATGAATGAAAATGAAGACATGGCATACCAATCAGATCCAATGAAAACAGTCCCAAGAGAAAACTTCATAGACGTAAGTACCTACATTAAAAACCAGAGAGGTCTCAAATAAATAACTTAAGAATGTGTCTTAGGAACTTGGAAAAAATGAGAAACTAAACATAAAAGCATGAGAAATCAAGAAATCATTAAAATCAAGGCAGAGATAAATAGAAATGGAAGAAACAACAGAAAGAAACTAAAAGAATATAAGCAGTAAAGGAAGAAGTCAGTTAATCCATATTCACAGGTGATATGACCCTATACCTAAAGACTTCAACAGAAAATTATTAGATCTGGTAAACACTTCCAGCAAACTAGCAGAATAAAAAAAAAACAATAAATAAAAATCATTAGCTTTTCTACACATCAATAATTAATGTGCTGAGAAAGAAGTCAAGATTTTCCATGCACAGTAACCTTCATAAAATATCTAGAAATGAACAGACAAGGAGGTAGATCTTGATAATGAAATCTTTAAAATGCCGAGGAAAGAAATTATTTCAGAATACAGTAAAATACAGAATGACTTCTGTGCTCATGGATCAGCCATAGTCATATTACAAAAATGGCTGTATTACCAAAAGGAATATATAGATTCAATGTAGTCTCCATTAAAATTCCCACGACATTCTTCACACAGCTACCAAAAAAAAAAAAAATCTTAAACTTTATATGGGTGCACAAAGGATCCCAAATAACCAAAGCAATTCTCAGCAGAAAGAAATGCAATAGGCATCTCAATATCTGATTTCAAATTATACTGTGGTGTCACTCTGCTACATGTAGAGGTGGACACTCAAACCCCAGCCACTGGATTACGGGGAAAAGGGAAGACGCAAGTCAGCCACCAGCAGCTGTCCTAAACCGTGGAGCCAAAGGCTAACAACCATCTAGCAATTACACCAGGCAATGCACTATTGGCACTCCCAGATCCTCCAGACTGCTGCCTGATTGGCGCTCTACAGTCTAATTCCCAGACTGCCGCCTGATTGGCATTCTACAGTCTAGTTCCCGTCCGGGCACTCACCACACATCACAGCTGGCGACCTGATAGGTCTCCTTCCAGTCCCACACCAGCTTCCAAGGTTGATGCCTGATTGACCATTGTCCAACCCACTAGTCACTACAACACAAGCCTCATGGACTAAGATTACACATGCAAATAACAGCCAGTACTCCCTGTCTGATGTAAGGACTGGTCTTTGTATTCACAGCATTCTGTTTTAATAGCCAGAGTGACATCACATCTCAGGGCCCAGTTTCAGACCCCATGCTTCATGTTCCATTATGTCACTAGTATTTATCAATGCCTTTGATCCTGCCTAAGGCCAGGTTTCAGTGTAAACAGACAAGCAGGGAATTTAGCACAAAAGAAGCCACAGGTGACTTTCTATTTCCCTACATTATACCACAAGTCATAGTAATTAAAACAGCATGGTACCAAGACAAAAACAGACACTTAGACCAGTAAGCTGGAAGAAGGGACCCAGAAATAAACTCAAAGTGCTTTACTCCTGAGTTTTTTGTTTTTTTTTTTTTAAGTATCAGAACATTCTTGGGGGAAAGGCAACCTTTTCAAGAAATAGTATTGACAAAATGTTTATGCACATGAAGAACGAAATCAGATCGCTATCTCTCACCCTGCTTAAAAAAGCAGCCAATTCAAAATGGACCAAAGACCTTAATATATTACCTGGCACTTTGAAACTGCTATAGGAAAACACTTCAAGAGAAGGACAGAGGTAAGGGCTTTAAAAGAATTCCAGTGACTCGGGAAATAATATCAAGAATTGAAAACTGAAACTGCATGAAATTTTAAACCTTCTACATAGCAAGTAAAACATTCAACAGAGTAAAAAGAGCCTATGGAATGTGGGAAGAATCTGTAACAACTACTCAGCTAACAGGGTGCTAACATCTAGAATTGAAGGGGCGTGAGAGGCAACAACACCTTAAAGGAAGTAAGGCAGATGGGCCAGGCTTGTTTACAACTGAGGGGCCCTTATCAGCTGGTCTTAAGTAAACAAAACCACTGCTAAAGGAAGTATGGTAGGAGGGACAGCTGGTCCTAAGTAAACAAGAGGGGGCTACAGGAAGTAAGGTGGGTGGGCCAGCTGGTCCTAAGTAAACAAGAGGGGGCTACAGGAAGTAAGGTAGGTGGGCCAGCTGGTCCTAAGTAAACAAGAGGGGGCTAAAGGAAGTAAGGTGGGTGGGCCAGCTGGTCCTAAGTAAACAAGAGGGGGCTACAGGAAGTAAGGTAGGCAGGCCAGCTGGTCCTAAGTAAACAAGAGGGGGCTACAGGAAGTAAACAAGACAGGGTTAAAGGAAGAAAGGTAGGCGTGGCCAGGGTTGTTTTGAAACTTTTCCAATTGGCTCTAGCTATTTGACCTTTAAGATGATTGGCTGTTCCCTTGTGGTCTTTGCCTTTATAAGCTCCTGTAGTGCTTGTAATAAATGAGATCAGCTGTGATTCACTCCACGTCTGTCTGAGTGTCTTCCGGACACGGGAGGCTGCGAGGTAGGGCAGAGTGTGTGCGGGTCTTGCCCCTTCCATCTGGTTGCGGTGTGGAACTCCGCATAGAATAAATAAAGAACTGTAAAACTTAAACACCCAATAAACCATTTAACCAATAAATGGACAAGTGAATTCAATAGATCATTCTCAAATGAAAAAGTATAAATATATGAAAAAATGTTCAACATGCTTACCTGTGAGTAAAATGTAAATCAAAACTACAATGAGATGCCATCTCACTGCAGTCAGAATGGTTATCAAAAAGCAAACATCAAAGGCTCCTTCAGAATTGACCAGAGTCCAAGTCAACAGCACCAGAGAGAGTGGACTGTTTTACCTCTCATCCACCTGTGCCCCTTTTCTAAGCCTAGGGAACAACCTTCGGAAGAGGGGGCGTGGTAGAATGTAAGGGCTGCGATTGGGGTGAATGGTGAAACTACAGCAATGTAGTCTGGACACTCATTTGATCAACTTGATTGAACAAACAACCTGTCACCCCCCACTGGATGGTGGGGCTGTAGGTGTTTGGGCACAACAGCCTGCAGATAGGTTTTGCATGAAGGATGCTTGTACTCATGGATTATCACTTATAGCTAAAAATGAAAAAAAAAAAAAAACTGAGAGAAAGATGCAGGACAGTTATGGCAGAATGCATGATCTGGGATGGGGTGGGGGTGGGGGGGAGGGAAAGGGAAATAAGTCTGAACTGAATTGGAAAAAATGTATGAAATGCACAAAGCATCAATAAAAACTAATTTAAAAAAAAAAAGATGTGAAGTAAAAAAATATAAGCTAATATAGTCACTATGGAAATCAGCAAGGAGTTTCCTTAGAAAACTAAAAAGTAGAGGTACAAAATAATCCAGCTACACCACTCCTAGGAAGACAAAGGACTCTAAATCATCATTTCCCATAAATACTTGCATATTCATATTTATTGTGTCACTATTCACAAGAGCCAAAGTAAGGACTCAGCCTGGATGTCTATGAACAAATGAATGGATAAAGAAAATGTGCTATGCGTACAGAATTGAATTTTACTCAGTCATAAAGAAAAATGAAGTTATATTATTTGTAGGGAAATTAATGGACCTGGAGATCATTAAATAAAAATAAGTCAGACTCATGAAAATGTTAAAGACTCATGAAAATAAATATAAATGTCATATCCTATATCAGAGTATTATATGTGAAAGCTTTATATATGTGAGTTATATTTATAAATTAGTTATTATATATGATATATATGAGAGCCATATATAATATGTATGAGAAACAGCAAAGCTGAAGGAAGACTATTTTGCAGGGGAATGGTCAGTGATAGAGAAGAGGGGTAAGGAGATAGGGTCATGTGAGGTGAATACAAGCAAGGTACAATGACATGCGTGTATGAAAATGTCACAGTGTAAATATATTATTCTGTAAGTCAACTGAAACAAATGCTAAAAAAAAAATGTGTTTCTAAACCTTTAGGAGGAAATGTTTTGTGTTACCCAAGATAGCAATAGTATCTCCTGAGTCTAGTTTATTTTCCGTATTTGTTAATATTGGTGAGCTGCATATCCTTTCCTGATAGCTGACTATTCTCATAAATTCTTGTTTCTCTTTTCTAGTTTGAGAGATATGTACATGTAGCTTTTCAATTTCCAAGCCTTTATTTATTTGCTGTTTATTTTGGAAAATTTGCAGTCATTAGTATTCATTGTCAACCTGACCTCCTAGGAGCAAGCCTCTGGACAAACCCATGAAGGAGTATTTAAATTAAGATTGGCCTCTGAAAATGTCTGTCAGTGATTACCTAGACTGAGTTAATTAATGTGAAAAGACTCATCTTAATTTTGCGCAGTCCTGATCAGGGGATCCTGGGCTGCATAGTGTAGAGAGTATGCCAAGTGCTTTCATACATGCATGCACTGCTCTTTGCTTCCTGGTAAAGGACAAGCTTTCTCAAAGCCCTGCCAGAATGACTTGCCTGCAATGCTGAACTGTATCCTGGAGATGATGATCTGGACCTTGGAGTAAAAAATAAACCCCTTCTCCCTTAAGCTGATTTTAAGTTCCAAATAAGAAGAAAAGAAACGAAGACACATGTCTAGCTCATTCTCCCAGGTGGAAAATGTGGCTAACATCATGACCTATAGAAGTTGGCCATGGAACTTTTTTACAATGATAAAGGCAAATTTTTCCAGTTCTAAGTTTCCTCATATTTCATCGATTCATTCCAATCCATCTAGAGTAAGAAAATAGCAGAGCCTAAGGAGATTTGTAAACATCTCACTTCCGTTTTCTCATAGATGATTACTAGAGCTCATGATGCTCCAGGTAAGCGATTCCTGCCGATCCCAGGTGGTCATCTAGCAGTGAGCATCCACCTTTCTGAATCACAGAATTCTTTGAGAAATAGGTGAATACTTTGGATCCTTCCCAAAGAGGAAAAGAAAACCCAATAAACATAAAAGAATGCCATGACTATGTGCATGCAATTTGGGCACTAAAGATGTCCCAAATGGTCCCATCATTAGACATTAATTAAGGATCCGAACCTGAAAAGTAGTGTGGGCATTGGGAAATCAACACTGTTTCCTTCATAGCTGATATTTTAATCAGAACCCAAGCTTCCCCTAGAAGCAGTGTAATCATCATTGACCCAGCTTCTATTCAGTCAACACCCACAGTTGAATTATAGACTTCACCCTGTGATGTTAGTGGTGATGCCACTGTGGGCTTAGCAGAAGTGACTGCCAATTATCCATCAGCCTGGCATAATAAAGTGTTCTATCTGAGCTGGAGGGTGAGGAAGGGTGCCCAAAGAGCTTCTCAGGCTCTCCTTTGCTTACCAGGATGTCTGCCAGTTAGTTGGGCAAAGAGCCAAGTGGTTATCTTTATTTTGTGACTATATCATTTGAACCCACAACAATTCTGAATAAGATTGATAACATTTTCCTAGATTTTATACATATATAATCTATTATACATAACATATATATGAGATAAATAAATGTGATTAAGAATATATAAATGTGAATCTATATCAGGAGCGAAAGCCTGTGCATTAATATTCCATTGTGCTTTAGCCAAAACCACATTGTGCCTAAGAATATTAAGCTGGCCTCTGGAATGCCAGAGAGTGTTACCAAAGGCCACTAAACCAATAAAGCAAATATGGGTCTCCCTGAGTCAAGCAAGACTCCACCGTCAGCACCAGCTACACCTCACCTGCCTGGAAATACTGTGCAGCAGAGGCAGCCATGTGCCTGTATATCCCAAATCTAATTGGCTATTGGCTCTCCCCTTGGAGAAATAACCCATGGCTGATGCCACAAGCTTACATCCTCTACAGGTTAGGAGATCTTATAAGCCACAGTAAGACCCTGTAATATTTAACAGGGGGGAAAATTGTAATTCATGGATTAACATATCCAAACATGTGTCTATGCTAAAGTAACATACCATAACTATTAGTGCTGCTTAAATACCTATATATCTAATTGCTTGTTCTTCATTAGTAGGATCGAAAGGTTATTCCTGGACAAACTGTCAGCCCATGAAAGGAAACAGCCAGAATTGACCAGAGTCCAAGTCAACAGCTCCAGAGAGAGTGGACTGTTTTACCTCTCATCCACCTGTGCCCCTTTTCTAAGCCTAGGGAACAACCTGCGGAAGAGGGGGCGTGGTAGAATGTAAGGGCTGCGATTGGGGTGAATGGTGAAACTACAGCAATGTAGTCTGGACACTCATTTGATCAACTTGATTGAACAAACAACCTGTCACCCCCCACTGGATGGTGGGGCTGTAGGTGTTTGGGCACAACAGCCTGCAGATAGGTTTTGCATGAAGGAAGCTTGTACTCATGGATTATCACTTATAGCTAAAAATGAAAAAAAAAAACTGAGAGAAAGATGCAGGACAGTTATGGCAGAATGCATGATCTGGGATGGGGTGGGGGTGGGGGGGAGGGAAAGGGAAATAAGCCTGAACTGAATTGGAAAAATGTATGAAATGCACAAAGCATCAATAAACCTAATTTAAAAAAAAAAAAGAATATTAAGCTGGTAACCACGCTCAGAAGAAAGGATCAATATATCTTCTATGGTGTTCCCCAAATATTTGGCACATCTAGAAATTTCAGTGTTGGGGCTGGAGAGATAGCCTTGCGGTTAAGAGCGCCGACCGCTCTTACAGAGGACCCGGGTTCGATCCCCAGCACCCACATGGCGGCCGAGAACCGTCTGAAACTCCAATTCCAGGAGAACTCCAGTTCCAGGGGAATCCAACACCCTCTTCTGACCTCCACAGCATTGCACGACACGGGTGCACAAACTTGCATGCAGACAGTACATTCATACACATACAGAAATAAATACAATTAATAAAAAAAATTAAAAAAAAAAAAAGAAATTTCAGTGTTGAGGAAACAAGTGTGGAACTTCTGACCATGAATATTCCAGGGTCAAGAATCTAAAAGAATAAGAACAACCTGGAAGGAAATCAAAATGAAACCTTACAGATCTGGCAGTGCTTGCCCAAGTTCAATCACCCAAGTATTGTGAGAATTCTCCAGTGTCAGGCCTGTGAAGACGGAAAGATGAACAGTACATGGCTCTGGTCTCCAAAGAGCTCACAGCTCACCCCTTAATGAGAGGCAGAAAAGTAGATCACATCAATAGAGTACAGCATAGGAAACGTGCTATAGGAGTAAAAGAACAAGGAATTGAGCCTGAGTCATGAAAATCTCCTGCAAGATGGGAATGTGACAGCCAGGTACTGAAGAAAAGAAGCGTAGTTGTTCACCATGGAGAAAAGAAAACATGAAAAAGCCCAGCCAAGGGAATATCATGGCAATGAGTTGCTTCTGTATTAATAACAATAATCTAAAATCCCAGCTGCTTTATTACAGCAGAGATTTATATCTGTTTACCCCCCCCACACACACATGACCAGTGAGGGCAAATGAACACAATGTTGCTCCACATTACGGCTAAGGAACTTTGGCCAAATAGGTGACTTCCAAGGTCATGAGGCAAGAGAACAGACTACTTGAAGGAGAAGCACTGGTTGTTAATAACGCCACTTTATTTCCACCTTTACTTTACTGGCTACAACTAGTCATTGAATCCCACCTTACAGTGGCTTCTAAGAAATATTTTCCTCCAAGCTCTTAAGAGAAATGAACCAGACTCTATGAACGCTGGTTTTCTCTTCCACAGTTAGTTTAGGAAAATGTGGGTTGTTTAGGTGGTTAGATCATAGCCATGTATTGTAAATATATGTAAGCGGTATGCACTGAACAAGTGCTTTGGAATAATTTTTGTCTCTGGTCTCCATGAACTAATCTGGTCTGACAGTTAATGAAGAAAAAGCCTTTTATCCTTGTATAAGCAAGCGTCAGGTATGCTGAAGGATGCCTAGAATATAATCCCAGTACTTAGGAAGCTGAAGCAAGAGGACCTGGGGTTCAAGCCCAGCCTGGACTACAGAGAAAAATCTTGATTTAATAGATTGAAGAGCCAGAGGCAATGTGTGACTATAAGGAAACTATTTTCTGGACTCAGCAGGGCAGTTTCACATATGAATTCACAGATGTGCTGTAGGCATGCACAAGACCTGCACAAGCATAACCCAGACAAAAATCTCAGCATGTAGAGGAGAGGTGGCAACTGGCAACTGCTGGATGCTATAAGAAGGAGTAAATATTTTCTATGGGTGTGGTCCCTGCTAGACTCAACACATGCCAATGGACCGCCACACATACCCAAGAGTATATGCACAAGATGAATATGGCAGGGAAGGAGAGGGGGAGAGGAGCTAGGGAGGACAGGATGGATGAGATCAAGACTATGATGTTCTCAATTCTTTAAATTAAAAAATAGAAAGGAATAAAAGAAATAACAAAGAGAGAGACTACATTTTTGGGGGTTTCTGAACTGTCAGAGGGTAGCTTAACCAGATTTCAGTGGATGGACCCACACCAAAGGGCATTTGGGGGCATAAAATTGATTTGATAGGCATTAGTGTATGTATATATAATATATATACATATTCATATACATATATAATGGAGCACATGAAATTGAGCAAAGGGGGTTAAGGGGAGGTGCACGCTCTAAATATCAAAATATGTTATATGAAATTTTCAAAACTTCAATTAAAGAAAAACATTAAAAAATACAGAAAATAGAAGTGGACCTCAAGGAAATAACGAGCATGGAAATGGGGACACAGGGGGAAATAGAGAGAATGACCTTATTCTGAAATCTCTTTAAAGCAAACTTGGTAGTACTGAAGAAACCTAATTCCAAATTTGGTACTTCCAGCCAAATGTCTGGAAATTAGTTTTCAAGTTTCAGCAGAAGGCATCATGCACAAATTGGCATTGTGCACATCTCCGTGAACAGCAGCCCCTCTGACTCACTTCCAATTCTAACTGAGTCTGCCCAGGCCAACAGCCCTGCCTCACCTGTGCCACAAACAGCAACATCACCACTCACTGTTTTCTCTCATTCCTGTTGACTGCCCTGGCTCCTCCTAGCCTCAAGCCTGGGCTCCTTCAAGGCCGTTGCTCTAGAGAACACATGCTTTCTCTCTCCTGGCCTGAATAACTGTGAAGTTCTCAGGCACACACGTTAGGGCATTTTTTTTTTTTTTGCATCCTCCTTTTCTGCATAGTCATTTCCTCCTTTCAATGTGTCTTTCTATGTCTAGTTCTACACTCAAAACAAGAGCTATTTACCGAGGAAACCGTGGCAGGCTCCTGCCCAGTCCTGGCTCTCAGAAACTCTTACTTCAATTGCTGTGGACACCCTCCGACCAGTCTCTTCTCACTCGGTCCTGCTCCTTTTAATTTATTCTCCATCTCATACATAGAATAGAAGCCACAGAATATAATGACTAAAAGTGAAGCCTTAGGAGTCACAGCCAAGTGCTGGGTATTTAACTTCTTTGGCTTCCCCATCTGCAGTCCCTAGACCTTAACTTAGTATTGCAACTGCACAGGATCAGCGTGTACAGCGATTTAGAGATGCTCCTACCAGGAGCACTGGCTGCTCTTGCAGAGGACCCAGGGTTCAATTCCTAGCACCCACATGGCAGCTAGAAACCATCTGTAACTCCAGTTCCTGGGGAACCCAATGTTGTCTTATGACCTCTGTGGGCATTTCATGACATGGGTACATTTACGCATGTGTAGGCAATACACTCATGCTCATATATATAAAATAAAAATACTAAATTTTTGGAGTCTTTTTGAGACAGGGTCTCCTTGTAGCCCCAGCTGTCCTGGAACTAGCTATATAGACAAGTCTGGGTTTGAACTCACAGAGATCTGCCTGCCTCCCTCCTCCCCAGTACTGGTAGTAAAGTCATGCCAAAAAAATACATATTTTAAAGAGTTATCTGTTCAATTTGTCCACTTATTGATTAAAAGATTTATTTGTTGTTTACACTTTTCAATTCTTTCAAACTTCTAAATGCAGACCCAGAACTAGCCCGGTCTTTCCTGATAACTGGCTAGATAATATCTCATGAACTCCTATGACTGCGTGTACCGTCACATCAGAAGGAAGCTTCCACTCCAAGCTATCAGCCCTTCAGCTGTCATCCATATGCTCAGCTCTGGTGTCTCTGCAGTAGTCTGCCAATGGCTCATACAGTATGGCACAGAAGTCCAGGCCAGGGAATTCAGAAATTCCGTGTCCATGAGCGAAGTTGAATTGGAGAAGCAGAAGGAGCAAGCAGGTACCAATGGAGTGAAGGAGCTGGGACGAGGCTCAAATAATGGCCTGAATCTCTGTGAAGATGTATTCTGTAAAATCCAATTTTGTGGCACCAAATGCTATCTCAGAAACATAATTGACCTTTCTGTCCCTTTCTCTGAAGAGCTTCCGAATTCCTCTATCCGGGATGGAGAAATTCCTAAACAAACAACCCTCAGGAAGAAGTTTAGAAAGCATACAATATATTGCTGCATTTGCCACAAACATTTGATTCAACAGAACTAATTTTGAGTGCTTTCTGTTTGCCCCGGGGGATAGAATGTGAACAAGAAAGACGAGGGCATGCTCTCTTGATCTCTCCCTTTGGCAAGTGTAATAGATCATAAACAGAGAGACATAAATAAGTAATAGAGTTTCAGAGAATGGTAAGATCGACCAAAAATATAATAGGACAATGAAATAGAGAAAGAAGCGGGGGGGGGGGGGGGGAGAGACAGGGAGAGAGGGGAGGGACAGGGAGAGAGGACAAGGAGAGGGAGAGAATGAATGAAACCAAGAAGATGAAAACACCTGTAATCTAAATCTCTGTGAATTAGGACAGAGACAAGAACACACAAAGCAGGATGATGTGCAAGGAGGACAAACGTGACTGCATGCTGACACCACTAAGAACACAACAAAGGGACAGCTTTTTGTGTGTTAGAATCTACTAGGTGTTGTAAGGGACTAGACTCAGGAAGAAAACAGAGCTAGATGATCAGAATCCAAACAGGAGGCACTTCCCAAGGGAGAGCCCTATGTGCAAGCCATCTGCTGCAATCTTCAGCATTCTGCAGTGTCTCCCTGTCTGGGCAGCCAGGTTCCACATGCGAGAGGCTGACTGGGAACCAAGAGGCCCTTCTCACGTGAAAGCACGGTGGTCTATTCTTTTCTCTTGTCAGGTCATAAATAAAGGAGCATTGATCTCAGAAGATGGGCATCCCTGGCTTTGGTGTAAATGAGCTGCCTGAGGACAGATGATTGTAGTTGAGCAGGATAACTGAGAAGACAGAAGAGCTGGCACCTCGGAGCGCCAGGGAGTACTCTGGAGTGGAGCAGCTGGCAGCCCGAAGCGTGTTCCAGGAAGCTACGTGAAAATGATCAGGCCACAGCATCTGGTGAGGTCATGGCAGACACGGGGAAGCTCAACGCCTTTGTTCTCCCTGACTAATTGTGTTCTGGCGGGTGTCAGAGATCACAGAGGTGGGGCCGGAGCCACGGAGGGTGGGAAGCACAGGTTAACTAGGGCATATCTGGAACACCAATTAGGAAAGGTGGGCAGGCAGCCCTTGTGGCCTTGACCTTTCTCTCTGTTCCCAGGAACAGGACAGCTTTTCCTCTGGACTTCATCACAGGCAGCTCTCAGAGCAGCAAATCCTCCTGGTATTTATGGCTGAGTATCTAGAGAAGGGACTCCTAAAAGTGAGTCTGTCAGGACTGATGATGGCCCAGTGTGATTCTTTTTCTAAGGAAAAGGCTCACAGATCTCATTTTATTCTCAAAGGGGCCCATGATCTCAAATCACTGTAAAGGACATAACTGTCAGAGTTTCCTGTTTTGGATGTGGTCTAGAGTCTGTGAACCATTTCTCTGCAAGATTCTTTCTATAAAAGGTATAAGAAAGGGATATAAAGCCTCTGGGCCAGATACTATATCCATTGCTTCATATCTAGTAATTCATGTGTTTGCCTCCACCCCATTATGTTGCAAGACTGCCTCAGTTTCCCCAGTTTACAAACAAGTGAACCACAGCCACAAGGAGTTGAGTAGGTTGCACAGATGCACACACTTTGGCTTGGATGCAGCATCACCAACCCCAAGTCTCACTTTCTCCCCTTTTGTACCTTGATGCTTTTAAACATCCATCACTGTGGAGTTGGGTCCCAGGGTAGGACCAGTTGGAACACTTGTCTTCCTCATAAGCCATACCCCCTGCTAAGCAGCCACACAAACCCTGAAACAGCTTTTCAAGAGCAGCATTGTGAACTTGACTGAGCACTCTCTTCCAACAAAGAAGAAGGGGAAATTCAAGAGACTCCAAGGAAAGGCTCTCAGGAACTCCAAAGTGGAGTCCTTTTTAAAGTTTCTGTGGCTGGACTCTCACAATCAGGTGGGACTGTCAGCTCTCTCCTTTCCTCAAACCCCCCTCCAGCCCTGAGGATCTAGCCTGGGTTCTTTAGAACCCATCAATGCCTGGGTGGATCAATAGATAATGCGCTGGCTGGCAAAGAGCATAGCTTTCATCCCATTGATATCCCCATTTCACAGATGGGGCAGAGACAAATGGGGCAGGACTTTCCATGATCATACTTTGTTGTTGTCTGCCTTGGGCCAACTTCAGTGAGCGCTAGCTTCGACTTGCCAAATGGGAAGGGCTTCTTCTTGTGCAGTTTACCTTCTCATACCATTTCTAATCCCTGAGTCAAGGGTTCAGGATCCCATCTCAGGTCTCAGGTATCATCACTGCACGTACAGCAAGGCGGTATTGAAAGGCCAGGGCTTCCAAAGTCAGAACAGTCAATACTGAATCAAGCTCTGTGACTGTTGACTTAGTATTTGACCTAGGACTAGAAAGAGATTTCTATAGCAAATGATTAAAATAATCACCAATGTTTGGGGTAGTCATGAAGGGTTAATGGGACTGAGCATCTAGCATGCCCAGGAGGCACTCAGTGCATGGTCTTGTTATAGTCCCACATTAACTCTGACTACAGCTGAGCCTGTAGGGCTGGCCTGGAGCTGGGGCGACTCCCCTGCTGGCCCCAAGGGGCATCCTCTGCCCTTGGGCTGGTCACGTGTTCTTCCCTTGCCAGTTGCTCTTTAAGAGGAACCAATTTCACACTTCCAGATAGATCCACACTCCAAATTGTGTTTGTTTTAAAATAATGAATAGTGGCATTATTATCTCCAGCTCTCTCCAGGGCTTTGTTCTGAACGTATTCCTTTTGCATTAGCAGAGCTTCGCTGCAGCAGATAAATGGGCCAGCACCAGCAGAGAGTGCACGAAAGAAACAAAGGCCTGCCCTGCTGTCTCCTAACACTCTGAAACCTTCCGAGAAGGTGACCGACTAGGCTTCTGATACCCAGGGAAGCAGTGAAGTTTTGCAGCAGGCTCCAGAAGGACTGGGCAGACAAGGCAATGGGAGGTGGAGCTGTTGAGAAATCCAGGAAAGAACCGAGCTCATGGCAAATGCTATCTTATATGGATCAAGCCATCAAAGAGTTGCCTATGCATTGGATGCCAGTCAAACCTAGCTGCTGAGCTGAGAACTACGGCTGCTCCCAGGAATGTCAATGAAGCAGACTCTGGTGAGAGCAATCACAAGCTGTGAGTTTCTGGCTCAGCTGTGGTATTGCTTTTCTTTGTGTGACCTCACAGAGATGCATCTCTTGATTCCCTGAGAGTGAGAATGAGGCAAGGCTCACCACAAGGCTACTGTCGTTTTTCAGGAGAGGAAACTGAGGCTCTTCTTCCTGCTTTCCAGTCTTCCTTTTTTGGGCAGGTAGCAGTAGGAATCACTCTCTTCTAGTATGGCAGACACGAGTGATGAGTCTTGTGCTGCTGAATGAGTGACTGTGGATTCTCATACAATATTCTGCTGTCATGTTTGCCTCACTTCAAGAAGGTGCACGGTTAGCACAGCTCTGGACCTACCATGAGATTGGCATTTAGGGAAGTGCATTCAATTAATAGTCCAGATGATATGAGGACTTCTAAAGTATACATCAGTTGCCATGTTCAGATGTAATTATATGCCTCATCATAGATCTAATAGACCAACTGAAGGTTTTAGACACCTATGTCATGCAACTTTAAAAGCACATTCTGTTCCTGTACCAACATCTTTATAGCTTCTGTGAGTGAAAGCCCAGACCAGTGGCACATGCCTTTAATCCCAGCACTTGGGAGCGAGAGGCATATATATGTCTGTGAATTTGAGGCCAGCCTGGTCTACATAGTCAGTTCCAGGCTAGCTAGAACTTCCTACGAGACCCTGACTCAAAAAGCACAAAAAAACAAGCAAAAATAAAAGAATCTCTAAATGACCTCATTAGTTCTCCCATTAGGATAAGCCTTCAGCTTACAAAGATCTGTCTTAGTACAGAGGGCACAGCCTAGATGTACTGAGTACCAGAGAAAAGCTATAGCCTTCGACCAATGATTCAGGCAGCCACGGTGATGCTACTGGATTTCCAATGGACTCTCCCTTTTCCTTCTATAATACTGC
Organism: Rhizomys pruinosus; assembly: GCA_009823505.1. Taxonomy (NCBI): domain Eukaryota; kingdom Metazoa; phylum Chordata; class Mammalia; order Rodentia; family Spalacidae; genus Rhizomys; species Rhizomys pruinosus. The sequence continues at coordinate 706,821 of VZQC01007082.1, forward strand.
ATCATACTAGAGAGGCTGAGAATCAGTAGTTTCTCAGTCCATGAGGCTACATGTTTCAGCAATGCCAATCTGGAACCAAAGGTTTGGAGGATTCCTGGAACCCAAAGAAGTTGGTTCTAATATTGGCAATAGAATGCCACAGCATCAAGACAGATGACCTCAGTGAGAGGGAAGGCAAGCAGGCAAAAAGCAAAAGCCCCCTTCTGCCATGGCCTTTTCTGTGGGCTGCCACCAGAAGGTGCCCCCACATTTAGCGTGGGTCTTCCAACTTCAAATAATCTGCTCAAGGAAGTTCCTCACATTTTCGTTAATTCCAGATCCAGTCAAATTGACAATCAGCTATTGAACTTCCAAACCCAAGTTAGCCAGGAAAGGAACACATTGATACAGTCTTTAGAGCTCAGCGTGGAGGGGCCTGCAGCAGGACGCAGGAAGATGTATAACACGTTAGAGGAAGGAGCGAAAGAGAGAGAGCCGGCAACCTTACCAAAGACTGAAACTACACTCGAAAGGAAAATATTCCCTGGCATTTCACCCCAGATTGGAAGATGATATGAGAAATATTAAAGAGACCCCAAAGCAGCTACTCAGCCCAGTATCTCTCATACTTTTTTAAATGAAAGATATTGCCATGAACTTTAAGTATCATAAGAAATAAAATTACATCCAATGACTAGTCCTTACTGCAGTAAGAGAGCCATTCTCATACTCCATATCAGAAAATGGGATAGAGAAATCTAGGGAGATGGCAAAGTGCTAACAGTTCAGCATGAAGAGCTGACTTTGTACCTGTGAACACAGCACTGGGAAGCGGAGACCGGCGGAAATCAGGAGCTCACTGGCCAACTAGCCTAGCTGAAACAGGGACCTCTAGCTTCAATAAGAGAACGTGTCTACCAAGAAATGAAGTACTGGGGCTGGAGAGATGGCTCAGTGGTCAAGAGCACAAGCTGCTTTTGCAGAGGACTAGAATTCAATTCTTAGTACTCACATGGTTGATAACAACCATCCGAAACCCCAGTATCAGGAGAAATCGATGCACTTTTGTGACCTTCAAGGGTATTATTTCATGGCACAGGTGCACTTACATACATGAAAGCAATACACTCATACACATAAAATAAAAATAAATAGGGGCCGGAGAGATGGCTCAGTGGTTAAGAGCACCGACTGCTCTTGCAGAGGACCTAGGCTCGATTCCCAGCACCCACATGGTGGCTAAGAGCTGTCTTTAACTCCAGATCCAGGGGAACCCAACACCCTCTTCTGACCTCCGCAGCATTGCACAAAATGGGTGCACCAACCTACATGCAGACAGTACACTCATATAAATAAATAAATAAATAAATAAATAAATAAATAAAAAATAAATAAATAAATAAATATTTTTTAAAAAGAAATTAGGTGTTAGATCTGGAAAGATAACTCAGTGATGAAGAGCACTTTCTATTCTTGCAGAAGATCCAGGTTTGGTTCCTGGCATCTACACAGCAGTTAACAACCATCTGTAACTCCAGTTCTAAGGGATTTTTACCACCTCTTCTGGCCTCTATGGTTAGTGCATGCATGTGATACACTTACATACATGCAAGCAAAACACTCATAAAGTAAATACTTTAAAAAGAAAGAAATGAGGTAGAGAGCAATAGAGGAAGACTCCTAACATCAACCTCTAGTCTACATATGCATACACATGTGCATAAGGATGCAACACAGAAACATAAGCACACTCACAACCAATCAGTCAAGCAGTATAGGAAAAGAGCATGTGCACTAAGAAAGTATACATAAATCTTATAAAATTTGGAAGGATATTATTTTCTTTGAGTCTGGAAGGAAGAAGCAGTTTAGCATAAAGAAGGTAGGAGTGGTAGGACACACAGTCTGAACAAAGGCATGAAATTAAAATAGAGGTATCTTTAAGGATTGGTAAATTTCCAGGTGGAAAAGGAAGCAAGATTCATATGAAAAACTAGACTGGTGCCAAATTTAGAAAAATTTAAAATGGAGACAAAGGAAGGGGGGTTTTGTTAACTGTTCAATAATCCATGTTTGGGCAGAGAGCAACTTCCTCAGTCCAAGATGTACTATGGTCCCAACCCTGCCAGGAAACTTGGGTATGATTAGACAGACTGGAGGACAGATAATCTAGAAGCAGACAGTCAGCCATGGGGCAAACAGTAAAGAGAAAAAAATAACTTCAGGCAGTACAAGGTATAGAAGGGATCTGTGTATAAAATGCAATAATCTTGGCAGCTAAGCCTATGGCTTCTAGACAGGAGGGTGGGGTGAAAGGAAGCAATTTTGCTTCTGAAATTTCTTAACTATATTTCTATGAGGATACTTATGCTTGCCATCATGATAGTGTGGGAGAAAGATGAAGACGCTCCAATCATATTTGTATTGATCCAAATGGAGAGGATGAACCTAGTAGCTGGAAGAAAGACCTAATGGAAAAACCTACAATGGGTGATGAGTATTTTTTATTTTTTATTTATTTATTTTTGATGGGTATTTTTTTTAAAAGTAGAAGTTGATTGGGGATTTCCCGAGACGACCTGAAGCACAGGTAGGAGCTGGGTGCTTCAGCCAGGTGGATTGTTTGGTTTGATTTAATTGTCTTTGGTTCAATTGGTTTGTGTGGCTGTGGGGGTGGAGTTGTCCTCCCAGCTGGTATAAAAGGTGGGCCTGTGTGAGTCTAGAGATCGGGGATTTCCAAAGACCACCTGAGGAACAGGTACAGCAACCCCCCCCCCCGCCCCCTGACTGGGATTGCCGAAGGAGTGTCCAAGTGGATTCTGTGGAGAACCTTCAGAACAGAAAGGGAAGAGTGAGTTAAACTTCCAACAGAAAGCCTAAAGCTCAGACAAGTCAACACTCCATAAGCAAGGAGAAAAGGAGAAAAACCAATCAAACAAACAATGAAGGCATCTGAAGAAGGCAAGCAAAGCAAGTCTTCAACACAGTGAAGAGGCATTTGGGATTCACACTGGAATACAGGCAAAGAGAAACCAACATGCCAGGGACACAAAGAAGAGAAAACATGGGAAGAGTGCAGGATAATTCCACACCAAGCTCTACCAACCCTGTGGAAAATTCCTACAGTGGGATCCCCCTGGGGATGGCCCAGGACACAGATATTAGAAGTATAATTGTGAACATACTTAAAGAAGTCCAAGACTATAAAGAGCAAGTCAGAGAATTAAGAAAAGAGAATGAAAAACTCAAGAAGGACCTAGAGAGAGAGAATGACAAACTCTGGAAGGAAGTGGAAACACTGAAAAGATCCCATGTTGAAAAAGATAAGAAAACCAACCAGCGAAGCAAAGAGCTACAGGAAGACATTGAGAAGCTCCCAAAGGAAGTGGAAATACTAAAGATATCAGAAGATGAAATGAAAAAGGAAATCAAACACTCATCCAATCAAGAGGAAAGGAAAAGCCTCAGAAGTAGAATGGAGGAAGCAGAACAAAGAATATCAGACCTGGAAGATAATGCAGAACAACTAAAACCTCAAGTAAAGATTATGAAAAATTTAAAAATACACAAAAGTGGAACAACTAGGAAATGTGGGACACGATGAAAAGATCAAACCTCCACATCATAGGAATAGAGGAAGGAGAAGAATCCCAAGAGAATGGTATTGATCAGATCTTCAACAGAATAATAGATGAAAATTTCCCCAAACTAAGAAAAGACAAAAAAAAAATACAAATACAAGTAGCACATAGAACTCCAAACAGACAAGATAAGAAAAGAAACTCTTTATGCCATATCATAGTTAAAATGCTAGAGGCCCAAAACAAAGACAAAATTCTGAAAGCCACAAGAGAAAAACAACAAACTACTTATAAGGGGAAACCTATCAGAATTACAACTGACTTCTCAGTGCAAACTATGAAAGCAAGAAGAACGTGGAGCAAAGCATTCCTAGTGTTAAAGGACTGTAGATGCCAACCCAGATTACTATACCCAGCAAAAATGTCGATTATAGTTGAAGGAGAGAAAAAAATCTTCCATGACATAAACAAGATGAAAGAATACATATCCAGAAAACCAACCCTTCAGAGAATACTTGAAGCAATTCAAAGGCAGAAGAAAGGAGCAACGGTCCCCAGGCATCTAGAAAGAGAAATCAATAAAAACATAACTGCAGAAGTAGAAACCTAAACCAAAACCACAAATGGATAATAAGGTGAAAGGAAGCAACACAAACCTATCAGTCATAACCTTTAATATTAATGGACTAAACTCCACAATCAAAAGACATAGACTGGGAGAATGGATTAGGAAACAGAACCCCTCAATATGCTATCTACAAGAAACACATCTTAACTTCAAGGATAGGCACCACCTTAAAGTGAAAGGATGGGGAAAAAAATATTCCAAGCAAATGGTAACAAAAGGAAAGCAGGTACTGCTATTTTAATATCAGACAAAATAGACTTCAAAGTAAAAGAAATCAGAAGAGACAAAGAAGGCCATTACATTTTTATCAAAAGGACAATTCACCAAGAAAATTTCACAATTATGAATATATATGCCCCAAACTCTGGTGCACCAAACTTTATAAAGGCAATTCTCCAGGACCACAAGTCACATACTAACCCCAGTACACTCATAGTAGGGGACTTCAATACCCCACTGAGCCCTTTGGACAGGTCAACAGGACAAAGAATAAACAGAGAGACATCTGAACTGAATGATATGATACACTAAATGGACCTCACAGACATCTACCAAATATTCCTCCCTAATACCAGAGAATATGCTTTCTACTCAGCACCCCACAGAACATTCTCCAAAATCGACCACATACTGGGACACAGAAAAAACCTCCACAAATACAAAAAGATTAAAATAATTTCATGCATTCTATCAAACCACAACACAATAAAGCTCACTATCAATACTAGAATAAGCCCTACTATCTACAAGAACACATGGAGACTAAACAACACACTCCTGAATAATGGATGGGTCAAGGAAGAAATAAAGAAAGAAATAAAAGCATTCCTGGAACTGAATGACAATGACAATACAACAAAACAAAACCTATGGGATACCTTAAAAGCAGTCCTAAGAGGGAAGTTTATAGCCCTGGGTGCCTACATTAGAAAAACAGAAAGAGCACAAGCGAATGATCTAACACTGCAGCTAAAAGCACTTGAGAGGCAACAACAGATGAACCCTAAACGCAACAGACAGGAAGAAATAACAAAAATCAGAGCAGAAATCAATGAAATAGAAACAAAGAAAACAATACAAAAAATCAATGAAGCCAAAAGTTGGTTCTTTGAAAGAATAAACAAGATAGACAGACCTCTAGCCCAGTTAACAAAAAGAAAGAAGGAACAACTCCAAATCAATACAATCTGTGATGAAAAGGGAAATATCACAACGGACAAGGAAAAGATCAAGAAAATTATATGGGAATATTACAAGAACCTATATTCTACCAAGTTTGAAAATCTAGAAGAAATGGATGAATATCTGAAATCTTGGGAATCACCAAAGCTTGGCCAAGAGGAGACCAGCAGCTTAAACAGACCCATAACATATGAAGAAATAGAGGATGTAGTAAGAAGCCTCCCAACTAAAAAAAGCCCAGGCCCAGACGGTTTCACAGCAGAATTCTATAAAACATTTCAAAAAGACCTACAACCATTATTTCTGAAACTGTTTAGAAGTATACAATCAGAGGGAACTCTCCCAAATTCCTTCTATGAAGCCAACATCACTCTATTACCAAAACCAGGCAAAGATACAACTAAAAAGGAGAATTATAGACCCATCTCCCTCATGAACACAGATGCCAAAATTCTAAACAGAATACTGGCAAATCGCATACAGACCCACATCAAGAAGATCATCCATCATGACCAAGTTGGATTCATACCAGAGATGCAGGGATGGTTCAACATACGAAAATCAATAAACATCATCAAACACATAAACGGAATCAAAGACAAAAACCACACCATCATCTCAATTGATGCTGAAAAAGCCTTTGACAAAATCCAGCATCCCTTCATGCTTAAAGTCCTAGAAGGAATTGGATTGGAGGGATCATTCCTCAATGTAATCAAAGCCATATACAGGAAACCCACAGCCAATATCATCCTAAATGGGGAAATGACAGAAACATTCCCTTTAAAGGTAGGAACTCGGCAAGGCTGCCCCCTATCACCACTCCTCTTCAATATAGTGCTTGAAACACTTGCTAGAGCAATAAGGCAAGAAAAGGATATTAAAGGAGTACTAATTGGAAAAGAGGAAGTCAAACTATCCCTATTTGCTGATGATATGATTGTTTACTTAAGGGATGCTAAAAACTCCACCAGAAAACTCCTAGAAACGATTAACAGCTTCAGCAAAGTGGCAGGATACAAAATTAACCTTAAAAAATCAATGGCCTTTCTTTACACCAAGAACAAGCAACTGGAGAAAGAATTCAAAGAGACCTTCCCACTCACAATAGCCTCAAAAACAATAAAATACCTAGGAACAAACCTAACCAAAGACACCAAAGATCTCTACAACAAAAATTTTAAACCTTTAAAGAAAGAAATTGAAGAAGACATCAGAAGATGGAAAAACCTCCCATGCTCATGGATTGGGAAAATTAACATTGTAAAAATGTCCATTTTACCAAAACTCTTGTATAGATTTAATGCAATTCCAATCAAAATCCCCAAGAGTTTCTTCACAAGCTTGGAAAAAACACTCCTTAAATTCATTTGGAAAAACAAAAGACCCTGAATAGCCAAAACAACTCTGAGTGAAAAGAGCTACACAGGGGGGATCTCTATACCAGACTGCAAACTATACTACAGGGCTATAGTCATAAAAACAGCCTGGTACTGGCACAAAAACAGACCTGTTGACCAATGGAACAAAACTGAAGATCCAAATCTGAGCACATACAATTTCAGCCATCTTATTTTTGACAAGGGGGCCAAGAAGACACAATGGAGAAAAGACAGCATCTTCAGCAAGTGTGGTTGGCAAAACTGGATCATCACTTGTAGGAGAATGAAATTAAACCCCTACCTTTTTCCTTGTACAAAAGTCAACTCCAGATGGATCAAAGACCTCAACATGAAACCTCAAACTCTGAAGGTGATAGAAGAAAAAGTTGGCAGCAGACTACAAGACATAGGCATAGGAAAAGACTTCCTAAATCAGACAGCAGCTGTGCAAGAATTAAAGTTGACAATTGGCAAATGGGACCTCATTAAACTCAAAAGCTTCTGTACATCAAAAGAAACAATCAAGGAAGTAAAGAGAAATCCCACAGAGTAGGAGTAAACCTTCGGGGCAGATATATCTGATAAAGCATTGATTTCCAGAATATATAAACTACTCAAAAAAACAAAGGAGAAAGAAAACAAATGACCCGCTCAATAGATGGAGCAAAGAGCTGAACAGAGACTTCACAAGTGAGGAGTTAGAGGTAGCTCAGAATCATATTAAGAAGTGTTCAGGCCAGGTGTTGTTGGGCATGCTTTTAATCCTAGCACTTGGGAGGCAGAGGCAGGTGGATCTCTGTGAGTTCAAGCCCAGCCTGGTCTACCAAGTGATTTCCAGGACAGCTTGCTGGGGATACAGGGAGACCCTGTCTCAAAAAGAACAGCAACAACAACAACAAAAAAAAACCCCAAGAAGTGTTCAATATTACTAATAATTAAGGAAATGCAAATTAAAACCACTTTAAGATATCATCTTACTCCAATAAGACTGGCTATGATCAAGAAAACAAATGATACCAAGTGCTGGAGAGGTTGTGGGGAAAGGGGAACACTCATCCACTACTTATGGGAATGTAAACTCATACAGCCACTATGGAAAGCAGTGTGGAGAACTCTTGGAAGACTTGGAATGAACTTGCCACCCAACCCAGCCATACCACTCCTGGGTATGTACCCACAAGACTCATCTTAGCACGGAGATACATGCACAGCCATGTTTATTACAGCTCTCTTCACAATAGCGAAGAGCTGGAAGCAACCCAAGTGTCCCTCAACCAACGAGTGCACAGAGAAATTGTGGTACATCTACACAATGGAGTTCTATGCAGCAGTAAAGAAAGATGACATCATGAACTTTGCAGGTAAATGGTTGGACCTAGAAGACATCATGCTGAGTGAAGTAACAGAGTCCCAAAAAACAAATGGCGAATGGTATCCCTCATCTGTGGATGCTAGCACCAATTACCTAATTGTATGGCAAACTGAGCAACATCAATGTGATCTGAAAACAACTGTGCTCTTATATTGTGAATCCCCTAAAAAAATTAACAGGGCTGGAGAGACAGCCTAGCGGTTAAGAGCACCGACCGCTCTTACAGAGGACCTGGGTTCGATCCCCAGCACCCACATGGCGGCTGTGAACCGTCTGAAACTCCAATTCCAGGAGAACTCCAGTTCCAGGGGAATCCGAGACCCTCTTCTGACCTCCGCGGCACTGCACGACACAGGTGCACAAACTTGCATGCAGACAGTACATTCATACACGTACAGAAATAAAAAATAAAAAATAAAATAAAATAAAATAAAAAAAGGAAGAATAAAGTTTAAAAAAAAATTAACAAATCAAAATTCAAAAAAATAAAAAAGTAGAAGTTGTGGTCATTCCCCACCCCTGGCTCTTAGTCTTTCAACCCTCTCTTCTGCAATGGTCCCTGAGCCCCATATGGCAGAGGTGAGGTTTAATATGAAAGGCCTATCCAGGGACACACATTCTACAGTCTCTTGTTCTCTTCATTTTGAGCAGTTATGGCTTTCTGTGTTAATTACCCTCTGTTGCATGAGGAAGCATTGCTGGTGAGAGTTAAGACATGCATTAATACTCTCTCTTCCATCTGTTTCAGTATGTTCTACAAGCTTGAGATGTGGGCATCTCATTGTAGAAGTGTCACTTAGAGCTGGGCATCTCACAGACACTGTGTTTGACCAGTTGTGGAATTCTGTAATAGTCTCTATCTGTTGCAAAAAGAAGCTTTGATGAGTGGTGAGAAGTAGACTTGTCTATAAATATAAGCATAAATATTCAGCATACAGTAGGAAATTATGTTTTTCTAGGGATGGGACCAATGTAGGGTTTTCTCTTGGATCTATGACTACTCCAGCCATGTGTATGTGGCTATGTACCACATGAGTTCCCTCCCACTGAGTGGGCTTTAAGTCCAATTATATAGCTGTTGATTATCCTCCAGATAAATGTGCCACTACTGCACCAACAGACATAGTATGTTGTGCTGGCCATTGCTGTGATTAGGCTGTGTTTCTTGCTGTAGAGCCTTCAGCTATCCACAGGCACTCATATACATATACAGTATGTGCATTTTCAGTAGGCTTTTGAACTGATACATTTCCCTCTGGATTTTACTTTTCTTAAGATTTTAGTGACATTTTCTGTATCTCATACACAACACCTTAATCATCTTTATACCCCCTTCCCCATCATCACACTCCCATACCACCCCTGATGGATTTATAATGTTTGTCATTTATGTTAAGGCATATCAAGTCAAGTTAGTATCCCTTGACATCTTTCAGTGCGTGTTTATCTACTGGGGTCTAGTCAGCCTATCTAGAGTCACTCCCCTAAAGAAGACAAGCTTTTCCTCACCCAGCAGTAATTATTTTCCCAGTAGCTCTTCAGCTAATATTAAGCCCTGCTGTCCATTTCCACAGTTCTATGCTGAGATTCGTTCATTTTCATGGATCTTGTGCATGCTGTCACCATTGCTGTAAATTCATACATGCAAAGTCACAGGAGTTGTAAAACTCCGTGTCCATGTGCTCACACACCTTCTCCCATAGCCCTTATGATCTTTCTGCCCCCTCTTCCAAAGTGGTCCGTGAGTCCTGGGTAGGTGAGGCTTAATATGGGGGTCCTATACAAGGATCCACACTCTGCAGACTCATTCTCTACCCTTTGGCCACTTTGTGGCCCATTGTGTTCATTACCCTCTGTTGCATGAGGGAGCTTTGTTGATGAGAGTTGAAAGATGCATTATTATTCCCTCTATCCTTTGTTCCACTAAGTTCCTTAAGGAGTAGAGGTTCCATTGTAGACATGTCACTTACGGTTTGGCATTTTACAGATACTATCTCTGTGTGTGACCAGTTATGGAACTTAGTAAAAGTCTCCATCTGTTGCAAAAAAAAAAAAGCTTCTTTGATTCATGGTGACTGCTAAATACAAGGGTCTATTTTTAGCACATACTATGAACTTATATTTGGGAATGAGATAGCCCTGGTGTTTTGTCTAAGGTCTAGACAGTTCCAGCTATGTGTATTTGCCTCTATTTATAGTACCACACATGAGTTCCCTCCCATTGCGTGGGCTTTAAGTCCAAATAGGTAGCTGTTCATTACCCCAAAGATAAAAGTGCCACTGATACAGTGCCAAAACACAGCCCCAAGATGGTTTGCTGTGCCACTGATTATTGTGGTTATTAAGCCTTAAAAGTGAGTTGAACCATCAACTGATGTTCTGCCTTAGCAGCTTGCATTCTGTTGTCCAAAACTATGAGAACTGGCAATCAAAGAGTTGTTTCCAGGTCAGTTCCACCTCCATTACTCCAAGTCCTGTCTCCAGCAAGAGGGACTTACCTTCAGTCTCGGAAGCAACCAAGGGCTGTGGCAATAAAATATGTAATTTGGGGAGTCTCTTGAACTATACTGGCCAACAACTCAAATGAAGGCATCTCCTGTCTACTATTTCTTGTTATATAACATTCAGTTATGCACATGGACTCCTGTAGAGGTATTTTATGTGTAATTTTCCTATATGGTGTTGAACTAATATTTTCCCCTGTTTTCTTATATAACTAATATTTTTATACAGCCAATATTTTCCCTCTCTTTTTTAGTCTCTCCCCTCTCACTCTCTGTCTAACCCTTCCTCCTCCCTTCCCAGTTAAATCACCCTCCCCATTTCCCACATTTCCCCATTGATAATATCTGCCTCCTCCTCCTCTCTTGAGCTCCTTCTCCCCCTTTACCCTCATGGTTCTTTGTATAATACTTCTTCCTCCTCAATTCCCATTTAAATATCCTCATTTTACCCCTTCCCTTTTGATAGCACCTGTCTCCTACTACCCTCCTCTCAGAGGCTCCTTCTTTCCCACAGTTCTTTCCATTTTCCTAGATCCCCAGGTTACATTAGGATTTATACTCACATATAAAGATTTGATATTAAGATACACAAATGAGAGAAAAGAAAACATGTCACTTGTTTTTCTGAGACTGGGTTACTTCCCTTTGTATAATAATTTCTAGTTCCATTCCATTTACTTGCAAATTTCATGATTTCATTTTTATTTACTGCTGAGTAGAACTCCGTTGTGTAAATGTACCACATATTCATTATCTATTCATCAGCCGAGGGAGATTTAGGTTGTTTCTATTTCTTAACTTTCCATGCTTCTAGGAAATTGCTCATAAGAACTTACAGCAATGGTGATAGCAGGCACAAGACTCATGCAAACTCAAAGCAGAGAAAAACCCAGCATGGAACTGGAAAAATGGCTAAGACATCCTTACTTTAGCTGAAAAACTATTGGCAAATGATCACTGCTGAGTGAGGGAGTTTGACTCCTTTAAGGGAATGATGCTAGATAGGCTGATCAGGCTCCAGTGATGAATTCATACAGAGGGATATCTGGGGACACAACTGGACTTGATAGGCCTTAGCATACATGACAAAATGCAGGAAATACAATGAGCAGCCTCTGTGGGAGATATAGATAATGGGGGAGTCTAAATAGAATTAAGAAATATTGTACGAAATGCACAAAAATTCAATTAAAATGTATGTTTTAAAAAAAGAGTGGAAATGAAGTATGGTAATTAAGCATCCAGAAAGGCTAAGTTACACCAGCCTGATTCTTTTAATTACTGTATAATATTTTAGAAAAGGCTTGGATAAAAGCTCAAGCAGCCTTGTATTTACTGTGATTAGACACAATGTCATACTTAACGCCCATACCAATTTGGCCGAGGGACTTAAGGGATAACTTTGTTCCTTGTCCTCAGAGGTCAACTAGGTCCCAGGGGACTATGCATGGGGGCATCTCTTGAAATATCTGCAAATGTGAGTCACCAGTCTTCCTGTGCAGGGAGGTCTTGACAATCCACTAATGGGACTTCAGCCAGTGTCCAGTCTATAAAGAGGAAAGTCTGTCATGCTTCCAAAAAGGGAAGCCCAGCCTAGCAAAACCTGACTTGTCCTTGAGTGGATGGAAATGTGATTGAAAAGCCAAAAGGAGCCAGGGGCTCCCTCCCCCAAACCTGAGTGACCCCTGAGAACCAGATCCTCAATTGACCATGAGAGAACAAAAACCTTGGTTAATCTGGGCTAACTCTATGGCCTTAAACATCCAAAAGGAAAGTATAACCAGAAATAATAATCACAAACCCTAAGAAATTGTACTTCAGGTAACTTGAGATCTTAGTTAAAAAAAAAAAAAAGGCACTGTCGTTTTGCCTGTCTTCAATCATTGCTAGCAAGTGCAGCTACCCTGTAGCTGCCACTGCTTTTGCCATCCTTCAAAGACATGAGACACAGCTTTTCAACTTTCCAACCCAGTCTGAAGACTCATGTCTCTTCAAGAATCCTCCAAACCTTTAGTGCCAGATGGAGACTGCTAAGACATCCAGCTTGTGGACTGAGCAACTACTGTGGTTTCAGCCTCTTCAGAGTATAGATGGCCATTGTTGGACTACCCAAGCTGTATCACGGAGGCCAGTACAGGAAGACCAAGACAGGAGGTGGGATTTACTGCACCTCATTTGGTGACCATGGGAAGGAAAGACCCCAGTGTGGAGCACAAAGGCAGAACTGATGGTTGTTTGGGCTTGCCAAGGAGGAGCCTTCAAACACTCCTTAATGAAAACATGACATCTTTCAGCCTAATAAAGAAAAAAAGAGAAAAAAAATCATAAGCTGAAGATGCTAAAACTTATTATGTCATAATTTTGATATATGTGTGGCATGGGTATATGCATATTTTGGAGTGATGCAAATTGGAAGGAACAATAACAACAAAAAAGACTGGGTCAAAGAACTGACTGAAACAGTAAACTTCTGCCCAAAACAGTAAACTTTTGCATCAAAAATTTTAAAAAAAGAAAAAGACTGAGAAAAAGATGAAAGTCATGTATGGCAGAATGCATGAGCTCTGGTGGGGTGGCTGCAATGAAGGGGGGATGAGTCTAAATTTGATTAACAAATGTTGTATGAAATGCACAAAACTTCAATAAAAAATTGGCTTTGAAAAAAATTATCAGAATTACTAAAGAAAAAAAAAACAACTATGGTAACTTTAAAAAAAAAGAAAGGAAATTGAAACGAGGAAATTAGAACTGGAAATCAGACTTAAAATAGCTCTGTCATGGGAATAGTCAAATGTTCAGAGGACATGTGCTGGAGGGCATCAGCACCAAACACAGTTTATTGGTAACTGGTCTAAGCGTTGGCTGGACATTGAGAAGCTCTAAGAAGAAGACATAGGAAAACAGGTAAGTTGATGGAGGATGACGTATAGGAAGGTCGTCTCTTCTGATTTGGAATTCACTTACTTCTTGGGTCTACTTCACAATTTTTTTCACTTTGGAAATATGTTAGTTTCTTGCTGCTACTTTGGTAAAGTGTCACCAACTTTTTGAGTTAAAACAACCAAAATGTGTCCTCTTTTATTTCTGAAGGTCAGAAAACACAAATGGCTAACAAAGGGCCCAAATGCAAATGAAGGTTTTGATTCCTCCTGGACTGCAGTCACACTGAGGTTCTAGAGCTTCTAAGATCACTTATATTTTCAGGTTGTATAGACTATGGACATGCCTTGGCTCGTGGCCCCTTCTCTCACCTTCAAATTCAGATTAATGTCTTCTGTTCTCCTGATTTTGGTACAGCTTAAAGTAGGATAGAAAGATGGAAAAAATAAGATATGGGAGGACACAGAAGTCCCTCTTACCCTAGGATCTGGTTTCAATTTTATTGGCTGAGTCAGGATCTTCAGTAAAAATCAAAATTTCTGTGAATATTGCTAATAGACGCAATGCTCCATTTTCTGAAAGATACTTCAAACGAGATTGTTAAAACAGCAAATGAACCATGCTTGCTTAATGCCCCCAAATGTTTGTGACCTGTGAGTTTAATCTTAGCAATACTCATTACTCAGTCTCAATCCTGAACAATGCACTTATAAGCCACCTTACAATTTCATTTACAATGGAGAATTATTGAATATTAAAGAACTAAATACACTAGTATTTATATTTAAGTTTAAACTTTGCTTAATCTTTGAACCTGGTTGAATACTATATCCTATGAGCAATGTAAATTCAAAAGCCACAGAATCCTGTATATCACCATTGTTAAGACAGTTAAGTCTCTCTCTCTCTCTCTCTCTCTCTCTCTCTCTCTCTCTCTCTCTCTTCAAATCTAAAATATATAATCTCTGTTTCATACTGACTCCTCCTGAAATTCTTTTCTGCTGAAATTGAAAATACTGGCCACACCTGAGTAGAAACCCTAAGCTGGGAAATTTCCTAGTCTGCTGTCTATAGCCAAGAGCATCTCGCACTGCCTCTGACATCCTGACTTATTTTTACTTACAAGGATGTTGAAATCATGCTAGGCCTACATGGATGATCCAAACAAATCTTCCTTCCCCACAGTTCTTAATTACTTCTACAAAGCCTCATTTGCCATGCTAGGAACATTTTTACAAATTAGGATGAGAATCAGGATGTGGGTATTTTGATGAGATATTGTTTTGAAAATGCACTTCATTCTACTAGGAATATCCTATGTATTAGTCACTTATCTGTTGCTATGATAAAACACCATGGCAAAAAGTTCTATATTAGTTAATTTTATCTTGCTGTGATAAAACACTATGACCAAGGCAATTTATAGAAAGAAGAGGTTATATAGGCTTACCGTTCTGGAGAGATAAAAGACCATGATGGTGGGGTGGTTGGCAGCATGAAGCAGGCACAGCAGCAACAACCAAAAGCTAAACTGCATCTTCAACTGCAAACACTGCAGAGAAAGTGAATTTCATGTGGGGCAAGAGTATGAATTCTCAAAGCCCACCCTTGGTGACACAGATCTTCCATCAAGGTTACACTTCCTAAAGATTCCAGGACTTTCATTGTTATCAGCGATGGACAAAGTAAGTGTCTGAATACTTGAGCTAATGAAGGACATTGCTGATTCAAACCAACACACCCAATGCTCAGATATCTTTTAAAAGAGAGCTTGTATGGAACCAAGTTGTTTCTTATTCACTGTTGATCTCAGAGAACACCCTGGATTTTCCCTATCAGATCAGGACACCCTCCTCAGTGAAGGACAATAAGAGGTAGTTATTCCAGAACTAGGCAGATAGTAAGGGGAGGGGGTCCCAGACAGCAGCAGAGGCCCAGACTAGGGTCAGCTGTGTTCTAATTACTCTTGCTTGTATCTAAAATGGCTAACTTTCAGGTTTCTTGTCCAAAGTTGGCCTTTATGGTGGGTTTACCACCACCGCCAAGGACTTCCTCCGGCCAGAATTTCAAATTCCCTGCCTTTGCCCCATCCACTCAGGTTCCTGCTTTCATCTGAATGAACCAACAACATGCATCCTACCCTGTTCAATCCAAAGGGAGAAAGGCAAGCCCAGACCTATCCCACATCCTACCTATAGAAGAAAAACATTCAGTCTCTCTAGGAGGTGGACAGTGTTCCAGCCCTGGAACTCCCACCCCAGGTTGGGAATCTTTCTCTTTGCTGTGTAGGGTGTTCCTTATGCTTCAACACACTTTGGCTGTGTCCTGTGACTATAAACTTCTTATCTTGTAATTCCTTACCTGACAAGAAAAGATCCAAGGCTAGGGCCTAGCCAGCTTCTTCAGGACCTCTCCAGGAAGGGTTTTCTGTCACCACAACCTCCTCTGAGAATTAGAAGAAACGTGGTCAAGTCATTCCATGCACCCAGGGACCAGCAGAGATTCTAACTTTTAGGATAGATAGATTTCTTAAGGAAGACAAGAAGGGAAAACAAAGATTGAACAGGAGGAGGAAGAATAAGAACAATAGAAACAACAGTGAAACCAGTGGCTGAATCCGTTGCGTTAACTCTTTACAACCCTCAGTCAATCTAGAATAAGAGGCATCATAATTGGTTTTATTCTAGAGCAGATTAGGAATCAGGAAAGAGAAATTCTTTCCCCTAAATTGAGCTAGCAAGCAGTGGAGCTCTGAGCCATCCACAGACTGCCTGGTTTCTACTACCACTGTCAACCACCATCCAATATTTAATCCACCCCCAGACATACTAGACACCACGCTTCTCTGTAAACATGTCCACTCATTCTCATCACAACATTCTTGTATGTGCTGGTCTCTGGATCTGGAATATTCTTCCTTCTACCTTGTATCCCGGGTCTACTGCTTAGATTTCTGGTCAAGCATCACTTCTCCAGTAAGGTCTTTTGGGTCCATTCCTTCTGAATGGTTTCAGCGATGTATAGGAAAGGCCAGATTAAACCAAATCATAGTCCAACAGAGGCACCCCCCCCCAGGACCAGGGCTGGGGGAGATGTGCACTGGGGCTGGCACAGGAGGATCTTATAGGTCTCTGAGGGCAGGGGGTTGATGTGAGTCCAGAGAGCTGGACTAATGCCCAAGTAAGTTATGACTGGACCCCTGGAAGCAGGTACTCCAGTGGACTATGTGACTTCTGCAGAGGACAGAACTGAGTTTTCCAGACTTTCCAGCCAAGTTCTTTCTTCTCTTCTTTTTTTTTTTTTTTTCAGCAAGGGGGAGGGGAGGGAGTACTAGGGAAGAGGGCACCTAGGGCAGGAGATGCTGCAGTAGGCAGGGGCTTTTCTCAGGCCTAACACCTTCTAATTGTCTCCAAAAAGAATACTCTTGAACCCTTTAGCATAGTGTATTTTTCATTTTATATCTTTTACCAGTAGAAAGCATAGCATTTATTTTTTCTGAATCTAAAGAGCCAGGAATGCTATATATCTTATACAATTCTAGGTCCCTAGAACCTAAAAATTGGTTGACATAGAATAAGTAATTTCTAACAAATGCTTATGGAATGAATGAATGAATGAATGAATGAATGATTTTATGATATAGGAATATTGAAGGGTAGGAATCCGGGAAGCACAGGCTTTGGAGAGAACTATTAGAAGCTAGATTGCGGCTGAATATCCTGTGCACCGGAGGGAAGCATGGAGTTTGGCAAATGTGTGGGCTCTCTGTGAAAGACTAAAAACACGTTCAGTATGAATAGACATTTATTCTCTGATCACCTACTTCATTCTATTACAAATGAGGCCTGACATTTCAGAGAACAGGGTCCTGTGGCCTAGGACCTGGGGTTCTGGAACCAGGCCAGTTGGACTTCATAGACTTTACCACTTACCCTCTCTAAACCCAGTTTACTTCCGCATATAATTAAAAGGATGCATTCCAGGTCTGAAGATTGCTCTAAATGTACAAATTAAAGAAGGTGTTTAAATCACCAGGTGCTTAGAAAAATGCTCAAGGAATCTGATGTTTTACTTTATCCCAGTTTCCCTAACTGGCCTGGACTAGTCTAGCATTTTGTTTTATGTCTTATATGCTATATTTTTTTTTTTGAAAGTGTGCTGACAAGGTTTTATTCTCAGTAATTTCTTTAAACTTCAGGGTTAGATTTAAAGATTATTATTGTCTCCCCCAGAGGCCTCAGGGGGACAGCTGAGATTTAATAGAATCACATTCCTCCACAGAGACTGCCCTGCAGGGTTGTATCTGAAGACAACCATCAGCCCTCACTGTTGTCGTTCACCTTGGGTAGGAAGCAGGACAGGCGGTTCCCTTGGGCCAGCCACACACACGCAGGGAGTCAGATGATAGGAGGCCACCTTGCTGGCTTCCTGTCAGTGTGTCTGCCTCCAGCATCCGCCCTCTCCCCGAGACCAAATGTGCAGCAGCAGGAAACTGTTCCCACAGAAACTTGCAGGCCCTTGGGCCAAAACCTGATCCCGTTACCCATCAGTCTTCATTACGGTTAGAGAAATTAGATCTGGGAAGGCCCCCAGGGTACCCAGAGCTGTTTGCTCCTCCCTCCTGCAGAGGGTCACCTCACAATTAGCCCATACAAAAACTTTTTAGAAAATTATCAGTTTTGTGTTTTAAAAGGTCCAGTTGAAGGACTCTAGCTCCAATTCCATTTCTTAGCTTCCTCTACGCCTTCCTGCTATGTGACACACCTGGAAGAGCCTGGAGCAGGTGATGGGGATCCCTTGGGGCTTATAAAAGCAGCAACAGCCAGTCCCAGACCACAGAACCCAGTAAAGCACATCAGAGTCATAGGGACATTCACCCTCTAGTATAGGAGAATTTTTGCTTTCTCCAAACTTCTGACTAGTGGCAGAATCACTGGAGAACTCTTAGAAATGTGAACTGTTTGTTGGACCCTGGCTAACCCACTGGCTCTAAAGTTGTGAGAAAACACCAAAGCCCCTGTGTTTGAACAAGTCTTCCAGGAGATGCTCATGCATACTCCAAACGGACAATCATCAGCCTAGACAGCCTAGGTCTACATAATTGCCAGAACTCTAGGGAAATGTCTGGTGTGGGGGAAACAGAAATGAGGAGTTTAATCCCAAATTCCTGATACGGAGAGATGGCTAAAATAAATTGCTTTATTGAGCTGTTACAGATGGCAACAAGAAAAGAAAGGGCAAGTCTTCTTAGAACAAGCTTCAGTCCCTAATAGGAAGGCTTAATAGTCATTGGAAAATGTTCATTGTCTGTGAAAAGGAGAACAGGCTATGCATCATATGCTATCTGGCTGACTCTACCCTGAAGCCCAGAGGTTGCTGTTATATGTAGAAAGACATCAGACAGCAAATAACTCAGTACTCGGGTAGTGAGTCATAGGGAGTCTGTTGGCAGTCGGGTGGTCCTCATTTTTAAGGTGGTGAATCATGACCCTTCTTCATGATATCCCTAATGATTCCACTAGTGAATTAACTACATGACAGTCTGGAAAGACAGGCAATGTCCACCATCTGTAAGCTGTAAGTCTACAAGGGTTTTCTGTTTCCATTTGGTTTTCAGTTACTTCTACCTGTATTCTTTTAGTTTTAGCTCAGTCAATACACTAAAATTTTCACCTTGTAAAACAAAGATTTTTACTCATTTTACGTTTTCTCTTCCTTTCTCAAGAGAAAAAAAAATGAACATTTATTTAATATTTATCATGTATACAGGGTTGGAGAGATGGCTCAGTGGTTAAGAGTACCGAATGCTCTACCAGAGGACCCGAGTTCGATTCCTACCACCCATATGGTGGATAAGAACCATCTTTAAGCTGGGCATGGTGGCACACACCTTTAATCCTAGCACTCGGGAGGCAGAGGCAGGCAGATCTCTGTGAGTCCCAGGCCAGCTGAGGCTGTAGGGAGACGCTGTCTCAAAAATAAATAATAGATAAATAAATAAGTTTAAAAAATATTTATCGTATATTGGCATTTTACTAAGTCAGTGGCATGCATTACCCCCACTTAATGTCTGTATGTCCCTGTAGAGAAGGCATTAAGTGTTCTTTTCCTTTCCTTTTCATAATGAGCAACTGAGATTTTAGGAAACATGAAGTTGTTTGAAGAAGGAGCTTTCCTGGTGTTGAATGGAATTGTGCATGATTTGTCGCTCATAACTTCCTGCTTGAAGTCAGCCTCCTTCATGAAAGCTTTCTTTTTTATTTCGAAAATTGAGTGTGTGCACGGAAGTAAATAAATAAATCATTTAAGTCCATAGCATTAGCAGAAAAGACTAGTTGATGCTGCTATAACAAATGTCTGCATCTCCATAACTTAGAACATAAACATAGATCTTCCACTTACACAAATCCCACTGAAGGTCTATGGATTCTGCAGAACTCCAACTTCCATTTCCGACAGTAACTCATAGTACAGGTTGTCTTCATCTTCCAACTTGACTTACATGACATGACAGGAAAAAAGACTGCCAGAGAGTTGTGTTGAAACAGCTGGGGAACCACCTGAGGGATATAAAATGATCAGATGCTAGAAAGGGACCACACAGGGATCACGCTGATTTTGCGCTCCCACAGAATACACCAGCAGGGACCCAGGCCTCCCATGCAATACCAGAGTTGTAGCACGTCAGCTGCAACCACATTCTGCTCACAAATGCAGACCAGGCTGGGTCTTCCCAGAATTTTCCCCAACCTAATGGTCAGAGCTGACCAGTGTGCTACCTATAGTTGAGATCAGATGCTGACTATTGAGGGCAAACACTCCACAGATATAAATCCATCATTTCTCAGTCTCCATTGCATGAAGGGCCTGACACTGGACATTAAGGACTGGCACTAGTCACCAGTTTTAAAGCCCTTGTTTAAAGCCCTTTAAAACTAAAGTTGGGTGGGAACTATAAATAGGAAACTTTTCTCTATAAATATGCCCCCAACAAGCTGTTGGGCTTTCTGTTTATGATCAGAGTCTCATCTCTCATAAAGTGGAAACTGATGTCCTAAAAAGAAGGCTTGCTTTTATTTATCTTGGTTGAGGCTCTTTTTGACTATCCTTTGGACATAAGAAGTCTGCTCCAATAATGACGTGGCAGCTCTGTCACTGCCAGGGAGAAAGATGCACCCTTCCTCTCACATATCATTGACAAAAAACATGACTTTGAGGCTTCCCTAACAGCAAACAGCCTGGGAAATTCAGAATTATGTGTGGCCAGAAAGAGCACTTTTGATGAAACAGATTATATTCCCAGACTAACTTGGCTAAAGGAAAATAATAAAATGAACATTCCTAGACCTTCCACTCAGCTTTAACAAACAGAGCTGTATAGTGACCCGAAGCCCTTGTATACTTTACCTACTTCATTAGTCTTGCAGAGGAATTTCGTCTTAACCACTCTTTTCTTTTTCCATAGATTCTGACATTTATCTGCATTTCCTTAAAATGCAGATTTAGATTTGCTAGTCTTAGATTTCATATACACAGAATCTTAATATCTCTGTTTTACAGGCTAGTTCTTCAGCTCAAAATTATATTTTTTGAGATTCATTCACACTACCATGCATAGCTATAATTCGTTTATTTCTACTGATGTCCAGTGCTGTACTGTGTGGATATATTAATATCTCTTTATCCTTCCTACTGTTTATAAATGTATAATTTGTTCCTGTTTGCTAACATGAATGGTGCTGCTATAGACATTAATGTGTATATTTTCTCATGAACTCTCTCCAGAGTACTTTAGGAAGTATACTGATGAAATAAACTGCTAAGTTCTATGGGTCTCATTTTTCAGATTTACCAGAAAGAGAACAGCTGTTTATGCATAAATGGAATTTGACAGTAACCAGTAATGGTAAGGATCTGTAGCAGTGGATATTGTCTTCTACTTCCAGGAGGAACAGATTTTTATAAGACCACATTGGAAAGCACTGTATAAATGAGTTCCATAGTCAGAAACAATATTTTGGATAAAAGGATAGTGAATAAGGCATTCTATAAGTCTTTGGATGATGTTCCTGGCAACCACCTTAAGATACTGTAACAAATTTGCATCCAAAGCAGAAGGCTCTCCACCAAACTGAAACACATTTATAGTGTAAATATCCCATTTATTATGAAAGAAGTCACTGTGATTATTCTGCTGAGGAACTGGCTCACTCATTCCTTTATAGAACACATTGTAAGCACAACTCATTTTCTGCTGTAGGGGACAAACGCACACAGAAAAGGTGGCTAGGTTATTGGTAATCAAGAGAAACCTGTTTCCCGGATCATTTTTACTCTTGAATTTCATAGATAGGAATGTGAGTGGCTTAGAACAAAAATCTCACAAATATCCACAAAATTGTAATTCTTTCAATCTGATTATATAATGATTATATAATGAATTCTCTTCAAGAGAATGTATATCCCTAGAATAGGATGCATGATTAGAAAAGATTTCAGAAAACACAAACTTTTCACTGATGATGATGGTCTATATTCAGAGAAAGCAGCAGCCTACCCCAGTGAGGGTTTCCCATAACAAGTACTTTATCCATTTCCTCGGCTCCTGTTTTATTTATTTTTTTAATTTTATTTATTTTTTTGTATGTGTATGAATGTACTGTGTGCATGTAGGTCTGTGCACCCGTGTTGTGCAATGCCGCGGAGGTCAGAAGAAGGTGACGGATTCCCCTGGAGTTCTCCTGGAATTGGAGTTACAGACGGTTCTTAGCCGCCATGTGGGTGCTGGGGATCAAACAGAGCAGTTGGTGCTCTTAACCGCTCCCTATCTCTCCAGCCCCTCAGCTCCTGTTTTAAAAAAATCACTGGAACAAGTTATGACCTTTGGATATAAGGCTTCTATAGATGCCCCCTTAGGACCTCTGCATGTATGTCTAGGGCTAAGAACTCTGCTCCCCAGATTCCAGTACAGCACTCTTCTGCTGTCTTACCCATGGCACACATTGGCCCAGGAATGGTTTGTGTTAATCTTTGGTGAGTTACTATGCCAACATTATGATCAAATGAACAATAACTATGAAATGGTGTCAACCTAGATGCCCACCAACTGACAATAAGGAAAATATGGTGTATATACATAATGGAATGTTACGCAGTGCTAAAGAAAAACAAAAATCATAAAATTTACAGGTAAATGAATGGAAATGGAAGAAATTATACATAGTGAGATTACCCAGGCTCAGAAAAAACAAATACCACTCATATAAAGTCCATGGCTTTGAATTTTTTATTTTGTATGTTTAACCTAGAGTACATGTGGAAACCCAAGAAATGAACAAACAAAAAAACAAGCCATTAAAGCAGAGGAGATAGTAAAATATAGGCAAAATGAAAGCAGAGAGGGGAATATTGGAAGAGGAAATGTTCAGGCATGAAGGAAGGAAGAAGAGAGGGAAATGAGCGATGAGGGGAGGCTTAACAAAAATGAAGGGTCACGATAATGTCGTATGGGAATCTATGATCTTGAATCCCAAGTATAAACAATATTTCAAGTTAAAGTTTTTTCTTTAACTAAAATATTCCAATAAAACTTTATTTTACAAACCAGGTGGTAGGTCAAGTCCTGGAAGCCATGATTTGCTGGCCCAAGTTAGGTAGAAATGTCTTCTCACCAGCAAAGAGAATAAGAACACACTCTCTCAGTCTATGCTCGACTCTCGCTAAATAAAATGTAGGAAGGACAATGAACTCAGAAGGATGGAGGTAAGGCATGCAGAGACCCATTTCACTATCGGACTAAAGTTGGCAGTTATGGGACCCACTAAACAGCTTGGACTCCTATGTGATGTACAATACTGGTCACAAGAGAATCTCAACAGGGTCTAGAAAGTGGGAAAGAAACAGGAAACCCTGCAGCATTAGTTTAAAAAAAAAAAAAAAGGCTAAATAGCCAAGGGTGTGCTATCCCTAAACAGATGGCCAACAAGGATTCTGTATCCTGAGTGATTTGGAACAACAAGGGGACACTGAGCACCCTCTGAAGTTCTAGGGAGGACCACTTCAAAGGCAGAGTCAAGAGATGCAGACGGAGCATTTGCTTTAAAATTCGAAAATCACAAGAAAATTTCTGCCCTAAACATGTCAGTAAAATGATTGTGTAACTAAGTATTTCTAGGAAATGCCCACATTTTATGAAAGTAGATATACTAATCTAACTGCATTTTCTACCATAAATAGTAAAACATTCTACACATGAAACAATTCCAAACATACCTGACATCCCTCTTTCATATATAAGCAATTCTTTCTCCTTTTCTACTTCATCTGCAGCACAGTACATGTCCTCCTTGCTGAAATCACACCGAAGTAGATATTTTCAAACTCTTATTGCACTGATGGTTTCTGTTATATGATGAAATACAGCTGCTTATAAAAGTATAAGACACTAAAAGTTTAACTTTTTCACAAATATGATGCTGCACTGATAAAATATGGGTTCAAAAGATGATCATATCACTACCTCATCACTTTCTTTCACTTCAGAATTGCTTCTTCTAAGTGAGATGATTTACCGATCACTTTACATGACTCCAAGACCACTTAAATTAACATCTATTAGCATGCATGTTTAATCAGTGAAGCTGCTGAGATGATTCTGCCAAGTTCCTGCCAAGTTCCAAGAACAATAAGACTGCTAATAAAAGAATTTACATAGGAATAGAGAACTTTGTAACATGCCACAAGCAAAGCTGACAACAGCTACTCTAAAGCAAGGAAAGGAGAGAACTGGTTATAACAAGGCCCCAAAGCTAAAAATCCTCAAGGTTTCTCCTATTCCCTAATGGGCCAGCCACCCATATGCTGCCGTGTTCCCACCGGCTTTAATGGGTAATACTAATGAACAACTTAAGCATATTATAGCTTCCTAGTCTCTTTAGTGAAGGGAGAAAAGTCCTAAACAAAGATGATGAATGTGACTCCTGCTTTGAAAATGTCCTCATTTATTTGAAGATTTAGAGTCTAGGTTAGAGCTTGCCTAGCATGTTCAAGCCCTGTATTTGATCTGAGCAACTCAAAAAGACAAAAGTGAGATTGACCCGCAAATGACAATAAAAGGAATAGATCACAAACTCTACCTTTGCTGAAAATGTAAGACATGTATGTGAGAGCCCAGTCAGAACAAGAAGTAAATGGTGTAGGCAGGGAAGCCCAAGGCTGCTGGAGAGGCAGCTATGCAAGGAGGCCACTAAGCCAAGAGGGGCCTGAAAGGCTCAGGAAGTAGAAGCATCAAGTCCATCTGAAGGCACAGCAACACGCTGAGCCTAAAAATGAAGAGACTCTACCAGAAGAGAAAAATAATCATCAATCTTACTCAGCTGTGAGCCTTAGACGACATACAATAACTGGCCTGGCAAGCTATGCCCACTGGTGCAATAGCTGCACAAATGCTATGGGAGTAACCCATACCTGACACTGTTATTGGGGACAAAACCTATCGCTAGACAGGTCACAAGCCATAAGAAAGTACTTACGACCACTATTTTGCTAAACGGACACAGTATTAAATCAATTCCTAATGACTTATTGTTACACATAGATCAATGCATCTCCTAACTCTAACCAGAGAAGCTGCTTCTTGCAGCAGATAGTATTTATTTATTTATTTCTTGATTTATTTATTTATTTAATTTTTAGCCTGAAACAGGAGTTTATTATCCTGCAGTTCTGGAGGTGGAGGTGGAAAATCAAGGTGTGGTTCTTTTTTTTTTTTTTTGATAATATTTTTTTTCTTGTATTTGATCTGATTTTTATCAAATCTAGACCTGTGTCCCCCCATCTCCCCACCCCACCAGAGCTCATACATTCTGCCAAACATGCTTTTAATCTCTTTCTCAGTCTTTCTCAATATTCTCCATGTGGAAGTTGACTGTTTTGAGCAGAAGTTCACTGTTTCAGTCAGTTCTTTGATGCAGTCCTTTCTGTTGTTGTTGTTGTTTCCAATATGCATCACTCCCAACTGCTTTGGACAAAAGCTCAAGGGGCCATGCACAAGAAATACTTACAACTAGGTAATTGGCACTAGCATCCACAGATGAGGGATACCATTCGTCGTTTGTTTTTCTGGGACTGTGTTACTTCACTCAGCATGATGTCCTCTAGCTCCAGCCATTTTCCTGCAAAGCTCGTGATGTCGTCTTTCTTTACTGCTGCATAGAACTCCATTGTGTAGATGTACCACATTTTCTCTATCCATTATTCGTCAGTTGAGGGGCATATTTGGATTGGTTCCAGCTCCTTGCTTATGGTGAAGAGAGTGAAATAAACCATGGCTGTGCATTACTTGGCAGTGCGGGTGAGTCTTGAGCAGTCATGCCCAGGAGTGTATCGGACTGGTGAGGCTGGCAAGTTCATTCCAAGTATTTCAAGGGTTCTCCACACTGTTTCCCATAAGTGCTGCATGAGTTTACATTCCACCAGCAGTGGGATGATTGTTCCCTTTCCCACAACCTCTCCAGACTTGTTATCATTTTTTTTCTTGATCCTAGCCAGTCTTATTTTGAGTAAGGTGATATCTTAAACGCTGGGTTTGAACTTCATATCCTTAAATTATTAGTGATGTGAATACTTCTTAAGGTGTTTCAGACATCTCTAATCCTCACTTTGAAGTCTCTTTCATCTCTGTCTCCATCTATTGCGTGGTCATTTGTTTTTCTTTCTCTTTTGTTTTTGATTTAGTTATCATATTCTGGAAATCAATGCCTTTTGTCAATGTTTCTGTGGTGAAGGTTTCCTCCCACCCTGTGGTGATTTTTCTTCACTTCCTTGATTGTTTCTTTTGACTGTACAGAAGCTCTTTTGAGTTTTAATGAGGTCCATTTGTAATTGTTGACCTTAATCTCTGCCATGCTTGCTTTGTCTGATTTAGTGAAGTCTTTTCTTGCCTAAGTCTTGTGGTCTGCTGCCAACTTTTTTTTCTTAACTGGGCCTTTCAGGGTTCGGGTTTATGTTGAGGTTTTTTGATCCAACTGGAGTTGACTTTTGTACAGGGTGAGAGGTAGGGGTTTTAATTTCATTCTTCTACAAGTTGTTTGGTCCAGTTTGCCAACACCACTTGCTGAAGGAGCTGTCTTTTCTCCATTGTGTCTTCTTGGCCCCCTTGTCAAATATAGATGGCTGAAATTGTATGTGGCTCAGGTTTGGATCTTCGTTTTGTTCGCCATTTGTCAACAGGTCTTTTTTTGTGCCAGTACCAGGCTGTTTTTATGACATAGCCACTGTAGTATAGTTCTGAAGTCTGGTAAAGTGATACCCCCTGTGTAGTCCTAAGGACTTTTTTTCTTCCAAGCCTGTTGAAGAAAACTCTTGGGGATTTTTGATCAGGATTGCGTTTAAATCTATACAAGAGTTTTGGTAGAATGGACACTTTCACAATGTTTATTTTCATCCATGAGCATCGGAGATTTTTCCATCTTTCTGATGACTTCTTCAATTCTTTTCTTTAAAAGGTTTAAAATTTTTTGCTGTTAGAAGTCCTTTAGTGTCTTTGCGTTAGGTTTGTTTCCTAGTTTTTATTGTTTTTGAGGGCTATTGTGAGTGGAAGGTCCCTTGAATTCTTTTCCAGTTGCTTGTTTTGGGCTGTTGTAAAGAAAGGCCATTGATTTTTTAGGTTTAATTTTTGTATCCTGCCACTTTGCTGAAGCTCTTTAATCGTTTTCTAGGAGATTTTCGTGGTGGAGTTTTTAGCCATCCCTTAATAAACAATTCGTATATCTGCAAATAGAATAGCTTACTCCTTTTTTCCAATTATAGTACTCCTTTAATTTCCTTTTCTTGCCGTATTGCTCTAACAAGTATTCAAGCACTATATTAAAGAGGCAGTTGGTGACAGGGGGAAGCCTTGCAAAGTTCCTACCTTTTAAAGGCAATTGTTTTCCTGTCATTTCCCCATTTAGGGATGATATGGCTGTTTGCGTGGGTTTCCTGTATATTGGCTTTGAATTACATGGAGGAATGATCCCTCCAGTCCAATTCCTTCTGCGACTTTTAAGCTGAAGAGGATGCGGTTGTCAAAGGCTTTGGTTCAAGCATCAACTTGCAATGATATGTCGTAGTTTTTGTCCTTCATTCCATTATTGTTTTGATTGACTGTTTTATTGAGGTTTTATAGCGTTGAACCACCCTTGAATCTCGGTATGAATCCACCTTGAGTCATGCATGGATATGATCATTCTCGATTTGGGTCATGTTATGTGATTTTGCCACAGTATCCTGCTTTAGAACTTTGTGGCTCTGTAGTTTCATTAGGAGATAGAGGTCTTAATTTTCACTTATTTAGTTGTATCTTTGCATAGGTTTGGTATTATTAAGAGGATCTGGCTTTTTAATTAATGAAAGGAAATTTGAGAAGAAGTATTGCCCCTCTGATTTTGTATCTTGCTTAAACCCAGTTTTAAGTATAAAATGGATAGCTTTTTGAAATGTTTTATAGGAG